>CM053591.1:85415327-85433842 GCA_028646515.1 Pseudochirops corinnae
TCTTTTTTTGATCATGGCTTTCAGGTAATCCAATAATTTTTAAATTGTCTCTCCTGTATCTGTTTTCCAGGTCAGCATCTTTTTTTGAAGGAGATATTTCACATTCCCTTCTATTTTTTCATTTGTTTGGATCTGTTTAATAGTATCTTGATTTCTCATAAAGTCATTTGTTTCCATTTGCTTCACTCTAATTCTGAAGGAATTGTTCTCTTCAGAAAGCTTTTGAGATTCTTTTTCCATCTCGTAAATTTGACTTTTTAAGGCATTCTTCTCCTCATTGGCTTTCTGGGCCTCTTTTGCCATTTGAGTTAATCTTTTTTTTAAGGCGTTATTTTCTTCAGTCAGGTTGTTGACTCTCTTTTCATGATTTTCTTACATCGTTCTCATTTCTCTTCCCTATTGTTCCTCCACTTCTCTTATTTGGTTTTCAGAATCTTTCTTAAGCTGATCTATGGCTTGTAGGAAGTCTACATGTTGATTGGAAGCTTTTGGTGTGGAAGTTCTGACCATGTTGTCTTCCTCCCCTTCCATGCTTTGATCTTTCTTGTTGCCAAGGAAGGAATCTAGAGTTTGGTTGCTGTTCTTACTTTGCTTCCTTTGCCTGCTCATGTTGGCCAGTCAATTACTTGATTTTTTAGCTCTGTGGAACTCTGCTTCCAGAGGGGAAAGCTCTGTCCCAAATTGCTGAGGTTTTCACAGCTACTGGAGCTATTGGGATGCTGCTGTTTCTTTGCAGCCCCCACGAGCTTTGGCTCACTGAAAATGTATCCCAGGACCACCACCCAAGACCATGATCCGGATCCAGGCCACTCAATGCAAGAGCACTTAGTCTCTGAACAATTGCTTGGCCCCCCTGCAATCTGCAGGCCAGGAGCTCTGAAGGAGCCACGTGGAAGTGGCTGCAGGGCCGCTGCTTCTGCAGCTTACTTGCTCTGTAGGCAGTTTGGCAGGACTGCTTTTCTCCCCAAAATTTAGCTGAGTTCCACTTTGTCCTTTCACTTAGTCCTTGTTTCTTATGGCTTGATAATTCTGGAAACTGCCATAGCTGCTGCTGATCCACTCTCCTGAAGGCTGCAGCTGCAGCTCGTCCTGGCTGCTCTGAGCCAAGCCATGGTTTCAGGCTGGACTGATTTCGGCTCCCAGAATGCTATGATGAGCCCTTCTTGCCAAGCTGCCTTCAGCGGGAGATTTGTTTTTCTGTATTTTTGTGAGATTTGGAGCCCTAGAATTTGTTTAGAGTCATATTTTATGGGTATTTGAGGTGGCTATGTGGGAGCTGTGGAACCTTATTACTTCTACGTAGCATCTTGGCTCCGCCCCCAGGGGCTATCCATAATTCATTTCTTGATGGGTCCTATAGACAATAAATTAAAAAATAAAAAAAGAAATTTAAGACATTGTTACTACTTCCAAAGAACTGACAATCTAGTTGGCAATACACAAGAAATAACAATAATAAATAACCATTCAAAATGGTAGGGGCAGGGGCCTTTTTAAAATTATCTTCTTTTTTCTCCCCTAACACTTAACAGAGTGTTTTGTACTTTGTCCTTAATAAATGTATGTTGAATGAATAATTGAACTGGACAAACATCTGATTAAGGCCAAATTAAGGGCTATAGACATTATCTTCAATTCCAGAAAAGGAAGGGATCAATGTGATTCAGGTAGTTAGAGAAGGTCTTATGGAAGCAATAGGATTTGAGCTGGGCCATGAGGAATAGGTGAAATTGTAATAGTCAAAAAGAAGGAAAAAGTATGTTTAGGAAATTGTATGAGCAAAGGCATGGGGGCGGGGCAGAGAGAGTGACATGTGGGGAAGTAACAATGAAGAACCCTACCGATATAGCTTATGTTTGGGAGTAGTGAGGGTTAAGTATGTTGTGGTTATTCTTTAGAAAGTCTGAGAATTTTAGACTTTATCTCTTGGCAGTGAGGAGCCACCTGTAGTTTTTGAATAGGATTATGTTAAGCAAAATCAGTACTTTGGGCAGATTAATATGGCAAGGCCATATAAGATGGATTAGAGGGGAGAAAAATTGGGGTGGGGGAACAAACATCAGTTGATTGGTTATTGCAGTCTCCAGACATTAAATGACAAGGACCTGAATCAGAGTGAAGTCACTGTGAATGGAGGCTGAGAAAAAGACTCTGGGAATTTGATGGGACATGGTAACTGTATATAAGGAATACAGGGCAGGGAAAAGATAAAGATTCTAGTCTAAGTTACTAGAAAAATGGTGAGATCATTGATAGAAATAGGGCAGCTGGACAAAATAGCTAGTTAAGAGTAAAGAAGAGTAAAAAAAAGGTATAAGGGTTAATGACAGAAAAAAATAATAAAAACTAAATCTCACATTGAAAATCCTTTAAAACAATTACTATGTTTTTGCCCATTTGTATAATGACTATTTGCAAAAAAAAAGTGAATGAAATCTAACCAAATGGAAATGAGTTTCCACTGTCCTCTGTCAGTAGTTTTTCTTTGACCATGTTAAAATGTGGTTGTTTGAAAAGTTTAAAAACATTAGTAGGATATTGTAAAAAATTTATTAGAAAGTTGGTGGAAGAGATCTCAGGTAGTTTACTTACTTTGGTAACTGGATTCTGAATATTTGACTCAGACACCTGTGTGCACATATGTAGTAGAGTCACTTGGGTAAAGGGACATAATGCACAAGTTTAGGAGGCTTAACTGTGGAGACTTTCAACTGATAATATGACACACCATCAATTTATAAGCACTTAAGAATAAACATCAGCCCTCATTAACGTGGGTGTTAACACATGTTAACATTGTTTGCTGATATACCCTCATCTTGTACATGGAGATCCAAATGCCTTACTCTGTCATGGGGATAAATAAACGTATATGTGCATGCATTAATATATTAGTTAGAAGTATATATTTTTCTTAAATGTGACAAAGAGCATCCATCTTAAATTATATTTCCTACTGTAGCTGAAAAGGTTATTTTAAATAGTTGATATGTATATGTTGGTACATGAATGTAATAAATTATCACTGGACCAAATGTTAAAAAGAGCATAAAGATGAACTGGCAAAAGGCGAGAATTTAGGGGAAAGACCTTTCAAACAAAATCTGGGGAAAGAGCTATTTATAGAGTCAAGAATCAAGGTAGGGTGACCTTAGAAGTGAGAATGGTTCTAGTTGTGAAATCCAGGGGGTAAAAAATTAGGTAGGAGTTCAGGTTACTTCAAAGAAACATAATTGACATGGAAGTATGAGTGATCTGGACCCCAAAATGGGAGAGAGAAGGGGAAGTAGTATAGGGAGGGGGAGAGGGAGAGAAAGAATACATTTATTAAGTGCTAGACACAGTATTAAGCAGAGGAGATGCAAATAAAAAAAAACAAGTTGTGCCTACTCTCAAGGGGATTATATATAAATAGGAGAAGATAAAACATAGAGGAGAGCTAGAAAGTGAAGAGGAGGAAATAGTTGAAGAAGGGTCAGAGAGCAGATCAACAAGTAAGTTGAGCTGGAAGTGAAATGAGCACATGGCTAATGCCTGTTCAAGAAATAGATATCAATTACAGTTATATTTTGAAACTAAGTTGAGTAATTATAATTTACTTGAATATAGTTTTTATCCTGAAATTACTTAAATTATGGTAAAGTAGATTTTGACTGATTTTGCATGTGATATGTTGCTAATCCATGACAAAAGAATAGTTTGCAGAAGTATAGGGCAGGACTATGCTCCTAGGCTATAAGTTCAGAGAAGGAAACCTTCCCACTCTGTTCACTAGTGACAATATAAAGCACCAAATATAGGTTTCTCATCATTGGACCTTCCTCTGCATTTTCATTAGGAAAACAACATAGGTCTATTTATTTACATTTGTGAGAGAAAATGCTTCTAGGAATACATTGACTGACTACATAGGGCTATTTTGAAGTTTTCAACTTGTCACAATTCTTTTTTTCCTTGGGAAAAAGAAACAGGAGGAATACATAAACTAGAAATATGGAAGAACTGAAGTTAGAGTATTAGACTGTTAAATTGCATATTTAAATTTTGCCTGTAGAATAGCACCTTTGTAGAGATTACAAGCATACAGAATAAACTTTCTTATGTGATATTAAATCAGATTTGAATTTGTGATCATTGAAAAGGAAAATTAATCTAAAAGTATGACATAACCTACCCAAGTTTGGTGTCTGAAGTGTGTTTTGCATTAAGACTGTTTTTAGTAATTTGCATGTTTACTAAAGAAATTAATGCTATCAAATCATTACCAATGTGCACATTAGTGCTGTTGGCAATTACTTTGAAAACTCAGCAGAATTCAGTGGTACTTACAGCATCTTTTCTATAATGAATGGGGGAAAAGCAGTAATAAAATAATTTCTTTCATCTCTTCATGCCATACATCAGTGTCTCTTTGTGGCATGAACATTTAAAACTTCCCTTTAGCTCTTCCAGTACCTTAAGTGAAAGCAAAGAATTTGTAAATGTGTTTGCAGGGCTGAGGGACCTGTGCAACTAAATCATTCACAAGACCTTGCAGAGGAAAACATCTTGTGAGCAATGATGATCAGGACCTGGGACAGCACCAAGTAGAGTTCTCTGCATTTGTTAAATTAACCTGCTATTTTAATGTTAATATGAGGGTAAAGAAACTTGGCAATAAATTTGTGGGGGTGTGTGGAAAGGGAATCAAACAATTCAAAATGGCAGTGCTACAAATAAAAAGCTCTTGACAGCTGTCACTACCAGATGATAGAGACATATTGTTAAAATAGATTATGATGTATTTTACTTTAGTACACAGAAAGACATGTTTATTTTCTGGGGAGATAACATCAGACATTTTTATCTATGTCAGAACTTAGCTATTTGAACATACTGGCTTAGAGTGAAGCGTAAGTACTGTTAGTGGAAAGCCCTGAGAACAGACTTCTCAGTTTACCTACAAATTCGTAATTCCCCACCACCCCCTTCTTTCTCCTTTTGGGGAAGATGATACCATACCAGAAGTACTCTGTGTTGCCAAATAGGGTAATATTGTCTAACTGCAGAAAGCAGCACTGACGATCAGTTTCAGATCATAATCTGTTGTTACTAGAACACTAATATAATGATACATTTTATGTGATTTTTAAGTAAGGGCCATTCTGTATGGTTAGACTCAGTTGATGTAAAGTAGTCATTTCATTTTTTTGAATTCTTCCTTTTCTCATGTGCACTGGTCATATACCCACAGATTCTGTTCTCATGTGACCACAATTAGAATATCATTAAAGTTAAACTAATTTGTAGAACATTAAAAATGACTCCTTCCTTAATCTTTTATTTTCCTTAACATGTTAATTAACTTCACTTAGCCTGTTTTTTTTTCCCCTGGAAATAAAACATCTCTCTTTAACACCTTAGAAAGGTAAATTGATTGATAATCTCTTCTTTTAGAATTAATTAACCTCTACATTATTTTGCCTCAAATATGAATAGATAAAGGACACTGAAATGCTAATTTAGCTTTTCCCCCTCCCCAACATTATATTCCAAAAGAATATTTATAAATTAAAATGTGAACATGATATACACATAGGGATAGCACTTCTCTAATTCATACCTTCTAATGGATTTCTAAAGTAAAGAAATTTTCAAATCTATAAGCTGTTAGGGAAAAAAGAAGAGTTGTTTTGATCATCTAAAAGTATTTGTCTTTTAGAGCCTAATAGAAACAGGAAAAGGGGAAGGGGAAGGGAAAGGAATAAGCATTCATACAGCACCTACTATGTGCCCAGTACTGTGCTGTGTTGGAAGCCAGGGAGGTCAATAGTTAGAGTGGAGGAAGGAGAGTGTATTCTCTCTCCCATCAGGGATCTAAGTGCTGGGTATGTACTAACTAATTTGCATCAGGTAAATAGCAACTGTCTCTAAACACTGGATAAAATACAAACATGTAAGCGCTGAACATGACTCAGCTATGAGTCATATTGGGAGTCAGGATAGCATAACGGAAAGAGTCCTGGAGTTAGATTTATGAGACCTAAGTTCAGAATATATCCTATGCACATAACTGTGTGACCATGGGCAAATCACTTAACCTCTCAGAACTTCAGTTCTCTCATTTGTAAAATGGGGATCATAATTCTACCACTTACATTTCATAGAGATATGGTGAGAAAATCAATATGCTTATCTCCTCAGTATCCAAGTGATGCCTTGAAAGTAAGTTATTTGCTTATGAATGGAAATGGACTCGATTGATTCTACCATTACTTCCTAGGGATTCATACATATTGGAAGAATCTGGTTCATAGTATCAAGGGGATAAAATGCAAAGTCCAAAGTGGTTGAGCAACAATAAATATTTATTAAATGTCTTTGTTGTACTAAAGACAATTAAACCTTTCTTTTATTGGAAGTTTAGATATGAAGATGAGTAAATAATAGCTTAGTTGAATTTAAACATAGGATCAAAATACCTTGTTTCTGGAACAAAAACAAAAATGATGTTGGCTTCTTAGTGCAAAAATTATTAAGACTATGTACTCAGGCACAATAATAATAATCTGTTTTTAAAAATCCATTTTATTATTTATTCCCCCTTATACTTAAGAAGCAAATTTATTAACCTAAGTAGTGACTCAACACTTTTAAGATTTAAAAAAAAAATCATTAAACATTACATATAACTTGTAAAATAATCCAAAGGAATTATTTAGAATTAGCGTTGGAGGCAATTTTAGAGGTCTCACAAGAGAAGAATCAGCTTAGGTAGCTGTGACAGGTAGTCACGCTATTTCTTCTTGAGCACTTTCAGGTTCAGAGATCTCAGTATAAGACAGCCTATTCCATGACTGGAGAGCTCTAATTTTTAACATAGTCTTTCTTTATGTTGAGTTGATATCTATTGAAATTTTCTACCTCTTAGTTCTAGATCTTTGAAACAATACAGAACAAATCTATTCTCTTCTTTACTTGATAATGCACCACGTATTTTCAAGACAACCATTGCATCTTCTTCCCAGTTCTGATAAATCTTGGAATAAAATTAATAAGACGGCATGCTATAATTTTGTGAAATCCTGTATTAAAATTTTTGATACACATTAAATAGTCAATTAAAAACCAATCAATTTAATTACATTTCAGGACAGGAGAGACAAAATCAGAGTGACAGTTGTTGCTTGTTAGTCTTTTCCATGGTGAGCCTGAGTGTAAGATTTACTGTACAAGCCTGCTGTAGTTCTATGATGATGTTTTAAAGTTCTAATTAGCTAAAAGTTTGTAAATGTTGAATTGCATTGATAAACAAATTGTGTTCTCCTTTACTCATTTTTAGTTCTTATTTCTCGGTCATTAAAGCCATGCAATATTTATATTATATCTCAAAGTGTACTTTGTAATTATTATACAAACAAAATGCTGAACTTGAATAATTATGGAGATTTTCATTAAAAAAAGCGACTGACCTATCTGAAAGACAGTTTGGTGCAATGTCCAGAAAATATCAAGAGACCTGAGATTTTTTAAATAATTGGCTTTGCAGAAAAAAGTTCACCTCATACACTTAGCAGTTTAAACTGCATTATTAATATTTTGTCCACCACTGTCTTAAGTCTAGGCTACCAACAGAACAATAAATCAAACCCGGATTAGACTTGCACGAAATAATGAAGAATGAAAATTAGCAGAACTGAGAGAATATTGTATATGGTAACAGCAATATTATTTTAAAAGCAACTTTGAGCAAATACATTATATTGGTTATTATAAATACCCAAATTAACTGTAGAGGACCTGTGAAAAGAGATACTACCTGCATCCAGAGAGAGAACTGATAAATAGAAGAATGTCCAGAATAATTTTACATGTATACATATATGTGTTTATGCATGTGTATATGTATATGTGTGCACATATGTATGTGCATGTATACATACATATTTGTGTCCATTTCTAGGGTGAGGGGAAGAAAAAAAAAGAAATTTACATGATAACTTTGTTGCATGTTTAAAAAGGAATAGAAACTATACACAGTAGATTTGCTGTATCATGTGTAATCATTTTTTTTATTGTACTGTGTTATGGAAATGCTTGTTTTTTCCATAAATAAAAATAAAATAAATTTTAAAAATTTACTAACAGCTATGCTTATTTTATCAGCAAAACTTGTGTTTATTGATGCCTTAGGAGTTGATCCTTAAATATTATTCATCAAAATAAGTAATAAATCATTTTAATATGGGGGAAAGAGCAAGTTTTCTAGGTCAGGTTTTACATTTAACTGAGATGGCAAGAACATTCAAATGCCTCTTAATGGGAACTCATTAAAGTCTCCTTCCTCTGACCTTTTGTTGAAATGTTCATCACTTCCCATCCCTCCTCTTTTAAAAGAATCTGTTATGACTTAATGTCAGGTAGTAAAACTGTTTTGTGGAAAATTCTAAAAATAATAATCCTGAGTAAGTGACTTCTAAGTAGCAAGGTAATTGATGTCAGCTAGGAATGAGGAAGGACATTGTGCTCACTCAACTGTTACCCCCACTATCTTGGTTGTGAAGTTGGATGGCACTATAAATGACATAGCTTGCCTTCTCGGATGGAACAGAATTTTGAGGCCTGCAATAGTTTAAGAATTTTCTTTTAATAGGCAAGTTATTTTCATTTTCAATTTATATTTTGCCTTCCTCATGGTCATGGTATACTGAACCTGGGCATCCTCAGGGCAAAAATGAGCAAGCTGACATAGAGAAGACATTAATAATAAATTATAGATTTGTTAGGGTAAGAAAGTTGGACAACTCAAAATTACAACATAAGATTATGTGGGTTAGATTGGCTATTGATGGGGAGAAGCATGTAGGGTATGCTGAATCTGCAGGAGAATCAGTACTGTGTGTCTTACTGGGTAAATTTTTATAGGGAAGGTGGCTCATGACTTGGACTTTGAAAACAGAATAACCTCTCCATTTCATGGCAACCCACAACCAAACATACTTAACTTTCCAGGAAATACCATCTGGAAGAGGCCTCAGTAATACAACAACAAACACCCTGTTACAGTTGGGACTCACCCTGCTGACTCACTCTTTGAGAGTGTGTCCCCAGAATTCTGCCAAAGAGGCATCAAATGTGGTGAATGTGTGAATATACTGATCACTGTGACGTGATAATGATTCAAATTTCATTGAAAAAAATATTAATGAGAACCAAAAAATATCCCAAACAAATGAGTCCTTTTATCATAATCTGAAAAGACAGAGATAAAAGTCATGGTATAAAGGCTAGAGTTGGAAGCAGCCTTAGAATTCACCTAGCGACAACCTTATGTCTTATAGTCTGTTGCTCAGCTTGGTCCCTGAATTGTGTCTTCAATTTACTATTATACTGAATGTATCCTTATGGTGCTCTTGAGCAGGTGAAAAAAGAAAAAAAAATCTAGGAAAGATTTTTATACTAAAATTATTAGATTCTCTGTTTTAGCTGATTCTGTGTGTCAGTAGACAGTAAAGACTGTTAAAATTCCTGCTGAATGTTTTATTCATTTAATATTTGCACACCTATTTTAACTTCTTTGGACCTTATTTACCTCATCTGTAAAATAATGGGTTGGATTCTATGGTCCTCTATAGTTACTGAAGTTTACTCTAATGTGATCTTAATTGATGATGGTGCTATGATCCTACTATGACCTTCTTAATTAGATTATGTTTGTCCTGTTCAACATAAAACTTTAGATAGAATTGACAAGAGCTATTCATCCATTCATTTATGTATTTGCATATTTATATTCATTTAACAAAACTTTTTATTATTTTTGTAATTTACTCAATTTTTATTTTCTGATGTATCTTCTGTTAAAACAAAGAAACCCTTAAGGCTATCAATCTCCCAGTCTTTACCTCTTTAAAGAGAGGAGGGAGATATGTTGCATCATTTGCTCTCCCAGACCAAGATTGATCATTGCAACAAATTTTAGTTAGGTTCTGACTTTAGCGTTGCTTTCATTTATATAATTGCAGTCATTCTATATATATTGTTCTCCTGATTATTCTTACCTTAATCTATAGCAATTATTATGAATTTTTCATGTTTCCCCCTAAATTCCTCATGAATATCTTCTAATAGCATGCAAAAATTATTCTATGACATTCATGTATCATAATTTGTTCAGTGAAGAGAAATGAGATGTGTCTTGTACTCATGAAGCACACTGTGAAGATCCATACTTTCACTTTAGAATATGAAAGTGTTTTAATAATAATAGTAACTAGAATTTACATAGTATTTAAGGTTTTCAAAGTGCCTTCATATTATCTTGCTTGATCCTCACAATAAGCCTAGGAAATAGGTGCTACTATTATCCCATTTTACATATGAGGAAACTGTGGTGGATGGAGATTTAGTGATTTGTTCAGAATCACACAGCAAATATCTGACCTTTGAACTGAGGCCTTCTTGGTTCTGGATATAGCACTTTGTTCACTATGCCACCTAGCTTCCCCTGAACTAAACTAAACTACTCCAGATGGCTTAAAGGAAAATGTGAAGGGAAACAAGATGGATTCAGGCTACTTGCATATATTAAACTGAATTGCCACACATAATCATATTATAACTATTTTATTGATGACAAAATGAAATGAGATGTTACTTACTACTAGCTCTTTTACTTTTCTGCATATCCCTAGTGCTTAGTAACGTGCGTGGTATGTGACAAGCACTTTTAAAATGCTTTATCTGTCAATCTATCTAAATTAGATTTGGGGGATATGAAGAAAAAAAATAGTTCCTGTCCTCAAGGAGCTTTTTTATACCATAGAGAGGGGAGGAGAACATGTAAATAAATAGCAGTATTAGAAATGCCTCATAAATGCCACAAGGCAAGATTGCATTTACCATGAACAAATTCATAGCATTATTTTTGCTTTGCTAAAAGATTCTTTTAGTACCTTGATGTTATAAATTTTCATAGATGTTTCTTTTTCTTAGCTTTTTATTTTCCTGAGTGACCTCGCAACTCCAATGAGACTGATTTCTGACAAGCTAAATTACCTGCCCACCCCTATGTATAGCATAGCACAGCAGCAGAGGCTTTAGTAAATATTGTATTAATTTGTCACTAATGAATGTTTTGACAAGCATGACTGCATTGAAAAGAAATAGCTTTTAATAGGTCACCAGAGTCCACACTGCTGGCTCAGTTCTCTTCTCAGGTTTGTGTCTGAAAATAGCAGTCCATAATTCAGAGGCCTTTTATGTTATTTTATTGGTCCTAATATCAGCTCAACCCTGAAAGGGAGAAATAAGATTCATCATTTTCATGAGACTGTTGATTAGTGAGTGCACAGAACATGCTCCCTCCTTCTTTAAAAGTCTCAGTGCAGCACCTTTTGCCACAGATTTCTCTGAACCTGTCCTAGTTTAACTAAAACCCAGGAGTTCATAATATAGCATGCTAATGCATAACTAAAGAAATCCAGTTTTTTAAATTTTTTTCATTGGAAAATTCTTTCTCTCAATGGCTTGGCTTTGGAGTTGCTATCCACAAACAGAATTTGTCCTCCTATAGTGGAAAAAACTTAGATTCAAATAGCATTTTTATTTTATCAGTTTTTTTGTTTTTTAGAATTGTTTCCCATTTCCCATTTCCACCCCTAATTCTGGAGCATTGTTAGAATAACTCCTTTTATAAGGGGATTGCATTTGAATCTCAGAGTTGTGCCTTGATTATCACTCTTGGCATTTTCTCTCCCTCTCTTCAGGTGTAAAGTTGATATGTGCCTCTGAAACTGCTTTGATTTGTAACTATGGACAAGTCATCTAATCTTTTGGAGCCTCTGTTCCTCATCTCTAAAACAGAGATAAGAATGTCTATAAAGTCTTTACCACACAGGATCATTGTGATATTAAATGAAGTGTATGAAGAAATTTTGCAAACTCTAAAGTACTCTATGTATCAATCATTACTCATATGCATGAGTGTCGAAATATATGCCCATTTTTTTTTTTCAGAGCTGGGATTTTGTGATACGGGGGAATCTTTGTATAGAAACTCCCTCTAATCATTCAGATTGTCAACTATCTGTAACTCTTAGTCTTAGAGAATTGTCTAGGGTACTGAAAGCTTAAGTAATTTGCCCAAGATCTTATAGCTCATATAAAGTCAGGGGTAGGATTTAAACTCGGGTCCTTGTGACTCCATAACCATTCCTTTATCTACCATGTTACATGGTCTCTCATCTAAGATGTAGTAAGGAGCTTTGGAAAGGACGTAGGATGTAGAAATGAATGTAGTGCTTGATTAAGTTCTAAGCCCTGGGCTGAATTCTACTCCTGTTACTTCCTACTGCATATCCTGGTGGTAAGTCACTAACACTGAGCCTCAGTTTCCTCATCTGTAAAATGAAATTTGTTGAATTAGAACCTCTAAAGTCTATTCTCTCTCTAAATTCATGAGCCTAATACATACATGTGTGCACAGGCATACATATTTGCATATATCTTTAATATATGATCCCTTACAATTTCATTGGGGGAAATAAAACATAAACTCATAAAAAAAATTAGGTGATAAATGAGTCATAATGAGTCATGTCCATGTGATAAAGCAGTTCTGCAGAGGAAAAGGTCGTTATGGTCTGTAGTGATCAGAGAATGTTTGGGGATGGGGGAGTGATGGAAGGGTCTGAGTCAGGCCTTGAGGAGTTGCTTTCAATAGTGAGGAAGGACATTGCAGCCAGGGCAAAACTTACTGTGAAGAAAAGTACTGAAAAGTGAAGAAAAGTACTGAATTAGGAATGTGCAAGACTTATTGGGGGAACAGGGCTTAGACTAGTTTGAATGGATTCAGTAATTTGTGTTGGGGAATCATGTAAGAGAAGGTTGATCAAGATGACTGGGACCAGATGAATGGGGAGCTTTGAAAGTCAAACTAAGGTACTTTATCTAATAGGTAGTTGGGTCCCTGGGAAGGTTTCTGTGAAAGCTACAATACGATGTCTCAGAAATATTATTCTGGCAAATTTTTGTATATTGGGTTGGAAAGGAGAGTAACCAGATTGGAGAGAGCAGTTGTATGAAGTAGATATTTCATTATCTAAACTAGAGTGGTGGAAATTGGAATGGAAAAGCGGAGAAGAATATGAGCAATATTAAGAAGAGACAATAGGGAGAATATGATGTGCAAGGAAGAGCAAAGAGTACAAGATCAGAGATTTAAAGCTGGAAGGGACCGTAGAGGCCATCCGGTTATAATATCATATCAAGAATTCAAAGGGACATGAAAGGTCACCTGGTCCAATTTCCTCATTTTATGGATGAAGAAACTGAGACTCCAAGGAGGTTAAGTAACTCATGTGAAGTTGTATAGATAGTATTTCTCAATTGAGACCCAACCTTGTTAAGTGACTTGTCCTACTTACGGATAATAAGTAGTAGAAATACATTTCTGATGCTAAAGTCAATGTGGTGCCTTCTCTTTTTTTTTTTGCATTTTTTTTTTTGGAGAGGGAAAGGCAGCACAATTGGGGTTAAGTGATTTCCCCAAGGTCACATGGCTAGTAAGAGTTAGGTGTCTGAAGCCGGATTTGAACTCAGGTCCTCCTGATTCCAGGGCTGGTGTTCTATTCACTTTACCACCTAGCCACACTTTCATGGCACCTTCTTACTCATCCAAAGTTTTAAAAGTTATAACTTTATATTTTTATTAAATATTATAAAATTGTAGAAAATATATAATTATAAAAGCTTAAATATAACTATCATAAAAATTTTAAGATATAACTTTATGGTTTTTTTCCTGAGATGATGTTTTGTGTCTCCCAACTCAATTATAAGCATCTAATTAGTAGGGAAAATATCTTATAGATATGTTGCACATATGTATACATATACAAACACATAAAAAGAATGATGTCAATAGATGAGTGAGGAGTAAAAAGCCAGCTTTGAGAGAGTGGGGGGAGGGACGGTTATTTTAGCAATAATAGCTGGCATTTACATAACTCTTTAAGGTTTGCAAAGCAATTTACATATATCTTATTTGATACTGACAATAATCCTTTGATGGAGTGCCATTATTAACCCTATTTTACAGATGAATAAATAGGGGCAGAGAAGTGACTTGCCCTGAATCCCATAGCTAGTATCTGAACCAGGATTGGAACTCAGGTCTTCCTGACACCAACCATTGAACCAATTAGCTATTTACGTTTTGGTTTTTGAATTTTTAGTTTAATTTGAGTGAGGGATATCTCAGTGGGCTTGTCTTGTAGGGGTATGGAAACTGGGAGCAATTTATTTACCAGAAATATATAGTATAGTTTTGTATTTACCCACATAAAGATGATGGGATAATTTGAGCTGTCATAGTATCTGTCACCCCATTATAGAATTATCTCTGAAGGAGAAGAGCAGTGGACTAAAGATATACTTCAGAATATGGCTTCAGTTAGGGGCAGGGCACAGGAAGAGAAAGAAGGCCAGTAAAGTGATGTAGAGGAAGTCTGACATGACCAAGCCTAGCATGTGTTATAGAGTCCAAGGAAAGAGGCTATCTTAAGCAGAAGGGGGATGGACCACTACATCAAATACCACAGAAGGGTCAATGCCATAGAGTGGGGAAAGAAAAGTCTTTGGGCGGAGTAGGGATTGGGGGAGGGGGAGGGGGAGGATGACAACAAATATTTCTGACTTCACAGTTTTGCTGAGGTCTGGCTGTGATCCTCCAGTATAAACTAGAAACTTGCCTCATGCCAAATGAATTACCTATTGTATCAATGCTGCATAAATTAAGAGAGACCTGTAAATCAAATATTAGAGAAACACTAAGTATTCTTAAGCTCTGTTTACATACCATTGTTTTCCTCTGGGTAATGATAGTTTACATTTGTGTAGTGCTTCATACTTTCCAAAGTATTTTTATATAAATTATCTCACTTTATGCTTATAATAGTCTTGTGGGTTAGGATAGGACAGGTGCCATGTCCCCATTTTAGAGTTATGACAACTGAGATGCAAAGAAATTGTGAGTTGTCCAAGGTTATATAGGAGTCAGAAGGAGAACTTTCTTCTTCCTCTCATAGCAAATAAATCCCGTCCAAGTAGCTGGGGCTTTCTAGAGAAAATATTGAGTAGGAAATAGGACCAAATTCAAACCAAACCATGAATACTTTTGATAGCATTCTACCATGTGGCAGGCACTGTGCTAAGCACTTTACAAATATTATCTCATTTGATCCTTAGAAGAAACATCATTTTGATTTTTGCAAATTTTTATTTCAAATAGTTGTTCCTTTTGTTCAGATTGCTGTGCATTTAATGGCCATTTTGCTAAAATGAGCAAAACCAGTTGATACCCAGAAACCACATATGTTACAACCTGAATAGCCAATAGGTGTATATATGTATGTGTGTATATATACACACATACATATATACATGTCCTCATATATAGAGAGATGTATATATACATACATGTATGTATATGCTTATGTACATGTGTGTGTATCTATGTATCTATGGGGGACAGGGAAAGCAATGTTCTTTTTTTTAGAGCATTTAGAGCTGAAATTCCTTGAAAGATAGAACTGTTTTAAGAAACTGTAGCTTTTTGACAGTTAATTTTTTCCTTAGTATTTTGACAACTGACTTGATTAATTTAGTTTTAAATAGTTGAAGGTGAAAAATTTAAAGTTATAACCACAGGATTATTTATTCATCCAGGGGACATATTTTACAAGTGAAGTATTTCATCCCTCCTCCTCTGGTAGAAGTAAAAAAAAAATAAGCATGTAGATTGCTCGAGTTTTTTTTATCAGCCTACAAAATTCTCATGAGTCTTCTCTATACTGGATACAATGAGATAATATGTAAAGTCCTTTGCAGATCATAAAGTAGTATGTAATACTATCTATCTATCACTTATTTATATATGATCCTTATTATTATTACTCATTTCTCTTTGATGTTGCAGGCAAGTTCAGCAATGTTGTCTTATAATTTCAGCTGTTATACATGTTGTCCCAAATGATATACTTGGGGACAAGTCAAGAAACTAGCCACTAGGTTCAGTAACTATTTTCTTGACTTAGATACAACATTCTGTTAGGATCTGCTCACCTCAGATCCCCTGCTGGCTTAATAATTTTACTGATAACTAAGAATGGAACAGATCTTGCTGGGAATTATATAATCAGCTTAAAAGCTCACCATATTCTCTATGTGACAGAGTATGAAAAGCACAAGGCAGAGAATGCGGTTATTAGATTTTTTTTTTCTGCAAATGGTTAACCACTTTGTATTTAATAGTTTAGTCAGAGATGGATCAGGTTAGAACAATCAGAACAGCAGTTCAAGGAATGTATTTTTACATCACTCTGAGTGACTTTTCTGTTTCCTGCCACAGAACAGGGCAAAAAGAATGACCATTAGAGCATTCTTAGGTTCAAGTATACTTGTTTAGAAGTGGATACTACATGCCAGTGGAAGACTTGACTTGGGTATAGAATAAGGAGCTCATTTAAACTGAATTATGCAGAGAGATCCTTAAAGATGCTTTTCCTAAAAAGTTCAGCTTAGACCATGTACTGTTGCCAAGAACTTGCTCGAGTTTTTTTTATCAGCCTACAAAATTCTCATGAGTCTTCTCTATACTGGATACAATGAGATAATATGTAAAGTCCTTTGCAGATCATAAAGTAGTATGAAATACTATCTATCTATCGCTTATTTATATATGATCCTTATTATTATTACTCATTTCTCTTTGATGTTGCAGGCAAGTTCAGCAATGTTGTCTTATAATTTCAGCTGTTATACATGTTGTCCCAAATGATATACTTGGGACAAGTCAAGAAACTAGCCACTAGGTTTAGTAACTATTTTCTTGACTTAGATACAACATTCTGTTGGGATCTGCTCACCTCAGATCCCCTGCTGGCCCGCCTTCCTCACTCACTCTCCCTGGGGTCTTCAGATGTCTCTGGCTTCCACTTCTCAAACTGCTCTGCACACACGGAAGTTTAAGACATGCTCTTTATTGTTACATCTTTTCTTCCCCTCTCTCTCTCCTTTCTTTTACCCCTTTCCCTCCCCTTGCTCCGCCTTTATCTCCCCCTGGGCAGACCAAGTCACGTGCCTCAGCAACAAGGGCCAGAAGAAGGGGGGGTGGCTATCCCATTGGATGACGTATGCTCAATGCTGTTAGTCCAAAGTTCATATTCTGGTAAGGCAAACAGCCTCATCGGGGCTCAGGCTCCTAGTGCCTTGGAATGCAACAAGTCCCTCAGAAGGCAGCAGGAGGGAACAATGGGGGTTGGGGGCCCAACAACTCCCCCTTTTCTTTTTAAACAATACCCTAGTGGGGGACTCACAATCTGGGTTTTCAATGTCCCCAAGGAGTTTCGTAAGACATGTATAGCACAACGCAAACATATGGGAATACAGCACAAGAGGAGCATCAGGCACAACAAAACAATCCCTAGGCAGAGCACAATTTTCCAGCCCCATGCGCACCATGGAGTAATCTATAATTTTCATAAAATGTCATCTACCACATCATGGGGTGTCAGCTGAGAACACTCGGCATGGTTCAAATCCCAAATAAGTTGATCTAAATCTAACATGTCACTTGTAGCGTTTCTGCCTTCAATAAGGCTGTGGAGGTGATTTTTAATAGCTTGCCAATGCAGGGCAGATGCATTATAGGGGGTAGGGAAGGCACAGAGTTAACCTGATTTCACAAACTGATGGTACATACAGAAGACTGAAGTTACAACTATGCCACAAAATTCACCCCAAAATATTTACAAAGGCCATCGTGTCATTTTCTCCCCTTAACAAATTAGACATAAATTCTTTTGGGGATCAAGGACGAAGGTCTCAGCTTCTCAGACTGCTTCATGCTGAGAATGGACATAGAGCTGTCCCTGTCTCAAACAGATCAGTCCAGAGGACAGGGTGGCTGTGGCCAATGTCTGGAACTTAGTAGATGCCAGATCCAAGGGGGTGTTGGGTAGCACTTCGGGCAGTAGTTCATCTGAAATTGGAATGCATTCGGCCTAGAAGACACAAATCTAGCAGAGAGATTAAACAAACAAGAGCCAAAAGCAGTAGGAAAAATGACCAGAAGCAGAGTGAGCACGGGCTAGTATAATCCATTGCTCAGAATATTTAACTTAAGCAAAAGAGGTTTCTGACTTAAACCTCACAACTGAATAGCAGACTCAGTTACAGATGTTAGCTTTTGCTTAGTTACAAATTCAGATTTAAAACAGCAAGGTGTCTTCTGCAAAACATCTTCTCTAGAAGTATTTCCTGTATGAAAGCAACATATAGTATACCACAAAGGTTTACCAGGACTCATATGCATAATTAATTCCTGTTCTATATTCCAAATTATTGCCAAAAACCAATTAGTAGAAATCAATTATAACAACTTTAAAGAGCCATTTTCAAAACTGATTCATCAGTGAGGCTTTTTTTTCTTTTTCTTTTAACTGCTGCCCCCCCCCCCCCCCCCCCCCGGGGGG
>CM053591.1:85434342-85450092 GCA_028646515.1 Pseudochirops corinnae
AACCAGATCGTTAGATTTCCAAATTACATAATTTAGAAATGTTTAAAACTTATATTCTACTAAAAAAACTTTAGGTGAATGCATTTCCAAACTCCTTTAAACAGGAATTAAATTATAACTTTATAAGCTTAAACTACTGTATACATTTTCATAATAGCCAAGAGTTCAAATGATCAATCTGAACATTGTTTACATTTATACCCAAATATAATGGTCACACATTTTTCCAAATAAATCCAAATGCCAATCTATTCCCCAGAAATATCTTTAAGCCAACACATGGCCTTTCAGCATGTATGATCTTCAGTTTACCTTGGACTAACTGGGTGGGTTATCGTTTAACTTCTCTCTCAAGCAGGGGGCCTTAGGAATTTTAATGATTTTCTGAACTTTTTAAACTAAATTCCAATAGACATTATCCCTTCTGACTTCCCATGACTTGGTTTGTAGATTTTGAAGTCAGGCTGTGTTGCAATGGAACCCTAGACACTTTTCCTTTGGATCTCCTCCTTGACTTTTCCCTCTGCCAGCCTCCCAGCAACTTCTGACCACTGTCCCAGCATCCCAGGACAGAGGGAAGAAGACACATATGACTGACCCAGTATAAGGGTGTCCCCTTACACGAGAGTCCACAGTCCGACTGACTGCCCAGAAGTCAGTGGAGCTTCAGACGCCGCTGGCAGTGTCTGGGCACTTCAGGGGTCTCACTGCTAGGGAGACAGTAGGAGCAGAAAGGTCTGGGGAAGAGAACAAAGAAAAGAGTGCGTACCTATTACCCCAGTGGCTAGGGAAAGATCCTTAGCCAAAGGGAGCTTTATTAATGAAAAAGCATGTGGGCCTGAGACTTAGTAAGGATGATATAATTTTAGGATTTCTAATGGGGGTTGGCACATAAGAGCTTTCAAAACATTTTTCTAACAGTAAGGGAGATCAAAGTAACACAATGAGAATACAAAACAGTAAGCTGTAGCAATTCCTGTGCAGGGTCTGGAGAGGCTATTTGCATCTGATGTCTTCCTTTCCAGGTCCCTTGGCTCAGAGGTTCACTCAGGAGCAAGGATATTTGGTCAGATCTGCCAGGGGCTCACAGAAACATGATTTAATACCAAAGGCACATAGCACAAGAAATTCAGTTTTCTAGCCATGTAGGGCTAGACACAATAAAGTTTCACAAGCAGTTAAAAACATTGCATCAAAAATCCAAACTTTTAATCTTATTACTATACATGCTCAAGTTTTGAGTCTCCATGATAGAGAAATTTTTTGAAAGCCAATCTTATATACATATAGTTTTTAGAAGAATCAATTTGATCCTGTTGCTTTACTCAGAATTTTAGAATCAAGTTACAAATCTTTTCTGCTTTCTAAAACTACTTCCTCACACACTTTCAATGTACTTAAACCTTTCTGAAACTGATTACCCACTGTCTGGGGCTTGGATAAAAACCCTCATTTGTCCCCAAACTTTCTTATCCAGTTTATTCAGCTTTCCTTACATTTATTAACCTCAAAACAAGATGGTTCAAACCTTTTACTGACTACTTGCTTTGATCATTGAAACTTGCTGTAGAAGGGATAAGCAGAGACATATGACATTCCAAATATGACAGGATAAAACATCCTTGGCTCTGTTTAAATTCAGGTAAAGTCACAGATGTCCATCTGTGTGCCACCTCATTGCTAGACTCAGGAATAGGTGGGAAAACATTACTGTTCCAAGGAATTTCATGGGTACACAGCCAGAAGAGGTTCTATCCTACACCACGCTAAGATTGCCTCGTCAGCTTTTACCAGATGTAGACTTCCACCAGGATTTCATAGGATCACATCCTCTTTGAGTAGCTTTGTGGCATTTGATACAGGCACTATACCCAAATTCAAACTCCAAATAAAAATTTTAGTTGTGGTCCCAGATGCCTTTTACCTCAAACAACAAGCTTCACTAACCACAGCTTAGCGTCTGCTGTAACTGCAATAAGCAAAGAAAATTTTTCACCAGGTGTCACAAATATAAGGAATTCCAGTTACTTGTCATTCCTATCCCTCCCAGAATGACCTTGCTTAGTAGAGATAGCTTCTAGAGGCTTTGGCAGTTTTTACAACGTAAGAAATTACTGAGAAGGACTTGAGGGAGGGCTGGTGAGGATACTTCTGCTTTTTCATTCTCATACCTGCCGGGGAACTGTTCAGAAAACATTTTTATCAGTCTCCTCTTTTCTAGGCACAGTACCAATTAACAACTTTCGGTTTGAGCATTAAAACAGTTGCCCAAATAACTTAGTTCCCAATCCCACAAGTTAAGCACAATACTCTCAAACACTGCAAAAGAAATCACAGATAATACAGGTTCAAACTTTGAAATAAAACCCAATTAACTACCGGTCTGATGACTTTAAAATTCCACATGAAGTTACACAGAAATAAAGTTTAAATAGCCATGCTTTTTTTCCTCTCCCCACCTCCAGGGGCCTAGGGATATTGTGGGTGGGGCCCTCAAGGGAATAGACCAATCAGGGGCTTCGGGAGATGGAAAGCTCTGCTCCAGGTAAGAGAAAGACGGAGAAAGGGATTCTGGGAGTTGTAGTCCGTGTCTATGGGAAACATAGCAACCTCCCCTTCCCAGCCTTCTAAGTAAAACCGCCCACCTAAAGTGGTGCATGAGTATGGGGGAGACCCTGAGGTTGGAGTGATGGACAAGCTGCAAAGCCTGGGCGTTAGTTGGGTGATTTCCTGCTGGAGTAGGGCTTGCTCTGTTTCACTTTGCCCGGTATCACTGTATGGGGGCAGGGTCAGATAT
Organism: Pseudochirops corinnae; assembly: GCA_028646515.1. NCBI lineage: Eukaryota > Metazoa > Chordata > Mammalia > Diprotodontia > Pseudocheiridae > Pseudochirops > Pseudochirops corinnae. Next base: position 85,437,140 of record CM053591.1, read on the forward strand.
AGGAGCATGGGTATTGTCCCTTTGGCTTGAGCTGGGGCGGGGCGGGGGATCGTCTCCCTCATCTAGCGAATCTCTTGTCTGGCAAGTGGCCGCATGTAGCAAAGGCATGTGGGGCACACCCGTGAGGGCAGCCCTCACTGCCAAACAACATAAAATCCTCATTATCCAAAAGACCGGGGCTAAACTCCTTGCATGAGGTCACTTGACTCCCCACCCCCTCCCACCTCTCGGGATCCAAGCCCCGTGCTCCAGCCAGAGAGATACAATCAAGATAAGTTTAACAAATCTCCTACAGTTCTTTATGTCTATAGTAATTCCTTGCTTTCTGGTTAACTTGTAAATTTGCCTAACGTACACATCTGTGGTGCTTGGGGCAGTGACAGGGAGCTCTAATCCCTCTCCCATTGTTGTGTCCGCACTCACGTGCTTCCTCCCTAATGGAAGGCTGTTTGAGCTTCCCTACTTAGCTAGGGGTCTCGGTTGTCTCCATTTGGGCACCAGGTATTGGGATCTACTCACCTTGGATCCCCTGCTGGCCTGCCTTCCTCACTCACCCTCCCCGGGGTCTTTGGATGTCTCTGGCTTCCACTTCTTGAACAGAAAGCCCCACATACACAGAAGTTTAAGAATGCTCTTTATTGTTACATCTTCTCTTCCCCTCTCTCTCCCCCTTCTCTTACCCCTCTCTCTCCCCTCACTCCCCCTTTATCTCCCCCTGGGCAGACTAAGTCATGTGCCTCAGCAACAGGGGCCAGAAGAAGGTGGGGGGGGCTATCCCATTGGATGACGTATGCTCAATGCTATTAGTCCAAAGTTCATATTCTGGTAAGGCAAACAGCCTCATCGGGGCTCAGGCTCCTAGTGCCTTGGAATGCAACAAGCCCCTCAGAAGGCAGCAGGAGGGAACAATGGGGGTTGGGGGCCCAACACATTCAATCAATTTTGGCTCCTTGTTCCAGATTTACAGTGTGCTCTCTCACCCTACACATACATAAATACACACATGTACACATTCCAAAAAAAATCCCCACAGCAATGTCCTACACTGATATATCTTGTGCTGTTATAGAACTTAGGATTTTGGATGTGTGTGAGGAACCACCAACATTGTGTCTAAGCTTCATTGATCAGTCAATAAACATTTAGAGCCTACTCTGTGCCAGTCACTATGCTAAGTGTACACTGGGAATTAAAAAAAAAGACAAAAAAAAATCAGGCTTACAATTTGCTCTCCCAATTATTTACCTAAAATCCATTCTCTTTACTTTAGGAGGAACCTATCTATTTACTTTTGGCTTTGGGCTAATGCTTACTTGCCAGACCATATTATTTGTCCTCTCCAGAGTGTCAAAGTTATTTATCCCCTTGGGGAGGTGGGTCTCCTTCTCTCTCTGTGAAGATAACAGCTTCTCCATACCTTAAGGAAATGGTCTCCCCAAGTAGCCCAAATAAAAAAAAAAATCATCCTCTGTGGTAATGGGCCCTTCAGAACTTAGCTAGTCTGTTTTTTTAGGAGACATACAGTATGCTGCAGGGTCAGGGCTAGAGTTGAGGGAAGATTACTCAAAGGGATTCTCTAGTACTCAGACCATGAAGCTTTTAAGGCATCAAGGATTATTTTCACACCATGATCTCCCTGAAAGGAGGACCTATTTCACATGAATTATCTTCAATACCTAAGGTTGTGCCTGGTTCTTTTCATTTTTTGAATCAGATTTGTAATTTGTAATAGATATACATACATATAGACTATGTATACTTATAGATAGTATATATATTTATATAGATGTATAAATACAAGATACATACTTATTATGTTCTAAGAACTTTATTCAAGTGGGAATACAAAAGAAAATGAGAGAGTAACTATCCTCAAGGAACTCTAATTGGAGGAGACAACATATGAAGGAGATTGCATGTTCATATTCAGTTCATAGTAGATGGAAAGGCAGGTAGTTTCTGGGTTCTGATAGGGAAAAAGTCAGTGACACTATCAAGGACCCAAGGTCCATGGGGAGCAATGGTGGGACAACCAAGTGAATAGTGGGCCAGGGGTCAAAGTGGAGAGGGACTCTGGAATAATTTCAGTGAAGATGGAAATGTGGGGGTTGAAAATCCAACTTACAGTAGAGGTTCTATGCCTGTTTGGAAACAGGCAATATGGGAATGAGTGTTGGGTTGGGGAAAGAAAAAGTCCATATCTCATACCTAGACCAGAATATGCTCCTCTTTCCCCAACACCTTATTTAAATCTTAGGAACATTCTAGGTCAAGTTCAAGTCCTATTTCCTTTCTTGTCTCACCTGGTTGCACCCAGAGACAGATTTGGAACCTGCTTAGCTGGGAGCCAGATTGTCTTTCAAAATGGAATTTGCCTCAGGATATGACAAGGGGTGGGACCAAAGATGATAGGCATACCATGAGGGCAAACTTGAAAGATTTGTCAGTATATGGGCTCACAGTATCTTGGAGTGAGATTTGTCTTTTAAGTGCATCAGAAAGTTGGATCAAGAGATGGCAAGCAAATTTCCAGTAAGGGTTTACGTTAAGAGAAATGTGGTATAGTGGAAAGAGCACTAAACTTTGAGGCACAACTTGGCTTTGAGCTCTGACTCTGCCATTTATTAGGTTGACAAGTTGTTTAATCTCTCTGAATCTCAGTTTCTTCACCTATAAAATGAAAAAGTTGAAACAGATTATCATTAAAGTCCCTTCAGATGAAAAATTCTATGCTACTAAAATAGAGATCCAGTTGTGGAGTAGTAGAACAATAGTAAGGGAACCTGCAAATAGCATCAAAGGATAAGGATTATGAGTTCATGAGAGAACTAAACTTCATCCATCTTCTGAAGTTACTGAGTTGTGTTTTGGAGCAAGACAGTGGAGTTAATGATTGTCTCTTCATTTTGATAATTGAGCTACAGCCATTATTGATGGTATGAAGGCTTCTTTAACTGTTGTCAATGGGAGTCCTTCACTATCTAAACTAGGAGAAACAGAATGATCCAGTAAAGGGAGATTAGATTTGGATCCAAAGAACCTAAGTTCAAATTCCACTGTCTCTTACATTTATTATCTGTGTAAGCATGGACAAATGAATCACTGAACCTTCCTGGATCTCATTTTCTCATTGGTAAAGTGAGGAGGGTAGATTAAATGATCTCTACAATCCTTCATAGCTCTAATTATGTGATTTGATGAACTCATAATAGTTGATAGAGGCAGAAAGTCAATATAGTATTATATAGTATTAAATATAGTATTAAAGGCAATATAGGTAGTATACTAGGAGTGGAGTCAGGAAGACCTGAGTTCAAATCCAGTCTCAGACACTTAATGGCTGTGTGATCCTGGGCATGTGACATAATCTGTCAGTCTCAGTATCCTCAACTATAAAGTGAGGATAATAGCACTTACCTCCCAGGGCTGTCATGAGGGTCAAATGAGATCGTATTTGTAAAGCACTCAGCAGAGTACCTGGCGCCTGATAGGAACTTAATAAGTGCCGGCTTCTTTCTTCCCTAGGTGTAGCACTTATAAGTAATACACTTTGTCATTTCATTGTGCTTTATCTTCAGGTGCCTTATTTCATGTTTATTCTTTTTTTTAACCAAGTAGATTATATACTTCTTGAGTGTAGACATTGTATCTTATACTTTTATTTTTTTTGCATAACAGCATAGTCAGACTTTGCTTTCTTGTGCTTTGAAGATATTGCATTTTTTTACAAATCAAAGGTTTGTTTCAACCTTGTGTTGAGCAAATCCATCGGTACCATTTTTCTAGCAACATGTGTTAATATGGTATTTCTGTGTCACATGTCTCATAATATTTCACTTTTTCATTATTATTATTATTATCACGTCTGTTATGGTGATCCTTCAAGGACTTTATATCCCAGCAGTAGATATAAGACAAGTACATAAACCATTCTAATATCAGTTGTAATATAAAAGTGCAATAGAAACAGTGCAAAATAATAAACCAGTTCATAGAAGAAATGATTGCTTAGGAGTGGATCAGGAAAGTAGATCCTTAGTTAATATGGGCTGGTTGATTGATTACCATAAATATTTTGAGAACTCTTGCTCTTTGATGGTCAGTTAAAATTGTATTTTTTTAAAAGAAACTATCAGAAAACCCTCAAGAATGCATTCACCATGAATAAAATAATCCCTGTTTTTTTTTCTTACTAGAACTTTGGTTCTGATGAAACAAAGTTCTTTGAAACTATAGCAATACTGGTCTCATAAAAATAGTTGTGTAGTGTTGGGGCAGGATGGGAGCTTAGAGAACAGCTAGCCCAGGGGTGGGGAACCTATGGCTTCAAGGCCACATGTAGTCCTCTAGGTCTTCAGGTGCAGCCCAAACTTCACAGAACAAATCTCCTTGATAAAAGTATTTGTTAGATTCTAGTCCACTAAGTATACCTAGTCTTCTTCTTAGAGATGAAAGAGTTGAGTCCTTGATGGGAGGAAATGACTCATTCAAAGTCACCCAGTAAATTGGGGCAGAGATGGTATGAATGAGAGTCTGGATTTGACTCTTTTACATCTTTCTTATTGCTTCTTTCTTCTAGTTAGTGTTCCTAAACCTCACTTAGATACTTATATTATCTCTTCTTTTGTGTAGGAAAGGTCATGCCAGTTACAAATTATTCTGCAGGCCAAAGAGTCTCGTTATAATGGTAATCCTTGGCCAAAGTCCTAAAATGGTTAATAGCATTTTTTTGATTGCTAGAATTAAAAAAAAAATCATGAATTTATGATAGGAATTCAGGCTTAAGTGTTGAAACTTGTCCAAAACCCCCTGGAAACAGGGAACAAATACTTTTGTTTTACTGATTAGATGAGGGAACATTTTACAAGCTTAGGTTTGCAAAGGAAGAGCAATGTTATCTGTGATAACAACCCTGATACAATTAAGCTTGCCTATTTCTAATCTCTCCCAATTTGAGATTTCTTTTTTTTTAATGTGAAATACTCAATTATTTCTCTTCTTGTCAAACTGTATTGTTTTTCACTATGAAGTTTGCCAAAGTAGCAAGATAAATACTGATCTAAGCGTATAGAAGATTGAAATTGGAAGTCATTTCAATTCTATATTTCATTGGAAAGAATTGTTAAACTTCTGGCAGACTGGGGAGGAATTACCTTTCATTCTCCCAGGTGATTTCTCTCAGAAGATTTCATCATGGGTTAGGGTGAGAAAAGTGAGTGGGCAGTTAGGAAATGAGCATAATGGGTGAAGATTATCTTTTAGGAGTTGGAAAGTGAAAATGAGATATAGTTTGATGTCTTAAAGGGATGGGAGAGTCACATGAAGATTTTTGTCAGAATGGAGTAAACCTAGGTATGTTTGTGACCAGTAGGGAAAGATCTAGTATGTAGGGAAAGATTAAATATAATAGAAGGAGAGGAATTGATCAATAAGCAAACTCATGGAAAACTATGGGGAGAAATAAGATTCAGAATACAGGCTGTACTTGACAATGAAAAGGGCTACCACTTTTTCAGAGAAAAGAGTAAAAGAGGGGAGAATGGGTGATTATAAAGAAGTATATAGAGGCATAGATTGGGGAAAAAGAGGAAGTTCATTTTTAGCTTCTATTTTCCCACTAAAATAGAAGGCATGGATGTCTGCCAAAGGGAGTAGAATGGGGGAGGCATAGAGAGCTTAAGGAATAAGATTAATATTAGCTTCTGAATTTAGTAAGATAGTGAATCAAGGGGGGGAAAGAATTTCCAAGTAGTAATGAGGGTTCAATTGAGATTCAATAACATGAATTTGTGATACATGTAGTTAGCATGGAGTGATTTCCTTGAGCATTGTTCAAGTAGTTTATGACTAGAAATAAAGAAAAGATGATGAGGGTAATCTAGAGTTGAGGATGTACAAGGTAGGAGTGGTAGCAGGATTGGATGACAAGAGATTCAAGGGGATATATATATATATAAAAAATATACACACACACACACACACACACACATACATATTTGTGTATATGTATATATGTAGATGTATATGTAAATTGGTCAACCACTGGCACAAGACTATAAAGAGAAGAAAGTTAGGGCAGGGCAAGGATAACAGGGACGGATATGATGCCTGGAAGTTGCCATAAGGATTAACAGGTTCAAGAGAAATGAGGAAGAAGGGAATATGGTTGGAGAGGAGATTATAATTATGGAAAAATTCTGGAATTCAGAATCAAGGCAAATGCACAGTTATGGGTGGTTGTGACAGCTAACGTAAAACTATCCCTGTAAATGGCTGAGGTAGAGTAAAGATATAGGTGGCTAGAGTTGAAGAAGTTGATGAACTAGGAATTCAAAATGTTTGAATATCACCATGTATACTGAAATTGCCAAGAATGCATTCAGATAGTGATCAGGGATGTAGTATTTTCAAGAGAATAGTATCATTTAATGTTTTTAGCTCAAAAACTTTCCAGACTATTCACATAAAATTATAGACTTGTGAATATTATACACGAAATAATCTTACTAGCACTTAATAATTTTTTAGATATGTTTCATTTTTGAGAAATCCATTACTTTCTAGTGAACACCCCTCCCAAAAATAGCTTCTCATTAGACAACAAAAATTTTAGCAAGCCTATATATGATATAGTGATTGACAGAAAATAAACTTTCCATTTTTGTAATGTGTAATTAATTAGAAGAAAGGAAGCTGTCTGCTTTAACTTTAGTAATTTGGAACCATTGCATTTCTTAGGATTATAGATTACAGAAAGAAGAGACCCTAGAAGCTGTTAAATCCAACTCCTTATTTTATGAATGAGGAAAATGAAGCACAGTGTCATTGGATCATAGAGCTACAAAGTATCTATGCAGGATTTGAAATAAAATCCAAATCTAGTACTTCATCCATTATATCATTGGCCACCTTGTAGACCTGTCTTGCTGTTATTAGTGTTATTGTCATTTACATTATGTCAGGCATTGTGTAAATTATTTTCCTGCCTCTGTTTTATTTTGTTCTACATCAGTTCATAAAAGTCTTCCTATGCTTCTCTGAATTTCTCATTTTTTAAATTATATAATAATATTCTGCAGTTTGCACATAAAGTCTTACCATTAGTCTCTGAATTCCTTATATTTTTCATTTCTTACCCTGAAATAATATCCCACAGTTTGTTTAGCCATTCCCCAATCAATTGATGTCCACTTTGTTTCTAGTTTTCTGCCATGACAAAAAAAAAGAGTTCATGTTGATAATTTGGTACATTCCTTCTATTATTGAGCTCCTCAGGGGTTAATCCCAGCAGTGGGATAACTGAATCAATGGCTATGAACAGTCTGAAAATTTTTCCTTTAAAAATTCAAATTGGTTTCCAGAAGAGTTAGTTCATTCTTTGACACTAGAATCCTAAATGTATTTATCTTGAAAGAGCCACTGAGTTTATTTTTAAAATATGTGCATGGCATCTTATCAAGATAGGTGGTGACGCCTTATAGATAGAAAATATTTCTCCTACCAGAAACATGTAATCCACTTAGAACCCATTGACCTATTGCTGTGCTGGTGACTTCCTCCTGAGAACCGGGGTTGGAGGACTGCCTACCAAAAGCACTTCATATTTACAAAAATATCTACAGGATGATCTTAATGAGAAGCCAGATAATTATATGGAATAATATCATATTCTTGGGAATGAATCAAGGTGGAAGAGACAGCTGATGAGAGTCCAGATTTAATGTTTGCACCAATATTGATGACATTCTTTTTCTTACTCATTTAGTCTTCTGCTGCTTAACAGAAATGAATGAAGGGTTATGAGCTCATCATGTACTAGTTTATTGGATTAGCTGGCTGGAATGAAGGGCCCTGAGGGAATGTGACCCAAGATAGGCAAATTTTTATTGGAGGAAAGTTGGTATATAGAAGGAAGGGCTCAAAGTGTGGGAGGACACAGTGATACTGGTCCTAGGGAGTCAGAGCTTTTTGGACATCAGTGATGGAATAGAATCATGCATTTTCATTAGTTGTGTGACCTTAGAACAGTTCATCTCTCTGATCCCTTGTTACTCCCTCTACAAAGTGGGGGTAATAATATTTACATTACTTGACACAAAGGAGCAGGTTGTGAGGGAAGTATTTTATAAATTAAAAAGTGTTATGGAAACATGAGTTGTTAGGAAGGGGTGCCTCAGTGGAGTGGGGGTGGGGAGACATTACGAAAACGGAGAGGCTGTACAAACTAACTTCTTAAAGCTGTCTAGAACTTGCCCTGGAGCCCAAAAATGTTCTATATTATAATTATTCTGAGTTTTGAACATCTAGAATACCATTAAACAAATTTTCTTTAAGATAACCAAATACAGAAATTTACATAAGAGTAGAAAAAATCCCAAACTTAAAATATCCTAGAAAACTTAACCGAATATTCATATTCATTCTTAACATGCATACAATAAGAAATTGGAATTCTGATCACCAAACCACCTATTTTCCTTGATTTCATCCTAATCTGTAATGACTCACAGCACCTTGTAATAGATCATCAATCTCTATTTCCACATTAGGCTGTTGTTCAGGCAAGATAGAATGAATTGTTTTTGTTTTATCTGAGACAACATGACACTATTATTTCTGAAAAGGCCCTTGTCATCTGCATACTTTACTAGGGAAGCCCTGTCACAGGACTTAGATGAATCTATAAACTGAACAGGTGGGGCCCCAAGGATGGCTCATATCATTGGTAATGCAAAGCTGAGTTTCCATTGATTTATTAAAATGAATTGGTTATATGATTATTGGAAAGAGGGGGATGAGCCTGAGATAGCCAGGTTAGCCTTTGGATTGTAGGATCAGAGATTTCGAGCTGGAAGGGATCTGAGAGGTCAGCTAGTCCTGTCTTTTCATTTTAGAGATGAGGAAATTGAAGCCCCATAGAGTTTAGATGGAATACCCAAGGCCATACAGGTCATAAATGGCTGAGATTCAGACTCAAGTCTTAGGTTCCTAATCCAGGAGTCTTTCCATTGTACCAAACTGCTTTACAGTTGTTTTTTCTAAGTCAAATTAAGTACAAATCCATGGCTAAAGTAAACTTAATTGCTAAGAGGAACTGAGTAAGGTACCCTCCCCTCCTTTCCCATCCCTTCTCCTCAGCAGAAGAAATAGCCTGATTTACCTCAGGTGCCTCATTAGCAGGGCCGGAGCGCGCTACTTTTGACATCATCTTTCTGTGTGTGTTTGGAGCAACTGGGACCTGAACAGATGGCCTAGATATGGGCTCCCATGACTACCGGCATGCCAAACAGGCAGATGAGTGATCTGGCTTGTTCCTTCTCTTTTAAATTGCTGTCAGCCAGAGAAAAGTGGTGAAAATAAATCACTGACTCCCTCCTCCAAACCCAGCATGTACCTTTCAGTCATCAAAATAAGAAGCATCCTGTAGTGGCTGTTGGGTGATTTCCCTGATAGGAAGAGCCTTTCACACACTCAAGATTAACAAAACAAGTGGCCAAGTGGGGCCTCAGAAAGGACATTTTTGTTGGGGACCAAAGTGCTGGCATCATATGGGCTACAGCAGGCTTGGATGGATCAGTGTTTATTCTCTCCCAGACGTTTTGTGTCCTTTTCCATTGGGCGCGGTATTTTTGGTAGCTGGAGGAAAACTCTGTTTGCATATCCCAATTATCAGAACACAGGAAATCGTAAACAGGAATCATGCTGAATACCTTTGGCAATATTTGCCATCACCTAGAGTACTGGGCTCCTATCTCTTCTTTCATAATCTGTATTTTAGTTGTTGATGGGGTGAAATAGTGTAGTTAGGGAGTCCACATGTCTTTAGTTTTATTCTGCAATTAATTAGTTAATTGTGAGACCCTAAGCCACATTGTGCTGTGTTAGAATCTCTCCCTTATGCTTATAAATTGACATAATGAAGCAGTTTAAATTAAATTCCCCAATGCCCAGGTATTTTCTAGTTTCAAGAAATAGATATTCAATCTGTTTTTAAACAATGAACATTTTCTTCACATTAGTAAAGGTCGCAATGGGTTAAGGTGAGAAGGAAGTTACTTTGGGAAAGAATTTTGTCTATATACAAGTGATTTTCCAGTTTTGGAAGCTTCATCTGGCTTGTGGGAGGTATGTTGGATTTCCCAAGACTTAGAGCAGCATTATATTCTGGATCATAAATTGTATATAGTTTAACATACAGAATTGGCAATGTTTCTAGAAATACCATGTGTAGAAATGTCTTTATCAGATCTTATGATATGTTCTATATTCATATCCAACAGTTAGTTATGAGGGTTATTGGTCCATTTAGATCAGGGAATCAGAAATAAGACTTCTGGACTTGATCCAGATTTTGCTATCAGTATATTAATTTGTTTTTGGAAAGATGATTTGATTTCTCCAATTACTTTGACCTATTTATAGGCAATAATTATCTCACAAGACTCTCATGAAACTTCATAAAGACAACTTAAGTACAAATAGTGGCTGAAATACTTAAATACTCAGAATTGTTATGAAGGATGGCAGAATTTCAACTAACTCAAGAAGAGACAGGTCTGCTGTGAGTTAGTCATCATCTTTGGATGATGTATTTCAGGACATGATGCACAGCAGTTGAATTTATCAAAAATGTTTGTAAAGCTTTCTGGTGAAATCATAGGAGGCAACCTGAACATTCAGAGAAAATGGAATTTTCCCTTGGCTGACGGATATTGCAGTTAGTGATCCTTATCCTTTTGCTTATTGGGGACCTATTAATATTTTACATAGATAATACAGGCCAATAAATACCTTTGGTAATTGCAAGATAACCCTCCATCTCAAGTCTAAAATCCATTGTTTTCATCCGTTTTGAGACAATATATTGGGAAAGTGGTTTTATTTTAATTTTGACAAATGATGTCACTAGTGTAGGTTCTCCTACTGATACAGATCACAATGTTTATGTTTCTTAGTAGATCACCTTAATGACTTGGAGTAGTTAAAAATATTCATCATTAGGTTGCCCACTCTAGTGAGAAGTCTCTCCAAGTTTATCTAAACTCCTCTTTGGGTGAAGACTTATAGTATGTTGCTAGTTCTGTATTTAAAACCTTTCCATTTGGTAACATTTAAAGGTTTTAAAAAAAATAATAATTATCATATCATACATACTTATATATTATACATTTTGTATAATTACATATAGATCTTTATATGTGTTTATATTAAATATAATTATATATTATCATTATAGTTGCACACATTATATTTGTGTGTATATATATCTCTTCGTTTATAAAAGTTCCAATTTATCTGCATCAGTAGACAATGAATAATTAAATTGTTTTGAAAAAAAAATTGCTACTTAGGCATCTTTTCACTCTACTCCAACAATGTTTTTTTCTCCAAATTTTGAAATAGCAACTGTGGGATGAATATTATCTTTGAAGAGAAACAGAGCTCAATTAAAGGAGTACAGGAAGTTCTAGTTAGTGATCATCCCTCAGCCTCTCTATTTTTATCTTAAAGAAAGGAAGCTCCCTGAAGACAAAAATTATCATCTGAGACTTTATCTTTTAGATATTTGAATGGGGAGGAAGAACAGTAAAAAGGTGTATAATAACACCTGAGTCTCTGACTTAATTCCAACCAGAAGAATAGGTCATAGGAAAGTGTGTTTTTCTTCTATTTAATTGACTTGTTTATTTACTTTTAGTTTACAAGATTCAGTTCCACAATCCCTTGAGTTTCAAATTTTCTCCCTTCCCCTCCTCACCCCCCCGCCCCCGCCATGGTCTCATGCAATCAAGTACAGGATCTGCAAATACTTTCACATTGTACAATAGTCTGGTTATATAGAAGGGTTGTAACCAATGGAGTAAACAGTGGGAAAGATAAAGAAAACCAAACATGAAAAAGAACGGTATCATGTAGATTGCTTCAATCTTCATTTAAACTCTGTTCTTTTTAGATCTTTCTCTGAATGTAGATATCTCCTTCCATCCTGAGACTTGTAGAGTTGTCTTATACCTGTGTGTGTCTGAGAAGAGTCCAGTTTATCAGATTTGGTTGTCACACATATGATGTGTCTGTGATTGTGTACATATTTTTCCTGGTTCTGCTCTTCTCACTTAGCATCAGCTTGTATAAGCCTCTCCAGGTGAATATGAAAACCATCTCCTCGTCATTTTTTATAGCACAATAGAGTATTTCACTCATATACCACAACTTGTTTAGCCATCCCCCAATTGATGGGTATCCCCTTTCCAGTTTTTTGCTACCACAAAGAGAGCTGCAATAAATATTTTTGTATATATGGGTCTTCCTTCCACTTCTATGATTTCTTTGGGATTCAACTCTAGAAGTGGTATTACTGGGTCAATTATTTATAGTCCTTTGGGCATAGTTCCCAATTGCTCTCCAGAATGGTTGTACCAGTTCACAGCTCCACCAACAATGCATTAGTGTTCCAATTTTTCCACATCCTCTCCAGCATTTGTAATTTTCCTGTTTTGTCATCTTAGCCAATCTGACTGGTGACATGTGGCACCTCAAAGTTGTTTTGATTTGCATTTCTCAAATCAATAGTGATTTAGAACATTTTTTCATATGCTTACAGATATCTTTAATTTCTACCTCTGAAAATTGCCTGTTCATATCCTTTGACCATTTATCAATTGGGGAATGACTTGTATTCTTATAGATTTTACTTAATTCCCTGTATATTTTAGAAATGAGGCCTTTGTAAATATTGTTGTAAATATAGTAAATATTTGTAAATATTGTTTGTAATTATAAATTATAAATATTCTTTCCCAACTTCCTACTTCCCTCTTAATCTTTGTTATATTGGCTTTGTTTGTACAGAAACTTTTCAATTTAATGTAATCAAGATTACCCATTTTGCATTTTATAATGCTCTCCAACTCTTCTTTGGTCATAAAGTCTTCCCTACTCCATAAATCTGACAG
>CM053591.1:85450592-85476164 GCA_028646515.1 Pseudochirops corinnae
CTTCTTCGCCTAATTTGATTCCCTTGATTTCTTTTTCTTCTCTAATTGCTACTGCTAACATTTCTAGTACCAGATTGAATAAAAGGGGTGATAGTGGAATCCTTGTTTCACCCCTGATCTTATTGGAAATGCTTCTAGTTTATCCTCATTGCATATAGTATTTGCTGATGGCTTTAAATAGATGCTACCTATTATTCTAAGGAAAACTCCATTTATTCCTATACTTTCTAAGTTTTTAATAGGAATGGATGTTGTATTTTGTTAAAAGCTTTTTCTGCATCTATTGAGATAATCATATGGTTTTTGCTAGTTTTATTGTTGATCTATTAACATGATTGTATACCATTGATGCAAAACTTTATTTAGCCTTCTAGAGGCCAGGGTCACTCAAATCTCTATGATAGGACAAGACAAAAGAGTAGGACTTTGTGGAGATTTATTTCATTTATTTGTTTTTAATAAATTTTTAAGACTTTTTTTAACATCATCATAATTTCCTCTAGTTTCCATCCCTGCGTCATTTCCCCTTCCAGGGAACGATCCCATATAACAAATAGTAGTTTTGTTTTGTTTTTTTCTTCAGGGGGGAAGGCAAGGCAATTGAGGTTAAGTGACTTGCCCAAGGTCACATGACTAATAAGTTTTAAGTGTCTGAGGTCTGATTTGAACTCAGGTCCTCCTGATTCCAGGACTGGTGCTCTATTCACTGTGCCACCTAACTGCCCCACAAATAGTATTTTTAAAGACAAAAAGAAAAAGAAATAATGTGGAAGAAATCAGCAAACTCAAAATAGCAAAAAATTTGAAATATATGTGCAATGTACAACATTTGTGAACTTATTTCTATATATATTTTTCTATAATTGGATTGAAATACTTTATTAGCTTGGGAACTAAGGGTAAGGGAAGTCAGTCATTCAGTCAGTAAGCATTAATTAAGCTCCTGCTATGTGCCAAGCACAGTGCTAAGCAAGCAGGAAAAAAGAAACGCAAAAAACAGTCCCTGCTCTCAGGAGCTCAGAGCATAATGGGGTGTGTGTGTGTATTACATACCTATGTGCATATGCATGTATATGAAATATTGGGGATCATTTCAGAAGAAGGGCACTAAGATTAAAGATGACTGGGAAGGGCTTATTGCAGAAGATAGGGCTTTAGCTGAGATTTGCAGAAAGATGAGAAAGTCAGGAGGGGAAGATGAAAAGGTAGAGAGTTGCAGACTTGGGGGACAGTCAATGAAAATGCTCTGAGTTAGGAAATGGTTCCCCATATTTCACTTTCTTCCTTTATTCAAATTTTTTAATCTCTATTTTTTCTGAAATAAAATTTGTCCACCAGCCCTAATAATCTCATGAGTATACTAAGGAGAATATTTTTTTTCCTCCTCCCCTAGTGAATCACTGAAAACACACCAATCTAACACCTTTCAGGGACTGTGGAAATGATCAACTCTGTTGTGAAAAATAATGGAATTTCAGCTCCTATAGGATGATGCCAAATGTCTGAGTTCAAAATCTTCTAGGCTTGTATGTTTGTTTTGTTTTCTGTCTGCCTCAGTACTTTGTTTTAATTCAGCAGAAATTTATAGACCACCCAATATATGCAAAGCACTATCCTAGTTGTTATAGAAGATACTTTTTGTCCTTGAGTATCCACATTCCAAGTGTCTTGCTTTCTTCTATCAAGTGAGAGATTGACCTGTTCTGACCACATGACTTATAGGGTCATTAGAAGGAACCTTAGAGATAATATAGATCAACTTCATTGTTTTAAGGAGGTTAAGTCACTTGACCAACATCACACAGCTAGTAAGTATCTGAGGTAGGATTTGAATCCAGAGCTTCCTGACTTCAAGTCCAGTACTGTATTCACTATGCCATGGTGCCTCTTCTTTTCATCCTATGGCAAAATTGAAGATTATCTATTCCCTTAAGAGCACCAGTTTTCAAGTTATAAGACCTAGATGAAAGGGCTGACTCTTGTCCTTTAGTAATTGTATGATCTGGGATAAGGAATACTTTTTAACCCCCCAGTTTATTTATCTGTAAAATGGGAATAATAATACTGGCACCATCTATTTCAAAGTGTTATTGTGAAGAAAATGCTTTGTAAACCACAAAGTGGTTACATAGATGTGAACTATTATTAAATTATAAATTAAATTCATATTAAGTCTCAGCTAAAGCCCTATCTTCTGCAAGAAGCCCTTCCTAGTCCTCCTGAATCTTGGCTCCTTTCTTCTGAAGTGATCCCCAATATTTCATATACATATATATGCTCATATGTATGTAATACAGATATGTACTTAAATATTTCATACGTGCGTTATGTGTGTGTTGCCTTCCCCCATTATGCTCTGAGCTCCTGAGAACAGGGATTGTTTTTTGACTTTCTTTTTTCTTCCTTGCTTAGCACTGTGCTTGGCACATATAGCAGGAGCTTAATTAGCATTTACTGACTGAATGCCTGATTTCTCTTTACTCCTAGTTCTCAAGCTAATGAGGTATTTCAGTCTAATTATAGAAATACATATATATATGTATATAGAAAATATATAGAAATAAATTAACAAATGTTGTGCATTGCACATATATTTCAATTTATTAAATATTATTA
Source organism: Pseudochirops corinnae (assembly GCA_028646515.1). Lineage (NCBI taxonomy): Eukaryota > Metazoa > Chordata > Mammalia > Diprotodontia > Pseudocheiridae > Pseudochirops > Pseudochirops corinnae. The sequence goes on from CM053591.1 coordinate 85,453,209, forward strand.
AAGGCAGCTAGATGATGCAATAGAGTGTTGAACATGAAGTAAGGAAGAACAAATCCAGCCTCTGAAATTTACTATCTATGACTCTGGCCAAGACATTTTTCCTCTGTCTGCTTCAGTTTCCTTATCTGTAAAACGGGGATAATAATAGCACCTACTTCCCAGGGTTGTTTTGAAGATCAAATGAGATAATATTTATAAAGTGCTTTGCAAATCTTAAGGCACAATATGATAATAGCTAACATTTATACAACTTTTACTACGTGCTAGGCACTGTGCTAATAGCTCATTTTCATACCTGCAATTTACACATTTTCCTTTACGATACCATAAAATAGGTGACATTTGTAACACCAACAACATGTGGCCACATTTCTAAGGCTCCTTGACTGTTGCCATTTAGTGGATTTCTTCAACTCTCTCTCTGCCTTTATGTGTTGTCAAGACAAGTGTGTGTTGGCTTCAGAAGCATAAGAACTTCTCAGGCCACTGGGATAGTGATGTGGCAATTACCAAGCATTTGGGGAAACAGAATCAATCCAAAATCAAATTTAGTCCAAGAACATTAGTGGAGTCTCTGAGTCAGAAAACTTCTCAGGTGGTGTCATTCTTAAATCAGAGAATTGGGTAACTGGATTATTTTTCTGTTCTCTTATTGTTAAATATCTTTTGATCAAGATTGTTGTATTATTCTATATATTTTTACACATAGAATTTTGTAGATTTTAGGAAGTGGATTTTCTTCCCCAATAATATAATCATTTATTATATAAAAATATTCAACTACAGATGCTATTGCTTCTGGATATAATAATACTTAAGGTAAATAAACATAACAATAGTAAATTTAGTATACATTAGCAGTTTGGCTGAAAGAGGCTGACTATAAACATATTGAAAGGTAAATGCTATTTAACTTAAAGGATATGGGTAGTATTTCAAATTTATTTCAGGATGCTTTCTGACAGGTCTATCACTGAAGAGGTCTGCATGTCCAAAGGGCTGGTATCATAGCCTAATTTCTTCATGTCTTTCATCACCACATTCAACAAAATGGTAACAAAACCCTGGGAGTGAACCCTTGTAACTTCTCTTTCTTCACCCTGAGCTACTAGCTTGGGGTCTGTGTATTCAGGCCATCGTCCCATGAACCAGCTTGTCAATTTTTGCAGCTTAAATGTCGATTCTGGAACAAACATAGGGATGGTCCTTTTGTGTCAGCCAGGAATGAAAGGCATGTGTATAGCTCCATAACCTCAAACCACATCATTTCCAAAAATGTCAGGTCCATACACACTTATCACTATTTGTGGCCAGCCATAAGGATTGGTACTTTTAAAGGTGATATCAATAGGGAAGTTCCACGCCAAGGTTCGGTGTCTATCTTGGCTTTTAGAAGTAATTTGCGATATTCCCTCTTCTAAACCAGATGTTGGTACTCAGTCTTGGCCATAAATAAAACAATACTTGTAGTAGAGGTCATTATATTCAGGAAACTGGCCGCTCTCCACTTGCCCATTCACCATCACCAGGAAGACGGTGGGATTGGCTGCAGTCATGGCTCTCTGAGAGGAAGTAGATTTTTGATTATAGATTTTGTAGATGCTAGTTCAGGTCCTTGAATTCAATGTATGTAAAGTGATTTGAAGGTGGGTATGGATTGATAGATACAAATACTGTGTTTTTCTGCTGACATTTATACAACATTTTAAGATTATATAGTGCTTTACATGTTCTCTTATTTGATCCCCATTAAAAATTGTGATATAGGTGCTATTGTATACGTGAGGAGTAAATCGAGAGTGAGAGGTTGAGTGACTTGCCACAGGATTTGAACTCAGTTCTTAGTGACTACAAGTCCAGAGCTCTATCTGCTATGCTACCTAACTGTAATTATAATTCAGAGCGTGGGAAAAAAAATAAATTCAGGATTCTTGAGGAAATGACCTAAAACAGTTATTCCTATGATGAGAGGCAATAGTAGAGAAAGAGCCTTAAAATCAGGAAGTCCAAAGTTCAAGGTCTGATTTTGATGCATACTGGCTATGTGATCTTGAGTAATCCACAGACCTTCTCAGTGCCTCTTTAGCAACGTAAATTACAGAGGAGATGCCAATCAGCAGCAGGGGAGAAAGTTTCCACACTAGGATTTCCCTGTTCCGATGAAAACCACATGAAAAAAAATAACAGCACTCATGATAAATTTGAAATTCTCTTTTCTTTTTGTCATTTGTGCGACTTTATTATGTGATTCTTATGTCAATTGCATTGTGACCTTAAGAATTAACAGAATAGAGTTGGAAGGAGACTAAATAATTGCATAGTTCTACCAGCAGTTAATTTCTGTACCATGATTTACCCAGTGACACAGCTAAGTAGTGGCAGAGTCAAGCCTTAAACTGAGGTCTTTTCATTGCAAGTCTGTTGTCCTTTTTATTATCACTGCCTCTTCTGAACATTTTTAAAAATCTAGAAATCTATGGTTGAAACTTCTCTTGAAGACTGGCTAATTTTCAGGGTTTACTTCATAGGCCTGACAGACTATGTCCAATTTGATTTGTTTAGCTCAAACTTTCCATTTTCATCTGTTTATTGAGGTTGAGGTGAATCAGAAACCATAGAACCCTAGGAATGGAACAAAGGACCGAATGATCCAGCTTCATGTCTACCTAATATATCTAAAATATACAAGTTCTAGATTGTGATAGCTTTCTTTATAATGATATACACATGAAAGTTATCAATATTTTGGGTTTCTATACACTAGGGCTTATCAAATTCAACATATATAATAATGTGACAAAATATATAATAATGTTACAAAAGATGGCCAGTGACTACTGAACCTTGTTGTAGAAATGTGACTATGTGAATGCAATCATTAAAAGTCAAGGGGGTTATTGAAATTACTTGGCTACTACTTTTGCTTGGGTATGGATTAAATATATTCTTCATTATTGCCTTTTAATAATAAAATGAATTATTATATAAAATAAATTAAAATTTAATGATTATTAAATTGCCTAAATGTGTACTACACCTTTTCATGTTCCATGGTGCAAATAAATTAGAAAGTCAAACAATTTAGAATGTAAGCAGAAAATAATTATTTTCAGTTCTCTTATGTGGCCTTGGCTTTTCTTGAACTTTCTTCCTCCAAAGACAGAATTTTCAATTTGGTGAGAGTATTTGGCTATAACACTAGAGTTTTTTTTTCCAATAGTTGCATCAATTGCCATATTGAATTTCTTTCCCTAAGGGAGATTGAGGATGTAAGTTTTTATAGAAATCAAGATGTAAGCATCTTGGGCAGGTAATAGGAAAAGAATTCATAGCTATCAATAGAAAGTTTGATTTCTGGAGAGACATGGGATATTAGGTCTTTAGAATTCTTAACTATTTCTTCACAAATAATTAAATTTTATATTTAAAAGGAAAAATGGGGATTATCTTTAATCCATACCCAAGCAAAACAATAGAACTACATTTTCCATAATGTTTAATTAAAATAATTGTAATAAGAGCTGGCACATATGACACTTTGCAATTTACTTGATCCTCACATACTGAGAGAGGACTAGTTTTCTCCATTTTACAGATAACCAGATGACTTGGTAAAGTGGCTTGTCTGTAGTCACATATCTAACATGTGAGGAGAAAGATTCAATCCTGAATTTCTTCTACTTTAAAATTTCACATTTTATCCACTGTGTCACATTGATCCTCGTGATGATGAAGAATTAGATTTGCCTTGGTCCAGATAGGAGAACATGGGGGAAAAATGTATTATTAGTCTTAAAGCACTGCTTAGATCATGAAAATGTCCCTTCTTACTTCACTTCCTTTTATGGTAGTAGGAAAGAAGATAAAAGCTTTGTTATCTTACAACCTAGGCTAGTTTAAAAAAATTATAAATATTTGACCCTATTCCTCTGAATTCATTTGGGTGTTACACATCAACTTCTGTGATAACTTTAGAAAATGAACTCCTTCCTTAGGTTCCCTATATTCTCTTTGTTCTATCAGATACTGAAGATGAATAGTGGCCAATTTTGCAACCTTGTCATGTTTACTTGGATTGGGATAATCTTTGGATTTGGAGCTTTTTCTAAGAAATGAGACAGATTGTTTTCCATGGATCATAGATGAATAAAGCTGGTTTGAGGACTTGCTTTGTTTTTTAGAGTGACCCTGAACTGTTATAAACTGAATGGAGGTGCAAAGATTCTCTACTTTTCCTAGGGTAGTATTAATTGAGATCTCCCAAATTCAAGTAGACTTATGGTATTTTGACTGAAATAGGAAAATATGAATGAAGACTTTTCTTATTTATCAACTCTCTTTGATCTTATCTGGCATTTTGGGGTTTTATTCTTTCCCTTCCACCCATGTTCTGCATTTCTTTGTTATTTATTTAGGGATATAGGGTTCTATTTAACTTTATGAGCAGATCAGCCTTTTGAATATGGGGCCACCGGGGCCACCCCTCCTTACTTTTTTTTTTTTTTTACTACTTCCTACAACCAGGAAATATATATTCTATTCACAGTTGGTGACTTTGGAATTTCAGACCACCATGCCAAATGGACTGATTCCTTTGGTCAATAAAAGAGGTATTTTCCTATACCAAAAACTCATTATGAAGAACAGTATGATATGGCAACCAAAAAAACCCAATGTGGTCATAGGTTGCATCAAAAGATACATGATGTCTGAAACACAGAGGCTGAGAGTTCTGTTGTAATCTCTCCCAGTGAGAATACATAGCAACAACGACAGTAATAATTATAGCTAATAATTATATAGTACCTATTATATGAGAGGTATTATGCTGAATGCTTTTCAGTTATCTCATTTGAACACATCTGTAGTATTGTGTTCAATTTGGAGCCACAATTTAGAGAGGACTTAGGAGAAACATAGCATGTCCCAAAGTAGGCAACTAGGATGGTGAGAGGTCTGGAGATGATGACATATGAGGCAGAAGTGAAGACTTAAATGGGGGGGGGGGGTGGATGGAGGGAGAAATGAAACCACAACAGCCATTTCCAGGTATTTTAATGGTTTCTATATAGAAGTAGGATTATATTGGTTCTACTTGACCCTAGAACTAAAAACAATGGTAGCTGCTATATAGGGACACATTTAGACTAAGCTTATGGAAAGACTTCTCAACAAGTAGAGCTCTGTAAAAGTGAGATGGGCTGTATTTTGAGGTAGTAGGTTATCCCTGGAGGTTTTCAAGTGAAATTTGGATGTTTATTAAGGTATTCTGGGGAAAGGATTCTTGGTTTGGCACAGATTGCTCTAGATTACTGCTAAGATCTCTTTCACTTATGAAGATCCTTGGTTTTAGGTTAACCAGGAATGTTAAACTCTGGCCCTTGATTTTTTTCATCCACAGAGCTATGTCTTGATTTTACATTCATCAAAGTATATTAAATAGTTTCCCTTAAGTCCACCTTGTCTGGGACACTGAAAAAGTTCATTTCTTTCACTTGGGGTTATTATTATTTTTAAAAATTTGACTTTTTTGTGGCAAGTAGTTTGTAAGCAGTTTTTCATTCATTTTCACTTAGCTCTCCTTCTTCCCCCACACTCCTACCCCCTTGGATTTTCTTCTCATAACCATCTGGAGAAATAGATTGATTCTGTGATCCTCTCTTCAATGAAGAAGAAATATGGAAAAAGAAAAATTAAAACAATAATTTCCTATTTACTAATATAGTTCACTCCCAGAAAATTAATTCATAAACCATGGGTTATCATGCAATCAGATACAGATACCAAGTTTTGATATTACATTGCCCTAGTTGTCTAGGCTACAAATAAATCATACACAGCAACCCTCATGCCCAGTAGTATGTGCTTTTTTAAAAAAAATTACTGAGGTAGAAAACCAACTGGGACCTTAGAGGGGAAGTTAATTCCCATTAACAGTTGGGGATTGGAGGTACTCAAGAGGTGAAAATGGAGAGAAATGTCATTTTAGGATTAGAATGCCAGAAGATAATGGACTCCTGATGTAGAATGTTATATTCATTCTTTTTTTTTTTTTTTGCTTTTTGGAGGGGGAAGGCAGGGCAAATGGTGTTAAGTGACTTGCTTGTGGTCACACGACTAGTAAGTGTTAAGTATCTGAGGCCATATTTGAACTCAGGTCCTCCTGACTCCAGGGCCTGTACTCTATTCACTGTGCCACCTAGCCACCCTTGTTATATTCATTCTCAGAAATGTTCAAGATGTGGATTTGTTTTGATGTACTTTTAAGTATTTTTTTGAAGGCTTCTATTTTGGGAAGTAGAAATTTCTTGTTCTTTTTGATATACTGAAGTAGTATATTTGATGATTAAGTTCACATGAAGAAAGAATATTTAATTAAAAAAAATTCATCCATGTGAGTTTTTCTTCCTTTGGCACAAATTATAACTCTCCTGTGCCTTAGGAGACAGTTTCATGGGCTGCTATTTTTTTCCTCCCAACCAAAAAAAAAAAAACCCCTTAGCCAGTTGTTAGCCTTAATTAAAGGCATTTCTGAGTATAGCTAGCTTGGTCCTCAGGTCTGAGCCTGTTTTGAAATTCTCACCAACTTGAGAAAACCTGTGAGAGACTATACTTTTGAGACCTTGATTTCACCTAAATGCCTAAGACAATCACAGTAGGACTTCAGTGGATATCTATGACCTAAATTGTTAGGAAGCATATGAGGGTGCTCGAACTGAATAATAATAGAAGAACAACATTAGAGGGAAAAATGTGTTCCTAGAATTAGCAGGTGTGTGAGTCCCAGCATTTTCAAAAAGCAGCATGTTATTCATTGTTATCATCAACAACAAATTTTTATTTAACCCCTCCTTTGGCACAATGCATTTTTTTTCTTCCTCATTTGTACCTCTAAGAATCCTGAATTATCTTTAAAGCTCATCCTTATATTTTCAGTTGCTAGTATCTACCACCTAAGTTAACTTATGTTTATCTGGTATGTAGATATAAGTATATGTTATACATATTCTTACCCTTATAGAATGCATATAAGTTCCTTGATGGAGTGGCTACTTCCTTTTGTTAGTCTTTCTTGCATATAGTAAGAACTTAATAAATTCATCTTGAGTCATTCATTTGATTTTAGGCCTGTGTTTTGTTTTCATCCTGGAATGAAGCTTTCCCCTCTTCTTTTAAAAAAAATATTTTTCTTCAATTACATATACATTTTTTTAACATTCATTTTAAAAAATTTTGAGTTATAAATTTACTTCATCTCTTCCTTTTCTCCCCCCTCATTGAGAAGGCAAGCAATTTGATAAAGGTTATATATGTGTATCCATGTAAAACACATTTCCATATTAGTAATGTAAAAGAAAACAGAAAAAAAAAAAAACCCCAAAAAAAGTTTTTAAAAGTATGCTACTATGTTTACTCTGACTCCACCAATTCTTTCTCTGGAGATGGATAGCATTCATTATAAGCCTTTGGAATTGTCTTGGATCATTGTATTGCTTGGAATAGCTAAGTCATTTACAATTGATCATTATACAATATTGTTGATACTGTGTGTTATCCTGGTTCTGCTCATTCCATTTTGCATCAGTTCATGTAAGTCTTTCCAGATTTTTGAGAGAGTCCTGCTCATCGTTTCTTATAGTACAATAGTATTCTATCACAATCATATATCACCATTATTCATCCATTCCCCAGTTGAAAGGCACCCTCTCAATTTCCAATTTTTTTTGCCACCACAGAAGAGCTGCTATAAATATTTTTATAAGTAAGCCCTTTTTCTTTTAAAAAACATCTTTTTGGGGTACAGACATAGTATGAGCATTGCTGGTTTTATAACCCTTTAGTATAGTTGCAAATTGCTCTCCAGAATGGTTAAAACAGTTCACAAATCTACCAATAGTGCATAAATATTTCAATTTTCCCACATCCCCTTCAACACCGATCATTTTTCTTTTCTGTCATATTAACCAATATAGGTATAGGGTAACGTATTAGAATTGTTTACATTTTCATTTCTCTAATCAGTAGTGTTTTAGATCATATTAATATGTCTATAGATACCTTTGATTACTTCATCTGAAAACTGCCTGTTCATATTCTTTGAACATTTATTAATTGGGGAATGTCTCTTTATTTTTTTATAAATTTGACTCAGTTCTCTATATATTTGTGAAATGAAGCCTTTGTCAGAGAAATTTGATATAATTTTTTTACAGTTATGATTGCTGTGTATTTCCCTCCATTCTACTTTTCTCATATTTATCCTACTCTCTTCTTTCACTCTGTCCATCCTTTAAACTTTTTTGCTTCTGACTGTCATCTCCCCCAATCTACCCTCCCTTCTATCAGACCCCCCACTCTTCTCTTATCTCCTTCACCTCCTACTTTTCTGTAGGATAAGAGATTTCTATACCCAACTGATTGTATATGTTATTTACTCTTTGAGCCAGTTCTGATGAGAGTATGGTCCAAGTGCTCCCTCCCTGTCTCCCCATCCTCTCTTCTATCGTAAATGTTCTTCCACACCAATTTTATGTGAGATGATTTACCCCATTCTATCTCTTCCTTTCCTTTTCTCTCAGTGTATTCCTCTTTGTCACCCCTTAATGTTATTTTTTTAGATATCATCCCATCAAATTCAGCTCAGACCTGTGCCCCTTATCTATGTAAACTACTTCTAATTGCCCTAATAATGATAAAGTTCTTAGGAGTTACAAGTATCATCTTCTCATATAAAGGTAAATATGATCTCAGACAAAGTTAAAGCTAAAATAGATTTACTCAAAAGAGAAAAAATAGGGGAACTACATTATATGTCCATCATATTAATCAATATTGTTTTAGACTATTTAAAATAACTAGACAGTATAAGGTTGGAATATTGCTTGTTAGTGGACTTAGAAACATATGGAAAGACTTGGACTTATGAAGGAAGATGTGATCTACCCTCAGAGAAATAAGGATAGTACAATCTTACACAGATGCATATGAATGTATATGTCTATACATGAGTATGATTATAGATATCTAAATTTATATATGTAAGTATATGTATATATGTGCATATGTATGTATATTTGTATATGTATGTATACATGTGTATATATATATATGCATATATATGTATCTACACACATGCACACACATATATCCATGCTTAATTGTACCCTTCTTGGGGGGGGGGAAGTTAGGAGGAAAAAAGAAACAAATTAAACAAAGAATAAAGTAAAAAGTACACAACACAGAACAAAAGAAAACTTACAAGGAAGCAAAGATGGACAGTTTTGAACACAATGTGTAGTATTTATTATATAGGCTTTCTTGAAATGGAAATTTATTGCTGTATATTTTGAGTTCTCTCTTACATTTTGCTGTGTACATGGAAATGCTTTTTTCTTTTCTTATTTTGCATTTAATTTTGTAATATGTTTCTTTTTCTTGTTATGTATTTAAGTTTAAAATAAATGAATAAAAAAGGTAAACAGTTTAAGCTTACTGAATCCCTTATGGTTTCTCTTTCATGTTTACCTCTTTATGCTTCTCTTGAGTCTTATATTTGGAAGCCAAATTTTCTATTCAACTCTGGTCTTTTCATCAGAAATTCTTAAAAGGCCTCTATTTAATTAACTATCTATTTTATACCCTGAAGGATTGTACTCAGTTTTGCTGGATAAGTGATACTTGATTGTAATCCTAGCTCCTTTTGCCAACTGGAATATCATATTCCAAACCCTCTGATCCTTTAATGTAGAAGCTGCTAATCTTGTGTTATTCTGGCTGTGGCTCCATGATATTTGAATTTTTTTTCTTGTTGCTTACTGTATTTTCTCTTTGATCTGCAAGCTCTAGAATTTGGCTATAATATTCCTGGGAATTTTCATATTGGGATTTTTTTCTGCAGGTGATCCCTGGATTCTTTTCATTTCTATTTGTCCCTTTAGTTCTAGGATATCACTGCAGTTTTCCTGGACAATTTCTTAAAAGATGATGTCTAGATTCTCTTTTTTATCATGGCTTTCAGGTAGTCCAACAATTCTTAAATTATCCCTCCTGGATCTCTCTTTCAGGTCAGTTATTTTTCCAGTGAGATATTTCACATTTTCTTCTATTTTTTCATTCTTTTGATTTTGTTTCACTGTTTCTTGATGTTTTCTAAAACCATTAGCTTCCATTTTGCTCAATTAAAATTTTTAAGGAATTATTTTCTTTGATGAACTTTTATATTTCCCTTTCCATTTGGCCAGTTCTACTTTTTATGGAGTTCTTTTCTTGAGTGAATTTTTGTACATCTTTTTCCATGTGGCCAATTTTGTATTTAAGGAGTTCTTCTTTTCAGTGGAGTTTTGTGTTTCTTTTACCATTTGGCATATTCTGTTCTTTAAGGTGTTATTTTCTTCAGTATATTTTTGTACCTCCTTTACCATGCTATAGACTCTTTTCTTCATTATTTTTTTTTTGCATGACTGATTTCTTTTCCCAATTTTTCCTCTACCTCTTTTACTTAATTTTTAAAATCCTTTTTGAGCACTTCCAGTGCCTGAGACCAATTCATTTTTTTTTTTGAGACTTTGGATATAGCAGTTTTGTTGTCTTCTGAGGTTGTATTTTGATCTTCCTTGTCACCATAGTAACTTTCCATGGTCAAGATATTTTTGTTGTTATTTGTTCATTTTGCCAGCCTATTTCTTGACCTTAAACTTTATGATAAAGTTGGGCTGTAGTCTAGGAGTAGAGGAGGCATCGAACCAAGCTTCAGGTTTTTTGTGCCTTTGTTTTCAGAGTTAATTCTGGGTATCTGAAAGTTTTCAGTTCTTCTAAAGTGGTATGATTCAAGGAGAAGCATGTTTACTATTCTCCTGACCTGTGAGCGACTATAAGCACTCTTTTCCACCTTGCAACTGTGACCATGGTCCTCACTTCACTGCAGATGCAATCTTGGGTGTGCTAGTGCTCCTGCTCACCTTGGGACTATGAACCAGGACTGCAAATCAGATCTGCATATGGGCAATGCAACAGAGTCCCACACCCAGTGCCAGGAAAGAGACTCCTAGAATCTCCTTCTGACCAGTTGTCTGCCACTCTTTACTATCTGTGGGCTAAGAGATCCAGAAGCTGCCAGTATAGCAGTTGACTCAGTCATTGCCAAAGCCTGCTGCTATTTGCTGAAGTGCGACCTAAACTCATACAGCCTGCTCTTGAGTGGACTCTACTCTCACCCCATTGTCATACCTTTCTTGTCTTGTGCTGGAAAATTGTTTCACCCCATCCTTTTATAGGTTCGGTCTCCCTAGAATTTGTTTCAAGTTGTTATTTAAAATGGTTTGGAGGGGAATTTGGGAAAGCTCAGGCAAGTCCCTGCCTTTTCCTCACCATCTTGGCTACACCCCAGAGGCTCTCTCTTTAATGATGCTTTTGTTGTGATGATAATGCTGGAATGAAAAGTTTCCATTTTTATTTAGATGCTATAGTCATTTGTACCTGGGCAAATATTTAAAAATCTAATTAGAAAATCTTTTTTATGTCCCCAAAATATTATTCTTAGTTATGTCAGTCAGTAGTCTGACAATGACTTACCACAATGCAAACAAACAAACAAACAAAAACCTGTCAAACAAAATAATGGACTGATATTCTATAAGAACTTCCCTGATCTAAAACTTACTCAGGATCCCCTAAGCAAATAATTCTAGGCCTTGGCCAGATATTCCCTGACTTCTGCTAAAATATGCTTATCGCACAGCACTGGCAACATTTGCCAGATGACAAAGTAGTAAATTAATTTCAGAACCTGCATTGGAATCCATCAAAGGCAAAACATTATACTACCACTAGGACCTGAGGTTAATTTCATTCCTGTTCATTTTATTCTAATGAATAATAGAATAGTAGTTAATGCAGTCTACATCAATTTGCTCCAAGGCAATGAATTAAGAATAAATATATCACACATTACTATAAATGACCAGACTCTATCACCATTTGGGAGGGGCAAAAAGTTACCATAGTTGTGAACTGTATTTCATCAGAATCTTGTGGGTAGCAGTTATAAAAAGAGGATTCTAGTTGCTTCAAGGAAGTTTCTACATAGGTGGAACTTGCAAAAAGGAGATAAAACAAGCTTCTTCATAAATTCAAACTACTGTGTATATATGATCTGATTTCAGTATGACTCTGAGACAAGGTTATTTTTTAACTTTATTGGTATAGCATCTGAATGTGGCGATTACTGGTCTTTATTTTTTTATGTGAATAGCTGGAAATTATGAAGAGAGCCACTTGTTGGCTTAGTTTTCTCTTAATAAAGATTGGGAGAAAGGAAGTATAGGAAAAAGGAACCAAATTGTGAAGACAATTTTATAAATCCTTTATGACTGTAGAGGATGCAACTTTTGCTTCCTGATAAAGGTGGTTCTCCAAAGAAGACCCAGAATTCCAGGCATTCTTTGAGGATTGGTGACTAATACAGTTTAATGGGATTCGAGCTGACATGTGACAACTTTCACCTGTGTTTCTTTGTTCCCTGAGGAGTGCTGAATGCTGATGTGGTATTAGTAATAATTTATACATTGCCTCTACAGCAATTGTTTATTTAGGATGAGACAATTCACTTGCGCAAAGGAGGAAAGTGGAGCTCAGTCCATAATAACCGCATTGACATCATACACCAGAAAACTCAGGGCCTGAATTTTGCTGTTTGCCAATTTAGGCAATGCTGGTATCAGTATTGCTTTGTGGGAGGAAAAAAGCATTCCCAAGAGGTCAAAGTGTAGAATTCTGCTTGCTTTCTTCATCTTTGCTTTATACAGTCAGTTATTCTTTCCATCTACCCATCCCTTCCCATCCCAGGTAAATTGCAATGGGAAGCATGGTTTAGAATGTATACTCAGGCCTTTCTCTCCTTCTGAAGCTTCTAACATTCAAATACATTTTATAATCTGTGTAATAAAATATTGAGATTGCTTTGTACATATTGTAGAGTAATGTGATAAATACCACATGCATCAACGCTTTTAGGTTTCAAATAAATTTAGGCAATGAATTTTTTAATTCATTGATTGATTTGTCAACTATTTACTGAGCCCTTATTATATATAAGGTAAAGAAGATTAAGATGTGATTTCTGATTGTAAATGACTTTCAAGTCACTTGTGGGGAAAATAAGATGGAGAATAATAATGAATTATACTTACAAAGTACTTAAAAATGGACAAAGTTTGCTCCTTTCAACAGCCTTATAAAGGAAGTAGTGTTAAGTATTGACAGCTAAGAAAACTAAGGCTTTGAGATTTTAAGTGTCTTGCCCATGGTTACACAACTAAGTAAATGCTTGAGTGAAAATTCAAATTCTTCACTCCAAGTTCTATATTGCTTATGTTATGCCATGCTACCCAAAACCTGCCTACAAAGTAGAATAGGATGTATCAAAAAAAAAAAAAAAAAAAAAAGGAAAGTACACAGAAAGAGTGATATCCATGAAAAAAGGACCAGGAAATAATGGAGGAAGGAAAAGCGAAATATCAGACCAAGACTGCTCATGGAATATCTTTGACCATTGTTTATGAAAGTGAGAAGCCATTGGATTCATATGCTTTTAGCCAACAGATAAAACAATATTTTCTAAGATTGTGGGGATCTCAAGAGTTCTGATCAATAGTCATTTCAATATTCTACCTTCATTTTTTGGGGGGGGGGGGGTTGAGTTGTATAATGTTAACAGCAAAGTAAAACGAACATTTGCTTCTGCAGCAGCTTATTAACAAATCAGTAACATACAGAGGTCAATGAAGAACTGCTTTAAAAAATAATCAAGTCCTAGACAAGAAAAAGAGTCAGGTCCCTTTCCAGTTCTGGATGGTGAATTCTGTTTCCCTGGCATCAAATATCAGTCACCCCAAGAAACCCAGAAAGCAACCCCCTCAACCTCCTTCAGAGGGCGGCTCCCTGATACTTGTCATTCAGATCAGCTACATTGTCACTGGAGACACGAATCCAGCCATCCTCTCAGACATGATAGAAGTTGACCACTCCTCCTAAGTAGGCATCCCGATAGGTGGCCTGGTAGATGGCTCTTTGGGCCAGGTCATAGGCATCTTCCACGGATAGATCAAATGAGTAACCCCGGTCCATAACTCCATAAGCATAAGCCCATTACTCACCACTAGCCATTAAAGACATAGCCCTCTTGGGAATCCTAAATACCATAGGAATAAATTTTACATTGGCAGAGTGATAGACAGTCCTAATAACTCTTTTCTATTGTTAATGGATATGTTCTTATATTATGTGTTAACTTTACGACTCTGGCACATAGGATAAAAGGATGTCCAGTCTTCAGTTGCAGTAGCTTAAAATTGCCCTAAGAATTTTGGAATGTCCTGTATTTTCTTGACCTCCTCAAAACCATGCTGAGGCTTGGCTATTGGTGTCAAGGAATTTCTCAGACAATTATAGCTTAGCACTAATAAATAAGTTAAAAGTAGTAAGCCGCTAGGTTGACTACTCTAGGATTTCATGGTCATAAATAGCATTTCTCTCTGTGACTTTTGAGGGGGCATCCTGTAGGAGGTAATTGGTAAAGCAATATTTAAGCATTTCCTAGATGGCATCTCCCGTTCCAGTGATTTTTTCATTTCAGTGAATCCTGGAAGGAAATGCGACATGCCTGATAAACCATTTTGGAAATGTTCTCTTCCTTTGGTCATCTTAAGCCCCATATAATTGTACCTGGATCAATTCTGAAACAAGGCTAAGACTGATTGTTATCATCTGAATCTGCAGGAGCAAATTTTATTTATTCCTAGGCCAATCTATGTTATAGAGCCCCTGGAAGCAAAATTTAAAAAGGCTTAACCTTTCTTTTGAGGTTTTATAAGTGGTAATAAAGTGGGAGATTGAATCAAGACATACCAGTTATCATCTGACCAGATCTAAATTCCTATTTTACTATTAAAGAAATATCCTATGCCATTATGTAGGAAATGTACTAATATAAATAATATACATATGCTACATAAACTTATATTTAACATGAATTAGAATTTAAAATAAAATTTATTTTTAAATAAAAATATGTTCCATATACTATTAAAGGAATATAAAAACATACATATGTTTGTATATATGTATTTAAGATATCACCAAATCATCTTTTGCATTTTTGGCATTACCCAATATTTTAGTATTTGACCCTAGACTTCATATTGTGATGGATTTTTGATTAGAAGATTAGAAGATCTCTCCTTGGATTTCTTTTCTTTTTTTTTTTAGAAGAAAACAATTGTATCTGGACTATTGTTTCCAGTGGAGTATATTGACAAAAGTCACATGAACTGTTTTCACAGTACTGGCAAAATGAATTCCCCAAGAGACAGAATTTGTTTCACAGAATACTAAAGTTGGAAGGGATATAAGAGATCATTTTGGCCAACTTATGTACTTTAGATAAGAGGAAATGGAGGCCTTGAAATAACTTGACCAGTGCTACTAGAGAGTGACCAGGCTATATTTCAAACTTGAAACTCTTTCCAGTCCAGGGTTCTCTGTACAATACCATATGCCATCTCTATTTTATAAGCCATCAAAAGAAACAAATTTGCAAGTACCATATAAGCATTTTCAAACTAATAATTATTTCAGATAATGCTAATTTATGTAACAAATTATATGTGTATAGATATACATATACAAATGTCCACCTATATGCATTATAAAGGCATTTACATATGTATACCTATACAACACATGGATTTAACAACTAAATGCATACATATAGGCACAAACACACATATGCAGATGTATAAGTTCACATATGCATGCATGTATACATATATGTATTTATATATAAATGTACATAATACATACACATATGTGTATCTCTCTTTATAATATTTGCATCACATGTCAAATCAAGCCCCCACAAACAAAATAACATGAAGTAAAAGTCTTCTTTGATATGGTTTACCTATATCGTAAACATTAATTCTATTCCCCAAACCAGCATCATTAATTACATCTATAGTATATTATGATTTTAAAATTTATATCTCTGGACAAGCTTTGGTCTTAAGGAATTTTTATATTACATTAATGGATCTATCATTGATGAAGTTAGGTATCACAGTGAATAGAGTGCTGGGTCTTTATTCAGAACTTTGTTAGTTGTGTGTCCCTAGGCAAGTCATTTCTTCTCTTGCAGCTTAAGTTTCTTCATCTGCAAAATGGGCATAATAAAAACACCTACCTCACAAGGGCTTTGGGAGAATCAATTGAGATCATAGAGCTCTTTGTCAATATTAAGGTGCTATGTAAAAGTTCACTCTTTTTTATGTAGATATTCCTTCCATTGGTACAAATCAAATAAAATCAAGTCAACAAGCATTTATTAAGTTCTTATTATGTTCTAGGCATAAGAGATGCAAAGAAAGACAAAAATAGTCCTGCTTTTAAGGAACTAACAGTGTAATGGGTGAGACAACATTCAAATGCTGTGTATAAGTAAGAAAAATGTGAGATAAATTGGAGATAATCTCAGAGAAAACCTCAGATAAATCTCACTAATACTGAGGGGGATTAGGAAAGGCTTCTTACAGAAGGTGGAATTTTAGCTGAAGTTTGAAGGAATCAGGGAAGCCAGGAGGTGGAGATGAGGAGGGAGAACATTCCAGGCATGAGGGACTGCCAGAGAAAATGCCCAGAGTCTTGGAGATAGAGTGTCTTGTGAGAGGAATAGCAATAGGACCACTGTCACTGGAGGGAAATAAGATTCAAGAAGACTTGTTGTTATTCATCCTTCATTCTTGAAGGGGACCAATGACATTAGCAAGGAAATGTCTTGACTTGCAAGTAGATTGAATTTACGTGAGACAGGGCTGTGTAAAGTCATCAGTCCCACTCTTTCCTCCAGAGTCATTGGAGTTCAATGGCAGGATATAAGTCAAGATGACTGGTGACAGCTCCAGATGCAGTGGAAGACCTTGGACTTTTTTCAAGATAAGAAAGAGTCAAGATACTTTAAAAGCAAAACAGAGAATTTTATATTTGATTCTGGGAATGATAAGGAGCCAGTGGAGTTTATTGAATTGAAGGATGACATGATCAGACCTATGGTTTAGGAAGATCATGGTGATAGTTGAATGAAAAATGAACTGGAATTGGGAGAGATGAGGCAGGGAGGCCAACTAGTAGACTCACGCAAAAAGTCCAGGTGTGAGATAATGGGAGGATTGTAACAGGGTGATGGTACTATCAAAAAGCAGTCATATGTGAGAGATATTGTGAAGATGGAATTGACAGGATTTGGCAAGATTGGGCATGGAGGGTGAGAGAGAATGAGGCAATGAAAAGGATACCCAGATTTTGACCCTGCATATTGTAACCCTTCCAGTGTCATTCACATTATATGATTCATGCCTGTTCCTTTGCATTCATCTTCATAAAGGATCTATCAAAATATGCCAAAGGCCCTACTTTGATTCTTGTAATATTTTCTTAATTGCAATGTGACCACCTTTAAAAAAAAGGATTTAGAAAACTAGTATGCTAATAATAATTTTCTTTTAAAATATGTCTCATTGGCCTGTAAAACTGTAAATCTTTACTGATTACAGAATCTGAAATGTGTTCACATAATTTTTATACAATTAGTATATACTGTAAGGATCTTGTATGGAAATCAACCTCTGTGTATGTAAGTTTACCTGTTTGCTCAGCCTAACCAAAGCTTAGAAAAAAGACACTGAGCCACTAACAATCAACTGAAATATTATCATTTTGAAAGAGCACAAAAAACCAAGTTACCTTCCCTTGTGATCATCACAATAAAGAGAACAATGAAATCCAGTTTGGAAACAATAAACTGGCTGTTTTCCAGCATTCTTTCAATCAAACATTTCCTTTAATAGTATTTTCATGGTGTATGTTCTTAATGATGAGCCAGAAAGTTCCCAAATGCCTTTTGAATCATCATAGAAAGATTAACTTGTGCTCATTAAGTTATCAGTGTTATCTAATCCTTTGAGAACTTGAAATTGCTCTATAGTAACTTGTAGCCAACCAGAGAATACATCATTTGATTTGCCTAAAGTATTTCACATAAATGGAATTTAAAGATAAATGAATTTACCGTTTTAAGCATCAAAACTTTTTAAAAATATAAAATATTTTAAGGAAATCTTTCTTAAATGGCTTCTACACTTCTGAAATAGAGCACAGCACACATAATTTAACCTTTTCTTAATGAAGATCATAATTATAACATCAGTTATTATACTGAGTTATAATAAAAATACTAGTGGTTTCAGGGGTAAGTGACATGTGGCAATCTTTACCCAAGTACTAAACTGCCTGCTATTGTTTTTTTTTAATCTCATAGTTTTTAATAGTTTTTTGTTTCCTTTCTTGATAGCAGATGTGCTTTCATTTCTTGTTTCTGTCAGTGTATTATGATAAACATGCACCAATCACCCTCCCCTCTCCCCCTCCATTTGCTCCTAAAATGCTATAGTTGAAAAGACAGATGATCAAGTTTGCTGGAATCTAGCATAAAATAAGGTCTTCTGAGTAAGGACTTGAGGAAATTTCCATTAAGTAAGTTAGAACATGGGCATTACAACATCAGTTTTAGCTATTTGGAGCCTTGATTTTTATTTCTGGTTTCTCAGCTCTCTTTTGAATAATTTGTTATATAAATGATTTCTAAGGAAATGAAGGACTACTAAGTATAGAGAATGGACATTGTGATTTCATATTCCTTTAGGTCCTAAATGGAAAATTCCTTTAGGTTAACCTGTGGGTCGTGATCCCTTTGGGGGTCAAACGACCCTTTCACAGAGTTTACAGGGGTTGCTTAAGACCATCGCAAAACACGTATTTCCAGTGGTCTCAGGAACCGAAACACTGCTCCTCTATCCATCTCAGGGCAGGTCCGCCCACATGCAGATGCATTAGGAAGGTTGAGAACCACTGCTTTAGGAGGAAACTCCCTCTACTAATACAGGCCATCAGTTCCTCTGCAATTTAGAGTCTTAGAGAACTGGCTAAAGCACTTAGAGGTACTGGCTTGCTCAGAGACACACATCCACTTCATATCAGAATCCAGGGTGGGCAGGGCAAGGAGCTAGAACCTAGATATCTCTAACTTTGAGGCTGACCCTCTTTCCACTTTCTATCCAGATAACAGAGTTGACCATCTTTGGTTTAAATGAATTATAAAGGCAGAGCAAACAGGGGCTATAAGTCACTTGTCAAGGGTTGTTTAACTCTCTTGTCTGTCACATATCAGATTTTAGAGATGAAGGGAAATTTAGAGATTTTTCACCCAAACTTTTATGTATTTTATAGATGAGGAAGCTGACACCTAGAGTGGTCAAATGACAAAGTCCCAATTTGTGGCAGATTTGGTTTGAGAAAACAGGCCTCCTGATACCAGACCAGTTGTTTTTCTTTTGTACCATTCAAAGTTTGAGTAAAAAATCCTTTAAATAACTCTTATATTTTCTCCACATTTGTAAATGGCCTAATCATGCAGCTTCCACATGTCTCAAAATTAAAGTGAAGTCAAGGTCTAATGTGTGATCCAATGTATATGTTTGAAGGTATGCCAAAGGTTATTTTCTATGCACTGCTAATAAATGATATTTTGATGCCAGAAAATTCTGCTCTCCATGGTCAATAGTGTTTATTTTGTGGGAAAAAATAAAGTTGTATTTATTAGAATGAAACTTCAAATCCTATGTGGATCACCATTTTCAAATAAAGGTTTCCTGAGTTGCATAAATGCCTTATCCCAGGTTTTCCCATAATGTAGATAAGACTGCACTGATTTACTGTAACTAGATTTGGGAAGTTGTTTCATTGGCAGTATTTAATGAGTACCTGCTGAGAGTGTTGAGAACCTTGTCTTAGGTGATCAAAGGAGGGACAGGGAATGGAATATAATAAAATGCATGAGAGATTGTAATTTCCTTGAAGGCAGGACTGTCTTACTTTTGTATTAGTATCCCCAACACTTGGTATGTAATAAATGCTTATTTAAGTGAAAAATGGTCTCTAAATAGAGAGCTTACAATTTGTTTGGGGGATAGAACATATAACACAGGGCAACACTAGTTAAGCAGGGTTATAATCATATCCACAACCAGAAATGAATATAACCTGGACATCAACCTGCCATTTTGTAAAATGTGCTTTGATATAGTCCAACTTGGACCCCTTCCAAGGGAATTTGATTACCAGGAATCCCAGAAAGACCTCGTTATAACAAAAAGTGTCCTTGTAGGTAAAAGGAGGTTGATTCACTATGTGGTGTCATTTGATTGACACTGGAAAGACAGCCCACAAAAATGTTCTCTAAATCATACCATCAGTGTTAGGCAATGGAAAATCTCCAGAAAGTAATAACAAATTTCCTCAAAAGTATCTTGGTATAAAAGAATTTATCAGATCAAATTCCTCACTAGCATGTTTGACCAAGTCCATATAAAAGAACTTGACTTGAGGATTTGACATAAAAAAGGAAAGAAAAGACCACAGAGATGAGGTTATGCAGTGGAAAGAATACCGGATTTAGAGTCAAAAGGCCTGGTTTCAAATACTCTTTGTCTCTGTCTCTCCATCTCTGATAGTTAGGTGGTGCAGTGGATAGAATGCTGGGTCTGAAAGTTGCAAAGACCTGAATTCAAATTCAGGTCTCTCATATATACTAGCTGTGTGACCTTAGGCCAGTCATTTAACTTATGTTCGCATCACTTTTCTCAATTGTAAAATGGAGATAATAGTACAATAGTACCTTTCTTACAGGATTGTTGTGAGGATCAAATGAGATATTTATCAAGTGATTAGCATTATAGTAGGAGCTATATGAGTACTTTTTCTCTTCCCTTGTGTCTTTACCTCTCTCTCTTTGCCTCTGTTTCTTCTCTCTCTTTTCACCTCTATCCATGTATTCCTATGAATACCCCTAAGCTGTAGAGGTCGTTATTAGTTTCAGGCTATAGGTTGTATTTTTGAGGGATGCAAGACTGACAGACAGCCCTCTGTGGTCTGACCTTTGCTTGGGGCATCCCAAAGGCTCCACTCCACATTCCACAAAACCTACTCTGATCTGCATCAAAACTTAGTGTAAATACTAAATATGCTCGATCCTATCTGTTTGACATTTGGTGGTAGCCAATATTTTGTATTTGGTGTTTGGTATTCAATAGGCACCAGAAAAGGAGGTTTATTTTCATGTTGTTTCTTTAATTGGGTGAAGTGGTTTGTGGTAGTCATTTTAATGTTGGTGTTTTCCATCACAAGAGCTACCAGTGTTAATTCAGTTTGCTAAAGAGACATACAAAGCATGTGTGGAAATGAACACCACAAACTTTATGAATACCACAAAGCATGTTCTTATTTCAGCAAGTCTTAGAAGATATAGAATCTGATGTTGTTGTTTTTCTTCAGTCATTTCAGTTGTGTCTGACTCTTCATGACCCCTTTTGGGGTTTTCTTGGAAAAGATACTGGAATGGGTGGTTTGCCATTTCCTTCTCCAATTCATTTTACAAATGAGAAAACTGAGGCAAACAAGGTTAAGCGGCTTGTCCAGAATCACCCAGCTAGTAAGTGTCTGAGGCCAGATTTGAACTCAGGAAGATGAGTGTTCCTGATTACAGGCCCAGCACTCTATCCATTGCACTACATAGCTATCTTAGTTTGCTCTTTGGCATTCTAAGCTATTTGCAATGAGTAAGGTATATACTGCTACCAGTGATGGCTGAGCACCTGTGCAGGACAGGAGGCATGCTCATCAGCCCAAGCATGCAATTTTCAACCTTTGCCAACTGTGATTAGACATGTAATTGTGTATCCAAATTTAGATGATTCATTTGCATGTGTAATTAATTACAATATAGTTAAATGTTCTCTGGCCTCCCTTTTCCACAAATTGAATTATCGAGGGACACATTTAAATATGGACAATATATATGCATATATACACATATGATATATATTATATGTCACATACATATAATATATATTATATGTATATAATATATATGTATACATACATTACAGCAAGGGAGTCTTGGTATTGTGACTAGAAGACTGGCTTTGAAGTCCGGGAGATGTGAGTTCATGTCTTATCTCTGACACCTCTTGGCTTTGTGACCCTGGGCAAGGAACTTAACTTTTTAGTGCTTTAAGCCAGTCATTTTAATTTTTTCTCTCTTTTTAAAATTTTTACTTATTTATTTATTGTTTATTTTTAGTTTACATCATTCATTTCCATGAGATTTTGAGTTACAAATTTTCTCTCTGTCTTTCCCTACCCACCACTCCAAAACAGCCATCCCACTGTATACCCCCTCCCCCAATCTGCTCTCTCCTATGTCCTCCCCCTCGCCCCTCTGACTTTCTGGTAGGGCAAGATGGATCTCCTTACCCCAGTACTTGTATATCTTATTTCCAAGTTGCATGTAAGTAATATTAATGATAATAATAATAATTATATATATATATACACACACACACACACACACACACACAAATATATACACATATATATTTTTAACATTTGATTTTAGAACTTTAAATTCTAGATTCTTTCACTTCCTCCCTCATCACTCACCCACATTGGAAAGACAAGCAATTCAATACAGGCCATACATGTGTAGTTACATAGAACATCTCCATAATGGACATATTGTGTAAGACTGACTATATTTCCCTCCTTCCTATTCTGCTTCCCACTTGTCCTATTCTTTACTTTGTCCCTGTCCCTTTACAGAAGTGTGTGCTTCTAACAACCCTCCCCCCCAACCTGCCCTTCCCTTCATCCTCCCCCCTCTCATTCCCTTCCCCCCTACTCTCCTCTAAGCCAAGATACCCAATTTAGAGTGTGTCATTCCTTCCCTAAGCCAAATTCAATGGGAGTAAGGTTAACCCATTCCCTTCTGCCTTCCTGTTCTTCCCCTCCATT
>CM053591.1:85476664-85486785 GCA_028646515.1 Pseudochirops corinnae
GACATGATTAATGTAACAGAATAGAAAGCAATATAAATAATCTGTACTAATACTATTTTATACCACACTACACTACACTACACTATACTATACCATACAATACTATACTATACTACATTATACTCTACTCTACTCTACTCTACTATACAATACTATACTATACTACATTATACTATACTATACTATACTGTACTATACAATACTATACTATACCATAATCATGGGAAGCAGCTAGATGGCACAGTGAATGGAGCATTGGCTCTAGGGTCAGGAAGACCTGAGTTCAACTTTGACCTCAGATACTCACTATCTGGTTTACTCTGGACAAGTCACTTAACCTCTGTTTACCTTAATCCACCAGAGAAAGAAGTGGCAAACCACTCTATTATCTTTGCCAAAAAACAAAAACAAAAACAAATCCACATGAGGTCATGAAGAGCTGGCCACAATTGAACTACAATACAATATAATATAATGTCATATAATACAATATGATATGATATAATATAGGATAGAATAGGATATAATTAATATTCAGTATTATAATATATGCCCCATGGATGATTTAGGTAAGTGCTTTAAAGTTTCTGAAAAAGGAGACCTCATTTTTCACTGTGGAAAGGAAATTTGATACAAAAATGAGGCATTTAAATTGTATTGGTATTTTCAACTATAACTTTATTTTGGAGTATTTAGTGCTCTATATAAATCACACTGAGTCTGTGTGTTTTCTTTAGCAAAATTGATCCCTCAGGAGTGTCTTGCCTCTAACATTGATCATTCACTCTGGCAACTTTACAGTTTTTAGATGGGCTTCCAGGAAGCTACATAGTTTCTTTGAGAACTCTATCTTTAAGAGGCGTTAGAATTTGATGAATACTTTTCTAATTAATAGATTACCTTTCTAAACAATTTCATTAATCTAAGTAGCCATTTTTAAAGGGAGAAATTATTTGAGCAGGACATCCCTGAAAAGCTTGTACCAGCTTCTGACATTCCCAATTGGTAGATTTAAAAATGAAATTATAAAGATAGGGAATTATGAATGACTTTCTGTGGAATTTAAGTTGGATATTTACATGTAATATTTTAGATTTCTTTTAATTGAAGAATATGTCTTCTTTCATGCAGTTCATCCTTGTTCTCTGGGATTGGGGTAGAAACTGACATTTGGAATGTCAATTTACTAATCATAAAAAGACAGTTAACCCATATATAAAATAAAGTCCAGAATTAACGCAATTCTCATTAGGTTAGAGTTCCCCCCTTACTCCTCCTTGAGAGGAAGTACTGGTGTCTTTCTGAAACTAATTCTAAAGCATTCATTTATAACCCTTAAATTTTTTTTTTTCTGCCATGGTTTGTGAACCTTTATTGATTTTCCCATTTTTTTCTTGCGGAAAATAAGAGAATGTAAGCTCCCTGAGACCGAGGGCCATGTCTTATTTAAACTACGTTCCCCACTAGCCCAATAATGGTCTCCTAATTGCAGGTGTTTAATAAATATTTGCTACATGAACTGTAAGCTCATCAGTATAGTTTTTAGGGCTCATTCTTATGCTAAAGTTCCTCCTGTGAATGTGAACATTGTGTAGGTAAAATCAGATTAGTTTGAATGTCAATACTCAGACGTGGAAGTTATTTGTTTGCTTTATAGCTTGGGTTTCATCTCATCCGTTCTCCACCTAACTTCTTTGCACAGAGCTCTGAATGATTTCAATGGGATCTTTGCATCTAAAGGAGAGAGGAAGATTTCAGCCAGGGGAGGGAAACCATTGCTTTTGATGTCATAGATGGTTTCTCTTCTCTTTATATAGTTCTGAGGATATTGTTGACATTAAAAATAATGATTAGTATTGTTGCCCTGCTGTTAGTAGCTGTCACTTGTGTGATCTTGCAACAGGAATGAGGCCTCCTCTGAGTATAAATCAACACTATCATTTTATTCTCAAAGCTGGTGCTTAGAAGAGAGTTCAGGCAGCTAGGGTCCCTGATAATATCTGGATTAATGAATTCAAATGGATTAAATGAAATGAGTTCATAGCATTTTCCCAAGTTTGGAGAAGTCATGCTTTTGGGAGATTTTGATTGGTGAATGAATAATCAAATTTTTGAAGGCATTTGAAGGTTCCAGTCCCAGACCAACTTGTGATTTTCTCTGTGTCTTTGGGAAAGTCATTTAATTATAAAACTAGGATTAGAGCATGTGCTCTTTCCACTGAATAAGGTAGTCATGAGGATAAAATACAGGAAATCTTTTAATAATGGACATTCACAGAACACTTTAATGTTCATATTGTAATTCCCATACTTTCTTTGACCCATCCAAAAATCCTGTCAGAAAAGAACATTTTTTGGCCAGACCTGTGATTTCCTAGGTGTAGAGAAACTCCTAGTGAAAAAGTCCCTCAACTTAAAAAAAATTGTTGATTTTTTTTTTATACTGCCTCATATCCTCCTACATCTCTCTATCCTCTCCCAGAAAACCATCCCTTCTAACAAAGACTTCTTTTAAAGGAAAAAAAAATAATCAAAATCAAACAACACATCTAAAAAAATTCTGACATATACAATGTTTCATACTTGTGAACCCCTTAATTCTGCAAAACAGCAGGGAAGGTATATTTTCCATATTTTTTCTTTGGGGTCAAGTTACAGCATTATACTTCAGCAGTAGTTAATTCCTATTATCTTGTAGTTATTCTTTCTGTTTATGCTGCTGCTAAACTCCCTCTACTAATGCTTCCCTGCAGCATATGATCTAAGAGAGCTGCTCAGAGCAGTATGAGCTGAAATGATTTGTCCAGACTCACAGAGCCAACATGTGTTAGAGTTGGGACTTGATCTCAAATCTTTCTGACTATAAGTTTGGCTATCTATCCTCTAGACTGCATTGCCTCTTTGAGATTTGTACTATGGGAAAGAGTATGATGTACAATGTTTGCTCAGCCACCTCTAAAAACTCCTTCTATTTTAGGCTGCATTGATAAAAATCTGAATGTCCAGAACAAGAAAGGTAGCAGTTTCAAGAGTTTAGCTCAGACACCCCATTTTTAAATGGATATTGGACACTACTAGCAGCTAAGTGGCGCAAAGGAGTCAGGAAAACTAGTGTTCAAATGCCACCTTATGATACTTTCTAGTTGTGTGACCTGAGCAAGTCACTTAACCTCTGATAGCCTCAGTTTCCTTAACTGGAGATAATAACAACATTCATTTCACAAAGTTGTTGTGAGGATCAATTGAGATAATATTTATAAAAGTACTTAGTACAGTACCTGACACCATAGTAGGCACTATATAAATGCATATTCTCTTCCCAATGGGCAAACTATGGTATGTCTAGAAGAGGGCAACTGGAATGGTGAGGAGACCAGAATGTGGGTCATATGAAGAATGATGAATCAAACTGAAGATTTCTAGACCAGGGAATAAAAGACTTGGGTAGAGGTATAAGCTTCAAGTACTTCTAAGCCTGTTATGTTAAAGAAAATTTATTTATTCTCTTTGAGTCCAAAGGGTATAACACCAAGCAAAGGCAACTTCCAAGGTTTGGAATACCAGCATGGTAACTCTCCATTTACTCAGTGACAAATTAAGGCAAAACATTCACAGAACTGAGAAAATCAAAATACAGTGTAACTCAGTCATTTGGCAAGTTCTCAATTTAATAAAAAAGTGTCTCTATTCAATCACAAAGTATAGAGTCACCCCTGGCTAGTACATTCATTTAGTCAGTCACAAAGTCTCTCTTCTCCAATGGAAATTAGTTTCCAGTCATAAACAAAGTACAGTCATTTGTTCAGTCACAGAGCACAAAAAGTCAAAAGTTTCCCACCCCTGGATCACAACTTAATTACAATTATCATAAGTTAATGCCAAGCACCTTCTCAAAAGGGGCAGTGGAGAGCATAAAGGCCATCTACCCCTAAGCCACAACAAGGTTAAGATATCATCACAGCATTCAACATCCAAGGAGAGGTCTTTTCTTCATCTTGACCCCAGGCAAGTTCTCAGCAATCTCTGTTGCTGGCGAGGCAAACCTGAACAAAGCCACAATATACATTGCCAGTGTCCTCATCAATTCACTCTCTGCCTGTAGAACAGTCTCAGGACCCCTGAAAATATCAGCAAGACCCTCTCCCAGGATTTCTGTAAACATACAATAATAAAATCCTTCTTCATGGCTTCTGAACCAACAGCAAGGTTCCAGGACCTCTGCAACAACAGCACTGTCCTTCACCAGCAGACAAATCTGGCAGAACAACATCAAAACGGACAGAAAAATTACCAGTGTCACAGTCATGCCTCCTCAGTTCTCAGCAGCTCCAGGTGGCAGCTCTTGAAAGTCCCAGGCAGCTCCAACCGGCCCTCGGCAATCTCTCTCAGCAAATCTGGCCGGCAGCAATTCTCTCTCTCTCTCTCTCTCTCTCTCTCTCTCTCTCTGTCTGTTTTCATGATACTGCTCCCCAAAAGTTCTTCTGGCCTCCTTTGCTTGGGCCTGTCTCTAAATCCATGGCACCAGCTCCTCCCAGTTCAGCCCTCTCTCTTCACATCAACAAGTCCATCCCACAAGTGGGATTCAGAAGCTCTGGGTTTTAACACTTAACTCCAAAACCTAGCCAATACAAAGGGATCTTTAAATTCCATTGCCATTACAAAGGCTAAGAACTAAAATCAAAGGAAGGGAGGCAGATCTCAGCTAATTAGCACTGTCCAAAAATGGAATGGGATTCTTTATTAAGCAGGGGGATATTTCTATCACTGGAGGTATTCAAACTCAGAATAACTACCTTTGAATTTCCTCCCAATGTTGAGATTGAATAATTCTATCATTTTGTGATGTAAAACAACAAATTTCTCTCCTTCCCCACCCAATTTGATAAGAAAAATTCAAATTGATTCAGATGAAAGGTTCTAACTAAGTGTTTCAAATACATGAATTATATCTACTCATAGTGTGATAACATGCACAAAATATTTTTGTTAGGCACATACTTAGAAGCAAATAATAAATATGTAATAAAAACATAATATATAAATGAGGTGCTCCATAATGCTTAAGGTTTGCAAAAAGACTAAACTTCTATCCAAAATGGAATCTTTCCTTGAAAGGACCTTGAAAGGCCTTGAGGAGCAAAAGAGTCAGGAAAATGTTATTACAAATGTGATAATATGAAGCAGTTGACAATGGTATTGTCCATTTGGTTCTTTGTCTCAAAGAAATATCTCATACCATACTTCTTCCTCTGTTAATAGCATTTGGAACAATTTTTGTTTTGTCAAATTGGCAGAAAGAAACAAACATGACAAATCCTCCTACTTGTATTTTATGGACTGCTATGAAAACTCTCCAAAGTGTATAGAATATGAAAATGAGCCATTATGGTATTGCTAAAACCCCTTCCTTTTACTGATGAGTACATGAGATGTAGAGAAGTTGTTGTGGGTGGGGGTGGGGGATGGTGATTGGTACTTATCCAAGGTCACATAAATAGTTAATGGAATAACCAGGACTAGAACTCTTTACTACTAATTCCTAGTTCATCCCCATCCTTCACCCCCACATATTCATTCATTCTCCTCATTGTAATATCAACCAAAACACAAGGATAAAAGGTAGTTAATATTTTGGGAGCTAGGAATTAAAAAAAAAACAACACCAAAACTCTTTTTCCTTTCTCTTTTTAAAGTATGCTCATTGTGTTTTTAATGACCATTTTAAAAAATTTGGAAAATCTACTTTGGACTTTTGGGATGTAATTTAATATCCATCTTTTTATATAACTCTTTGACTCTTTAAGAGCAGAGATTATCTCACTTCATATCTCTAATGTGAAGTGCTTGACACAGAGTAGTCCCTTAACAAATGCTTGATAATTGATGGATTATACCTCAAATGGTTATAATAGATGGACACACCTCATCTATTCCAAACAGAGAAATTGTCAATATATCATTGTCTAAGCAACATCTCATATTTTCTGTACTCTTCTGATATCTTATGTAGTCGTACTGCCAACATGATGTAGTGAATGGAAACATGGTGTAGTGGATAGTGGAATTGGAGTCAGTAAGAACTGAGTTGAAATTCTCCCTCCACCACATATTGGGTCCATGACCAGGAACAGTTTAACTCTCTGAACCTGTTTTCTCCTCTGTCCAATGAATATAATACCTGTGAGTCCTACCTCACATGAATGTTATGAGACTTAAATAAGATCACATCAGCAAAATTAGTCTGAAAAGTTTGAAGTGCCATATTAATGCCAGTTATCCTGTTTTCAACAAGCAGAAGAGAAGGGAGTAATCCTTAGAGGATTGCAGAATAATCTTTGAGAGGAGGAATCTGAAAGGAACATGAGATCTATATTTTCTAATGATTCACATTCTATGTCTTTATTTTATACTACTTATAAGAAATTCCTTTAATCTCTATTATCAATTTCTCTCTCTCTCTCTCTCTCTCTCTCTGTCTCTGTCTCTCTCTCTCTTCCTCCCTCTCTCCCTCTTTCTGTGTCTGTCTCCTTCCCTCTCTCTGTCTCTCTTTCACACACCATCTTTATAATTGGTACAGTAATAGTACAACTGGGCATATGAATAGTAATGATGGATTTTCCTGGATCGTCCACCTGTCCCAAATGGATGATATGACTTTTAAATTCCCTGCTGTGTGAAATCCTGAAGCGTTGCCAACAGGGATGCTGTAGTTCAGATTTAGAAAGACAGTTCTTTTGCTGGGAAGAAATAAACATAATTCTACTTTAAAGAACTCACACAAAAAGCTGTTTTCTTCAGGACTAATCAAGTAACTGCACCTATTAGATCATCAAGCTCATTCCCCAAGGGCCTAGGAAACCAGGGCAGGAGAGGCTCCCAATGCAGTATAATCTATTCATTTTCTGCTAAGGAAGGAACATTTTAGTCTTCCCTTAGGAAAATCAGCCAAATATTTCTAAACACATCTTTCCTCATGCACTATAGGACTGACCTTCATAGCTGTGACCACTCTGTGAATTAAATAGATCTAAAACTAAGTGGCAGTATTCTTAGTATAGCTAAGCCTAGTAAATGATTGGTTGTGTCCCTTAGAAGAGACAAGGCAGCAGGGAGAATGTGTGTAATAGGTGTATGTCTGAAAGAGGGAAGGAGGGAAGAAGAGAAAAAGAGAGGGAAAGAGAAAGAAGAGAGAGAAAGAGTGAGAGACAGAGAGAGAGAGAGAGTCTCAAAGTAGGCCATATGGGACTCAGCTGGGAATATCAACAGAGGTAACTCTGGCACAGGAGAAAGGACATGCTTGAATTAGGTCATGCCCTGGATGCGATTCTCAACACCTGAAGATGAGTCCCTGGCAGTCACTGACTGCACTGCACCCAAGGGGGAGCAATCTGGTCTGGCATCTGGCATCAAACATTAACTATTGAGGTGCAGGATTCTGGGCAGTGTAGGGTTGTGAGATTCTTCACATAGACCTTGACCTGTGTAATCTGATGAAGGGAAGAAGGTAGATTGCCATCTTTTGGTCAGTTTAGTACAATATATGAGAGAAAGTGCTGTACCATCGATGACCAGCATCTTCTCTGCAACAAGTCTTAGAGCTTTGACAGGAGAAGTGATTTGCTTAGGGTTATGCAATTAGTATTTATCTAAGGCAGAACTTGAACTCAGGTCTTCCTGACCCTGGCCAGCTCTGCATCCATTCTGCAGCATTTACTTTTTTGGTTTTCTCACTTGCAAATGAAGGCTAGGCTTGGGCTATATGAATATAGATTGTAAGGATGGTCACATACTGAGCTGAACATCAGTTTTATTTGACTATTTATCTCTTTTCATTCATGTCTCTGGTTGGGATTAATTTGGCTTTGGTCATTGGTTTTCTTAATAAAGGCCTATATGCCATATTAGATATGATTCCTACTTTGAGGAGTTTATAATAAAAATTGAATGACAATATGAGTGAAACTGAGAAGGTCTCTAGAGAGAAAATAATGGGAAAATATGTTTGTGACTTTGCTCCAACTGTATCTCCCTTACCTTTATTTTCTTTTAAGAATGGGTACAAGTAAATTGCTTCCAGATTTCTTCTAAACACTTAAAGCTATCATATGTCCTGAAATTTAAATATAGATTATAGAGCTATGTGAAATATTAGAGATAATATAACATCTTCATTCCCATTTTATAGATGAGGAAACTGACTCAGAAAGACCCTGTGATACTGGGCTTCTTGCCATTTCTCCCACAAGATGGGAAAGGGAAGAGGGGAAGGAAACAGGCATTTATTAAATGTCTACTATATGAGAGGCTCAGTGCTTTACAAATATTTCATTTGACCCTTACAACAACCCTCTGAGGTAGATGCTATTATCTTTCCATTTTACAATTAAGGAAACCAAGGGAAACAGATATGAAGTTTCTTGCCCAGGGTCACATAGCTAGTCCGGAACTCTCTTCCTTTTCATCTCTCCCTCCTTCCTAGCTTCTCTGACTTCTTCAGCAATAATCATACTTTCTGCAAGAAGCCTTTCCCCATCCCCCTTATTACTAGTGACTTTCCTCTGATTGTTATCTCCTACTTAAACTCTTTATATCTCAATTCCATCCCCATTAGCCTGTAAGTTCCTTAAAAACCCTTCTTTGTACCCTCAGCTCCTAACACACTATTGGGCACATGGTAGGCACTTAATAAATATCCATTGACTGACTGACAAAGGCCCTTTTGCACCCAGGTTTTCCTGACTTCAAGGCCAGCTCTGTGTCCATTATGCAGCATTTCCATTTGTGAAAGTTTAGAGGTCCCAAAAAGTGAAATTAGCAAAATAAATAACAACTTTATGTTCAGCCAAATATATATATTAATTACTTATTATCTTCAGATACCAAGCTGGCTTCATTCTCAGCTCTGGCATAGGGATGGAAAAAAATTTGACACAGAAACAGTGACAAACAGATATATTCTCCCCCTTGTTTTCTCTCCAGGGTCTTTTTGACTCTTATTCATATTGTCTTCCTATTTGTATTGCAAACTCCCTAAAGTAGGAATGTCTAACATGGGCACATGTTTCATGCACAGCCTAATAATGTATTCTGTTCTTCTATATTTTTTAATTGAAACATCAGATTAATTGATGAATTTGCAGATGGCTCTTCTGCAATTCTATGACTGGTTACCTCAGATGAATCTGACTAGTTACAAAATGATTTAGCGATCTCTCCATCTCTGCAGGTTGTTATTATATTTCATTTCCACATGACCTGTCACCTTTATTGTTTGTAAAGCTGTATGGTCTTCTGGTACAATAGCTTTTACTCGTGGGTGTCAGATAGTGGAATCTGGCTTTAAGTAAACACCCATCATCTCTCTTGCTTATTCCTGGCAGGGTCCATGCAGGGACACAGACTCTAAGTTTAGGTGCTGCAGAGTAGGCTACTCATCAGCAAAGTCCAGTGATAGGCAAATACAGGCTAGCAGTGCCTCTACCATCTCAGCTGGTTAAAGGTGACTTTCTGCTTGGCAGAAGCATTAGTGCTCAGAATAATTCAGGAACCCCCTGTATGTCAGCATGCCTGTGGGAAGCTGTGGTAGTGCTTTTAACAGAGCAGGATGTTCTGTGATTTGGTGCACTGCAGCAAGCTTGTATAATAGCACTGTCTTGGTGTTAGGTTTGGTTCTTTCTATGACTCTAAGTGGTAGAAACATCCACTCTTTCTTTGAGTGTTTGGAAACATAGCTAGCTTTTGTATAGCACTTTAAGGTTTGCAAAGCAGCTTACATAGGGTATCTCATTTGATCTTCAGAACAGTCCTGTGCTATTATTATCCCAATTTTATAAATGAGGAAACTGAGGCTCAGTTTAAATGACTTGCGCAGGGTCATAAAGCAAGTGTCTAATGTAGGATTCAAACTTGGGTCTTCCTGACTTCAAGCCCCAAACTCTATCTGTTGTGCCACCTAGCTGCCATAAAATTTCCTCCCTCCCCATTCCTTCCTTCCTTCCTTCCTTCCTTCCTTCCTTCCTTCCTTCCTTCCTTCTTTCCTTCCTTCCCTCCCTCCTTCCTTCCTTCCTTCTTTCCCTCCTCTCCTTCCTTCCTTCCTTCCTTTCTTCTCTCCCTCCTTCCTT
>CM053591.1:85486885-85501028 GCA_028646515.1 Pseudochirops corinnae
TATCTGAGATGCTGAAAGGGTTAATGACTTGTTACAGGACATAAAGTCAGAGGCCAGACTTGAACTTAATCTTTCTGATTTCTAGACTGGCCTCGCAATATAGCAGATATGGTGCTGAACTAGCATTTAGGAAGACCTGCCTCAGACATTTACTAGTTGTGTGACTCTAGGAAACTGACTTAATCTTTCTTAGCCTTACTTATCTAACCTGTGAAATGGGGATTACAATAATACTGTCCTCAAAGGATTGTTGTGAGGAAGAGATGAGATAATATATGTAAAGTCCTCTGCAAACTTTAAAGTGCTACCTAAATGTTGGCTACTATTATTTTTACCTAATACTTCTCATTCTTTAATTATTAAAGTCTAAGAGCTATCATTACTGGGTTTCCTGATTCAAGGTATAAAGTGGTAGGAAAAATATATGATTTGGACTTAGCAGAATTGTATTTCCCTTTGGTCCACTTACTCTCTATGTGACTGTGAGTGATTTCACTTAGTCTCTCTAATCTTCAGTTTCCTGGGGGATATTTGTTATCAAGACTACTTTTTTTTTTTCAGAGGTTTGTTGTAAACAGAGCTATATCTCAGAATTTTTATGACTTGGACAAAGAAGGTAAGGCAGAACTGAATACAGAAGAGCTCACTCAGGATGCTGCTACTGGGAGAAAGAAGAATGCTTTGACACTGTATTATTGGCACCCTGTAATTTCAGTGGCCTTTGATAAAGCCTCAGTTGCTCTTCCTGAGTTACAACTCTGATGACAAGCATCAAATAAAATAATATGTGTAAAGTGATTTGTAACTGTAAAAGTTTTCTCTAACTGTGAACTGTAATTCAAGATTTGGAGTTCTAAATACTTGCTCTAAACCCAGCTACATCCTCTTTATGGGGGATCATAGACACTGAAAAGAATTTTATTTCTGATATAATCTGAGGAAATCAAAGAACATTGAAGAAAGGAGGGTTTTGATGAGGCGGTGGAAAGGTGACTGAAACATTTTGTATTGGTAGAAAGTATTTGAAACTTTACATATTGATTGGAATACTTATTTTCTATTCCTCTTAAATAAGGAGATATCCCATACATTTTAGAGGATAAGAATTAAGTCCTTATTTAATGGTTTTGTTGTTGTTCATTCATTTCAGTCACGTCTGATTCTTTATGTCCCCAACTGGGGTTTTCTTGGCAAAGATACTGAAGTGGTTTGTCATTTCCTTCTCCATGTCATTTTACAGATGAGGAAACAGAGGCAAAATGGGTTAAACGACTTGCCCAGAGTCACATAGGTAGTAAATATCTGAGACCAGATCTGAACTCAGATTTACCTGACTCTATACTCAGTATTCTATCCACACACATACACATACACATAGATGCAGTGTGTATAAACATGTATACATGCATGTGCATATATACATATATGTTTATATTATATATGTATATGTGTACATTTAGATATATGCACATGTGTATGTATATATACATATATATTCAATTTTTTTGATTGTGTCCAATTCTTTGTGACCCCATTTGGGGGTTTTCTTAGCAAAAATAATTTAATGGTGTGCCATTTTCTTCTCCAGCTCATTTTACCAATGAGGAAACTGAGGCAAGCAGAATTAAGTGACTTGCTCAGGATCACAGAGCTGATAAATGTCAGGTCAAATTTGAACTCAAGTCTTTCTGACTGCAGACTTGGTGCTCTATCCACTGGACCACCTAGCTAGCCATTCAGTAGTTTAGAACATTGTAAAAAAAGCTGAACAAAAGGAAAGCATAGGATTTAGAGCTGTAAAGAACCTTAGAAATCAATAAGACTGATACTCTCATTTTAGAAAAGAGAAAACTGAGGATGACTTGCCTAGGTTTACATAGGTAGTAAGTAAGCATTGCTAGGATTTGAACTCAGGCCTTCTCATTCCAAATTCAGTGTCCCATCCATCACATTGGGCTGGCTCTACTATATGATGCTTCTTTCTCCTGCCCAGGCTTCTATTTCCTGGATTAGTCATCTTTGTTCTTGGTCCCTTTTTAAATGAATTTTTCCAGTTGTAGAAACTCAACAATTCTTAGAGGGAATGAAAAAGATGGCATAATGACAAAGTTTTCTCTGGCTAACAGGTGTAGAGGTTTTTTTTTTAATAAATAAATTTATTTATTTTCTTGTTTCCATCATTCATTTCCATGAGATTTTGAGTTACAAATTTTCTCCCCATCTTTCCCCTACCCAACACCTCAAAACAGCCATCCCACTGTATAATTCCTCCCCCAATCTGCTCTCTCCTATGTCCTCCCCCTCTCCCCTTTGACTTTCTGGTAGGGCAGGATGGATCTCCCTACCACAGTACCTGTGTATCTTAATTCCCAGTTGCATTAGTTAATGATAATAATAATAATAATAATAATAATAATAATAATAATAATAACATACATATATATTTTTAACGTTTGATTATAGAACTTTAAATTCTAGATTCTTTCCCTTCCTCCCTTGTCTTTCTCCCCACTGGAAGGACAAGCAATTAAATACAGGCTGTACATGTGTAATTACACAGAACCTCTCCACAGTGGGCATATTGTGAAAGACTGATTATATGTCCCTCCTTCCTATCCCTCCCCCCTTGTTCTATTCTCTACCCTGTCCCTGTCCCTGTCCCTTTACAGAAGTGTGTACTTCCAGCAACCCTCCCCCCAGGGTGTAGAGTTTTATCAGTCCAATATTTTACTCTTGCTACTGTAACCCTACCTTCAGAGATACAAACTGGGCTGCAACCTCTTACTCAGTTACTTAGTAAAACATCAGTTATAAAAAGTCAATCAACCACCGTTTGTGCAGTGCCTGGCAGGCATTATGCTGAGCACCACAGATACAAAGGAAGGCAAATAAATGAACCCCATTTTGTATATCTTAATTGAGTGCTAGTGCAAAAGAAGGTCTTCAGAGTTGGAATTCTGAAGCTCTTGCCAGTCTGTATGCTTATTGGAATTGCTATAATTGGCATTGACTCTCCAAAACAAGGTTACTTTATTTCATACCCCTTTTAACAGCTTTTCTTGAATGCAGTAATACACCTGTACCCCATACACATTTTATGATCAGTTTCCTCCCTTCCTCCTTCCCTCTTTTCCTTCCTTCCTTCCTTCCTTCCTTCCTTCCTTCCTTCCTTCCTTCCTTCCTTCCTTCCTTCCTTCTCCAGATTCAAAGCATGTTGTAGTGGAAAAAAAATACACCACTTGGTACCACAGGTCCTGGCTTTCACTACCAACTTTACCACTTAACTGTGATTCGTAATTGTGGTTGAATCACTTAATGTCTATTTCCTCACCTGTAGAATGATTGTAATACCTTCATTTCTCTCTTCCTCGCTCACTCTTTTTTGTCCTCTTTTCCTCCCTCCCTCCCTAGGTTGCACCTGTGGTTAAGAGCACTGGACTTGGAGTCAGGAAGACCTGAGTTTGAATCCTGCCTCAGACATTACTAGCTGTGTGACCCTGGGCAAGTCACTTAACCTCTCTCAGCCTCAGTTTCCTCATCTGTAAAATGGGGACAATAATAATATCTACCTCACAGGGTTATTGTGATGATCAAATGAGATAATGTGTACAATGCTTTGCAGACCTTAAAGTGGTATAGAAATGCTTGCTATTATTACTCCTCCTCCTTTCTTCATTCCCTATACTTTTCTTTTGTCTTTTTCCTTCCTTCCCCTTTCCTTCCCTTTTCTTCTTCCTCTCTTTTTTCCTTTGCCCCTCTCATTTTTCCTTTCCCACTTTCCTCAAATGATTATTTTTGTGCTAATAAAAAATGAAATTAATTAGCTGCTCAACAGACACTAAGTATCTCGAGTGCATAGCACTATACTAAATGTATAGTCATAATTAGACATAATACCTGCTTTCCAGGAGTTTGTGCCTTATTTTCAGAGAGGTGATAGTATGATGCCTCCATAATTAAATCCCTTCTAGGAAGATTAATTTTTTTTGGGGGGGGGGGAATTCTTTGCCAAAGGTCTTATTTGGGTGAGGGGAGAATCATTGAAATAATACCTTTTATCTCTCTAGGTCTTTTGAATGGAACGCAGGCATTATTTCAGGACCTCTGACATCATCCCAGTTCTTTGTTATGTACTGTGTCTTGTTGTTGCTGTAGCATCAGGAGTAACAGGATGGGTTTTGGTCAGTAGCTATTGCCAGTTTCTTAGGATTTTAACTCAGTTCAATTCAATAAACGTATGTTAATCTTCTAATATGGGCAAGCCACTGTCCTAGGTTCCAAGGAGACAGAAGCCCAGTTCTCAAGGAACTTATGGTCCAGAGTGGAGGAGGAGATAAGGAAAATTAAGACACAGGTAAGGATGATACCAGGGAGAGTGAGAAGTACAAAAGAGAGGTCCAGCCAAAGTGTGCTAAGACATCTGAGGAGGGATCAATTGCTTTTACCTATGGAGTGGAGAGGAGCATGGTAGAGAAAGCTTCATGGTAAAGATGGCTCAAGTTGGGCATTGAAGAAAGAGAGGGACATCAATGGACTGAGATTGGGAAGGAGGAAGTATCCATACTAAACCCAGTGGATAGTATGAGGGTAGGATGGGAATAGGGAACAGAAAGTAATGTTGTGTGTCTATAATATAGACTAGACTGCATGAAGGAGAAGAGGAGGATGAGGAGGAAGAAGTGGTGGTGATAGAAGAGGAGGAGGAGGAGGAATAGTAGTAATAGTAGTAGTAGTAGTAGTAGTAGTAGTAGTAGGACTAGGGGTAGTAGGACTAGAAGGAGTTGTAGTAATAGGACTAGGAGTAATAATATAGTAATAGCAATTATTTTATCCACTTACACAATAGTTATCAAATATTAAACCTATAAAAGGAGGATGGTGGCTTGCCCTAGGTTTGTTTCTGTCTTGACCTTTATCATATGTAAAGTTGAGAAAAGTAAAGAACATTTTATTGCACTTAAAATTTTTTAAAGTACTTTTTTTAAAGTAGGTAAAGACCTACAATATTATATCTGGGTCTCACAATAAACCTATAAAGTAGGTTTCATAGATATTATTGTCTCCACTTGATAGATGAGGACACTGAGATTGAAGGAGGCCAAATGACTGTTCGGGGCTATATAATAATAACAATAATGATGATAGCTAGCATTTGTATAGGACTTATGTGTCCGGCACTGGGTTAAGTACTCAAATCACATGCTACAATAATTATCTCATTTTATCCTTACAAAAACCCTGACAAGTAGGTGCTATTATTATCCCCATTTTACAGATGATGAAACTGAAGCAAACAGGGGGTAAGTGACTTGTCCAGGGTCATACAGTTAGTAAGTGCCCAGGGCTGGACTTACTGATTCTAGGCCCAGAAAGATGAAACTGAGAGATTGAAATCAGATTATAAAGGGTTTTGAATGGCAGGATTAGGTAAACGACTGAACCTCACTAGGTAGCCTCAGACTCTTTATTCTTAAATTGAGGAAAATGGATTAGAAAGCCTTTGAAATGTCTTCTGTCTCCTGGCTTTGGGATCTCATCATTTAACATCCATTGGGAAAATTGCAGGGATAGCAGTGTTCAACATAGATTAAAGAGGGGATTCACGAGGTACAGGAAGACCAGTGAATGGCATCCCAATAGTCTCAAGCAAGAACAAGTGAAGACCTGAACCAGGGTGGGAGTGCTGGGAGTGGAGATGAGGGTGAAGGCAGTACTCTGAACTGACAAAGAGGACCTGATAGAACCACAGATGCAGAACTGGGGCAGCCTCCAGAAGCCGTTTTGTCCAGCATCTTCATTTTACATAGGAGAAAACCAGCATTCAGGAGGTTAAATAATTTGTTCAAGGTCACATAGCTAGTAGTTCTCATAGTCAGAATTTGACACTAGACCCTCCTGGTTCTAAGTCAAACAGTTTAATCACTTAAACCAAAACCCAGGGAAAGTGAAAGGATAATGGTGGAATAAACAGAGAGAAGTTAAAGGAAGTAAAGATTTGGTGGGGGGGATGAGGGGTTCAGTTTGGGTCTTATGAAATTTGAAGCTGCAGGGACAGGTTGGGGATAGAGATGCCAATTTCTTTTCTCTTTTTTACCTCATGTGTCAGTGATTCATACTCCAATCACATGTTTTTTTTTGTAGGGGGGTATCATACGAGCAGTGACTTAATTTTCTATTTATTTATTTTTGCCTAGCTGCTCTCCACAACAGAAACTTCACCAGCTTTGGAGAAGGCTTTTGTAGAAAATCCATTGGATTAGAATTAGGAAAAAATTGGCTAATAGACCACTTCCTTTAATTGTTATGAAATAACAGGCACAAATTCTATGCACCATCACTTTTTCTCATCCCAATCTTGGTGCATAGTATTTGTCCAACACTGAGTTTTATGCCCTAATTTTTCCTTGTCTTAAGACTCATTATTTTTGAAGGTTACTCTTTTCTACTGTTATAAATTGTGTCCCTATCTATATTTTTTATCTAAAATCATCTTGTTGACTAACTATTGGCGGTATACTTTTCCAGATTGTTTAATTACATTTTTTTGCTTTGAATCCCTATGTAGGATGAGAGTACCTGTAGCTTTAAAAAAAAAAATCTGTCTTCCTCCCTGAGGTGAACTATATTGATACATCAATCAAATTGTGAGTGTCTTACAGAAGATGACAATTTACAGGAGTGCAATTAAGGATGAACCATTCTGGCTCATTAGAGGGTGTATATTAAGGTAGTCTATAGGGCTGCTCAAGAAACACCTCTGAGAATTTAACACATTGAGAACATGAGTGTCGTATGGTGGAAAACCTCTAACACTGGAACCAGATGGTTTGGGTCCAGATCTTGCCCCTGATGCTATCTGTGTGACCTTGGATATCCCTTGCTTGGGCCTCAATTTTCTCATCTATAAAATGAGGGGATTGGGCTAGGTAGACTTTTTAGTTTGCTCTGATGCTATGTCACTACGATTAATTAAAGGCTTTTATTAAAAGAGGGGACAGAAATATTTCAGATAGCACTTTCAGGAATGGCCACTTCTGGGCTACCGTTCTTTCGTTTAAAAGTGGCGATGGTGGTGGTGAGATTAGTTAATAGCTACGAGAGGCAGGCCAGTATCAGCAAATAAGAGGCACAGAATTAGCTGCATTTGAACTAACAGGATGAAATTCAGAGTCAAAAGATCAGGTAGTTTAGAAGTCAAGACCAGGCAAGCTCACAGGGGTAGCATTCCTGGCCTCCTCCACTTAATTAATATCTTATTTAAGAAAACTTTTCTACTGTCCAGGGTTTTGTGGGCATTGTCAAGAGGCAAAACCAAGAGGTCTCAGTGAAAGTCCAGGCACAGGCTGACAGTTACCCAAGGAAGGGTTATTTAAGCAACTCAGGGGTGATGATGATCTTGATATCTCACTGGTTCCAAATTGGGTGCTGTTTCCAGGAGTCTTCCTTTAACAAGATGAAGGGCAAGATTTTACCAGGTGCCTCATGGTGGCTTAGCAGGGTGCATTAACCTTTTCAGGCCAATAGGTTAGTGCATTGACATTTACCACCAGATGTTTGAAAATCTCAGCTTGAATTTCAAGACCTTCTATACCCTGTTGTTATCCTACAATACAACTATATTTTCTACAATTCTCCAACAACTGCCCTCTGGGAAGAAAAATGGGCCAACTCAGGCAGTAAATGAGATCAGTTTGCTCCAATCCTATCTGAGATCCAGTGCCAGGCCCACCTGGGAGTTTTGGACTGGTTCCTCTTTTGCATTATTATACTTTTCATGCTCTAAAACTAGACCTTTATCCCATGACAAAACTTTTAGGTATATAGCCCTTTTTTCTATCTGTCTTCAACTGCCATCATCCCTCCCCTTTCTTGAACGCTTCTGGATTTGCCTTAGTTCACAGACAGAATTGGATTTTTCATTTTTAAAGGCTTTTATAGGCAGTAAAGAGGCAATGTGATGATATAGAGAGTGCTAGACCTAGAATTTGGAGTGATCTGGCTTTGAATTCCTTCTGTTTTGACGCTAACTGTATGACCATTTGCACCTAACCTCTCCACCCTCAGTTTCCTAATTTACAAAATGGAGATAATGATATCTGTAACTACTCCCATGGTGTCATTATGAGGAAATGAAATAAGACTTGTAAAATATTTTGTAAACCTTAAATACAAATTTTAAAATCTTGCCATTTATATTACATTTTCATGGCAATCCAGTAAAATAAATTAGAATGATCTAGTTTCAGAGCACCAAATCCTAGCCCAAAATACTTCTTTTGTGGGATTTATGTTGGCACAAGCTTCGTTAGGCTAGTATGTCTTCAATTCTATCTATGAA
Source organism: Pseudochirops corinnae (assembly GCA_028646515.1). Taxonomy (NCBI): domain Eukaryota; kingdom Metazoa; phylum Chordata; class Mammalia; order Diprotodontia; family Pseudocheiridae; genus Pseudochirops; species Pseudochirops corinnae. The sequence goes on from CM053591.1 coordinate 85,495,224, forward strand.
AGGAAGAAAGAAGAAAGAAAAGAAAGGGAAGAAAGGGAGGGAGGGAAAGATGGAAAAAAGAAGGGAAGAAGAGAGAGAGAAAGAGGAGTGGAGAGAGAAAGAAAAGGACAAAGAATAAGATAGGACAGAGGGAAATTAAGGATGGAAAGATTATAAGTCAGACACTGTACTAAGTACACAAACATAAGACAAATAATGCCTGCTCTCAAGGAGCTTGTTTCTAATGAGTGGAAAACAATAAAATCACAATATAGTGCTATGGCGGCTGGAGAGGAATGTTTTGGGTTGGGAGGTCACAAAGATGATGAGTTGAATAGTTGGACTCGTATGGACATGCTCTCCCCGTCTAGTCAACTCTTGCTACTTCCTGTTGCATCAGAGATAAAAGGTAAACCCCTATGTTTAGATTATAAAGTCTTTTACATCCTTGCTCCAACCTATCTTTAATCCTCACGACTATTATTCCTCCTCCTTCACTCTGCAATCCAGCTAAAATAGCCTTTTCTTGGTTCTTCACACAAGCTATTCCAAATCCCTTCTGCCATTCATCATGTTGGCCACATGCCGTATGTCCAGAGAGTCCTCATCTTCCTTTAAGAGGGAGCCCAGGTACCATCCCAAGAAAGCTTTTTCTAATCCTCCCAACCGCTAAACTCCCTCTACCAAATTACCTTTATTTAACTACTTTGTATAAACCCACATCTATTAATTTTATATTTATGCTGTATATATTTTTGTTTGTGCTTGCCTCTTCCTTTAGAAAGTAAATTAATTGTAAATAGGATTGTTTCATGTTTCATTCTTCCTACTTGTATTCCTCGCGTTTGTTGTTGTTGTTCAGTCATTTCAGTGTGTCCGACTGTGCCTCCGTTTTGCGGTTTTCTTGGCAGAGACACTGGAGTGGTTTAGCATTTCATTCTCCAGCTCATTTTATAGATGAGGAAACTGAGGCAAACAATAGTTCTTACTTAATAAATGTTTATTGATTGATTGATTTTCATAAGTAATTAGTTATATTGATATGATTATAGATCCCAGAGAAAGATGTAGAAAGTTGAGGGAAGGGGAAAGAGAGATTGGCAACCAGGGTAAAAACAAAAAAGCTTAATTGACTCTGGAGCTGGCTGTATTTGAGCTCCCCATGTGTATCTGCTATCATGTTGAGCTTTCCTTCAAGTTATATCTTCTCAGTCTGTCACAAAATCATTTGCTATTATTCTCTTTCAAACTGGCATCTTTTCAGGCTCCTCCCACTGACTTCTGGCAGCAGAACTTCCAGCTGCAATGATTCTGCAGTATTAGCACGCTCCATTCAATTCCCCAGGGCGATTGATTGATGGCTGTATCATAGCACTAAACCCCAAGAAACATGTCCTATTATAATAATCTATTGATATTTTATATACAGTCATGCCCACATAAATTTTTCTACCCATAGGAAGGGGAAGGTCACTTCTTCACAGCCTCTGCTCCAATCAGGCCCCACTCTCCCAAGAACATTCCACACTCAGTCCCGCCTTTTGGCCTTTACTCAAATTCTTTGCCTTGTCTCTCCCTTTGCCTTTGCCAACTCAAATCCTGCCTCCCTCTCTTCTTCAGGGTGTAGGTTATTTGCCAGTTCTTACATGATAATTATTTTAGTCCTCATTGTTCTTCATTTATTTAGCCCTGATCCAGACTTCATCCCTAACCCCCATCCCCTATGACTTTCTGTAGTGGAGTTATTTCCAAAACAGAAAGTCTGATTTCCCCTTTTTATTTTTCTCAGGTAGAAACCAAATGAAGTAAAGATTGGTAAGTGTTTGGCCAATTTGATCAATGTATATAGTCACCTTAGACCAAATAACCTATAGCAATATCCAATTTGACAGTCTCTATGGGCTCAGATAACCAGAGGATAGCTAAAGCTACACTTCACTGAAAGCCACATAATTATAGCAAAGATTAAAAGTACCATTTGGAATTAAATATATCTTCCAAGCACATTTGTATTTATATTTATATGTAGTTGAAAAATATAAGAATTAATTTAAAATAACACTGCCTCCTCAAACATGTTAGCATATGACAATAATTGAGAATCATATGGAAATGGAATTTTTTCCCCAGAATGATACAAATAGGGTAAAGCTGGTAAGTGTCCTGGTTCACCCAAATCTTCTTTACTCCCAGGCTTTATGATTTTATCAATATAAGTATTACTACTCCCCACCCAGCCCCAACCAAGACCATCATTCCTAATGGCTAAGAGAGATTTTTAAAGACATTCTGTGAATAAAAAAAAAAAATTATCAGTTCATGGCCACCCTGATGATGAACCTCTATCCTGCTTCTATTCTTGGACAACAGAGAAATTATCCATTCCTGGAGCCTGTGCTCAAAATCTTTCTAGTTTTTCCGGACCTTCTGTGTTCTAATAGTTTTACTTCCACAAGCTTTATTCAAGGAATTGGTAATGCCATTACTGTGTGACTACTAGAGGCTGCTAACTCTACCCTCTAGTCTGGCCTAAATACAGGCACATCTTCTTTGTCCTTTAGTTCAATTGAAATGAAGATACTATTTTTCAGGGGAAATTTTATGTGCCCCCTCCCTCCCATGTAACTCACGTCCTTAAGTGGAGCTATGGCCTAAAAGACAGGCTCCATATTAGTAGTGGATTTAGTTCATCGGGTCTCTGCTTGGAGGAAGAAGGCATTTTTTATCTCCAGTCCTATAATATCAGAATTGGTCACAAGTTTGATGTTTTTCCATGTTGTTCTCTTTGATATCAAAGGGGTTATCATATAATATATTTTCCCGGTTCTGCTCAGCTCGTGTTGTATCAGGTTAAACAAGTCCAAGTTCTCAGAAATTTTCATATTTGTGATTTGCTTTGGCACAATAATGTTCCACTGCATTAATAACAGGGGCCTGAAAACAACAATAGCATTCATTTCTCACAATTTGTTCAGTCCTTCTCCAAATGATAGACACCCACAATGTTCCAGTTTTTTGATACCATAAAAAGAAATGCTACTATAGATATTTTTGCATACTTGGGACCTTTCCTTCCATGTCTGACCTCTGTGGGGATATATGCACAGTAGTGGTATCACTGAGTCAAAGGATAGATATGGTTTAGCAAATTTCCTATTATTCATTTAAATTGTTTTCTACAAATTTGAATCAATTCGTAACTCAAACAATAACTCATTATTTTTTATGTGTGTTTTTATAGCCTCTTCAATGTTTACTCTTTTTGTCATCTTTCTATTGTGATGAGTATGAGGTGAAACCTCAGTAGAGTCTCATATGGTGGTTGATGATATGTATTTCTCATTTTGAAATCCCCCCTTCCTATCTGGTGATCATTTATCTATTGGAGCATAAGCTCTCACAGTCTAAATTCTTTTGAATTCCTCCAGCTGTCTGCCCTCTAGCAATCTCTTCCAGCTGCAGGAAACAATTCCTACTCTATGGAAAATAAAAAGGGAAATGAGCTAATGTTAGCTAAACTGAGGCTTCCTGGTATCTTCCCACACACCGTCCACTTCTTTCACTACCTATCCCCAGCAGCTTACATCTGCACTCCAGAACTGAGAGAGTGGAATGAGAGGAGAATGTATAGATTGACCTGGCAAAAGTTGCAGCCTCGGGAAGAAGGCAAGACACCAGACATCCCTTCCTGACCTTTCTTTAGCTTACTTCTTTGCTTTCCTTGCCCCTTGCCCCCTTTGCTAATACTATGATTCTACTTTAAAATTAGAAATATTGCTAAGTCCATGTGCAACATTTAAAATTCCTCTAAGATTTGCATATTGCCCAGTCTTGAGTAGCGTGGATCTTTGTTTGATATGCTCCTGTGCCATGTCATTCTCTTAAGAAATAACAGTTGGCCAAATGCATGAGCTTACTTTGCTCTAGCTATTAATTTTCCAGGTCAATTTTCTTGACTGTGAGGTGAAATATCATCAGCTATTTAGAATTAGTTTCGACCACCTCAGGATTGGCTTCACAGACTCTAATTTTGGCATGAGTGGCTGCATCTTTTTTGGCCATTTTCTTCCAATACACTCCAGACAAAAGACTTCTAATTGTATTAAAGAATTCATTTTAGATTAATAGCTGAACTTGTAAAATCATAACTTCCCCCCCTTATTCATTGTATCCTCTGAGCTTATCACTGCCATAATCCTCAGAGAAATCTAACAGTTCAGTCCTTTCCGATTGTGATTAGCGATAAGAGTTTTCTCTTGATATTAAAAGCTTGATCAATATCACTGAAGAAAGACTCCATTGGGAAAGGTAAGATTCATCTCAGTGATTTTGATGTTGGCAGGAAATAAAACTCAGATGTACATTTGCTACAGTCCATCAGGTGTGTACAATTTTAGGTGTGTACAATTTTTTACCTGGAAGTTGGGAGAGTTGAACCATGGTGAAGGGAATTCTTTGAAAATTGATTTAAAAATCACTTTTTGGAATTATAGAAGGAAATGATACCATGTTTTCTCAACTACTAAAATGGAAAATAAGATCTCTAAGCTGATGTCTTTGGATAAGGCCTTTGTCTTTGGGGTTTTCCTTCTAATTTCTCATATTGCTAGCAACTGAATTATCTCTTCCTATTCTGTTTATCCAATAAGGTACTTGGTATTGATTTGCTTACTCCAGGAGCACTGTTTAATTAGATGATCATCTTGTATGTCTACTGGCCAGTAGAGGTGGGGGAAAATGACAGAATTGCACAATGGATTCATTTAATACAATGTGCAGCATAAACATAGACTTGCAAGTTAAGCAGGAGGAAGAGAAAATATAGTAGAAACAATACTCAAGTGGTCAAAGGAAAAAATCTTTATTATTGGGATGGTTAACTAGAGACAAAAGAAGGCTCATTGTTTCTATGTATGACCAGATCAGTTCAATAAATCCAGGTGCAAACACCCCAAATTATATGAGTAATTCAGGAAATGATACTGTTTTTGTCTAAATTATGTAGGCATTGAAGGAGAAAATAACCTGTGGTGCCTGAATTATTCACATTGACTGCTTTCTGTGCTCTGTTCCTCCTGCTGAATGTTAGCCCTTCTCTTCCATTTGGTCATAGAGCCTGGAAAAAAAAATTGTCCCTCCGAGATTCTTTTGAATGTTTGTTAGCTTTTGAAATTGAACTTTTAATACTGATTATCTTCTCAGGCAAAAACTGTAGTCTGACTGTCTTTTGCTCTTAGTTATGGGAAACTGCTTAAGTATATTAGAAAGGAAAGACAACTAAGTGGAAAGAAGGCTGAATTTGTCAAAAGATATGACCACAAAGTGTACAGTCACTGCTTCATAACTATGTGACATTGAATAAGTCACCTAACCCTGGGCATAAGTTTTTCTTATTTGTAAAATGAGTGATTGGTAGATTACTCCTAAATTCCTTTTCCTTCTAGTTCTAGATGCATGATCCTGTGATTTGCATCTAACATTTTGAATGAAAAATGTTTGTCATGAACTGTGCTAAACATTGCCATATTCAACTTTAAAGAAAAAGCAAAGAAACTCTCCGCTCTCAAGTAACTTCCTTAGTAAATGAAAAACAACATACTTAGAGCATTGGGTGACCATAGATGGGAACTTTTGGTAGAGAAATTTTCCAGGGAGTGTAAGTAGAATGACACACCCCATGTAAAAACAATTAGAAGAGTTGACTTAAACATGATCCCTTTTATTCCATTTTTTTTTTTTTTTGCTTTTTGGAGGGGGCATGACAGAGCAATTGGGGTTAAGTGACCTGCCCAAGATCACATGTCTAGTAAGTGTTAAGTGTTTGAG
>CM053591.1:85501528-85525183 GCA_028646515.1 Pseudochirops corinnae
GGTGTTGATTTCTTCAGTCATACTGCTGACTCTCTTTTCATGATTTTCCTGCAACATTCTTATTTCTCTTCCCAATTTTTCTTCCACTTCCCTTATTTGGTTTTGAAAATCCTTCTTCAGCTCATCTCTAGCTTTAAGGCATTCTTCATGTTTATTGGAGGCCCCTGGTGGGGGTGCTCTGGCTGCTCTCTCCTCCTCCCTTTCTCTCCCATGATCTTTCTTTTCCCCAAAGAAGGAATCTAGGGTTTGGAAGCTGTTCTTACTTTGCTTTTTATGCTTATTCTTACTCATGGTTGTTCAGTCCATGATTTTTTTTTAAATCTTTGTGGGGCTCTGCTTCCAGAAGGGAAAGCTCTGTCTGAAATCCCTGGGGTCCTCCCGGCTGCCGTAGTTCTCGGGAAGGTGCTGGGACCCCTCCTACTTACTTCCGGGTGACTGGATAGTGAAGACTCCAAGACCGAGGCCCAAGACGGCGATCCGGATCCAGGCTGCTCAACGCGAGAGCACTGACCTCAGAACAATCACTTAGTCCCCCTGCTGTCTGCAGGCCACAGGCGGGAAGCTGCAACGCGGAGGCAGGTGCAAAACCTCTGCCTTCCGCTTTTCCGCTCTGGAGGCCTTTCAGCCGGACTGCTTTATTCTCCTAAATTCACAAGTCCCACTGACTTAGTTCTGAATGCTGCTCGCAGCTGCCGCTAATCCGCTCACCAGAGAGACTCCTCTGCTCCTCCCATCCAGCCGCCTCCGGGGGCACGGCCGCGGCTTCAGGGCAGGCTGGTTTCGGTTCGCGGTGCTGATATGGTTCCTCGTAGCCGAGCTGACTTTAGTGGGAAGTATCTTTGTGTGTGTTTTGGAGTTCTAGGATTGGTTTAGAGTCCTATTTTATGGGTATTTTGGGGTGGCTATGTGAGAGCTGCGATATGTTGCTGCTGCTACGCTGCCATCTTGGCTCCGCCCCCAACACAATTTTCTCAAGCGAAAAAACACACTGGAATGAAAATTATCCATCCACATGTCCACTATATGAAAGTATCTTAATAATTAAATTATTGCCTTTGCTCCTGTATTTTTATCCATAGTGCTTGGTGCATAATAAATATTTAATACATGTTCATTCATATTATTTGTACAGCAAATTATACAGAAATCATTCTTTACAACAGCCTAGTAAAAACAGTTTTATTCATAAAACAGTAGACTGAGTATCACATATACATGTGGCTAGGCTCCAGTTCATAGTTTAACCAGCACACTATTTATGTCTAAGCTCTGATCTACCAAAAAACTATCACAAATCATGAAGACATACAGAATAAAGAGACAAAAGTATAAGAAATGTCCTGTGACATTTCTTGCATAGTAAGGTTTTATTGCAATACTTCCTTTGGGAAAGAATGCCTTTTTCTTTAGTGGGGAAAATTAAAAGCATTTTGGGGGATTATCTTCTTATTTTTTTTAAAGTCTTCTGTCAGCACCATATATAATGTCTGATAACATTGTAATCATATCTAATGGGTAAATGGAGAACCTTGGACATATTCAGAATTTATTTATTCCAATGGTTTGGGGTGAGAAAGGGCCTTACTAAAGAAGCATTATTCTATCATATTTGTTCTTCATAAGATTAAGTTTGCAAGAGCAAACTTTTTTTTTTAACTTTATTATCTAAACAGTAGATCTATACAAATTTCTGGGGGGAGTAGAATGGCACTGTAGGAAGAACCTGACACTTGAAATTATAAGTTCTGAGTTCAAATCCAAGCTCTATCACTTACTAGTTGCATGTCCTTGGGCAAGTCATTTACTCTTAATTTCCTCATCAGTAAAACGAAAAGATTAGACTAAAGCCCCTTCCAGTTCTGACAACCTATCACTTTAATAAATGTGAAGAAAGCATACACTAAAAATTATTGCTTTTTTAATACCCGTGTTTTCCTACACTGAGAGTTTCTGGTTATTTGTAGAAGTTTACATTCAAATCAAAGTAACAAATCAAATCAAGTATTTCTGGAGGGAAGTGAATGCGAAGAACTACCCAGGAAAAAGGCAGTTTGCTTTCTCTAATCACAATGATTACTAGAATGCTAATTAGGTCTAAATGGCATGTTTGGCCTTAATTGACATTTTTGCACTGTTGGGGGTACTTATTACAAGTGAAGTAATATTATCCAGTGGTGGCGTGAGTCAGATGTCAAGGGACAAGAACTATATACAGTCTTACTACATCCTTTTGCAGGGATCCTATTGATACTGACTGACCAGCAGCACAATTACTTTGCATCAAGAGGTAACTGAGTCAAGAGATGTGGCTGAGGACTCTTCACCCCATATGGCTTTTAAAGTCCTTTACAATCTGGGCCCAACCTATCTTCCCATAAAATATAACTCTCCTCCAAAATAGTATAGTCCAACCAAGCTGCTCTCTTTGTTCCTCACACATGAGTCATTGCCTCAGTCAAAGGGAGACTCGGAAAAGACCTTAGCTTAAAAAGGTTAAGATCTCCCACCTCATCCAGAGACATCCCCAGTCACCCTGATCTATATCTTGTCTTCCAGATGGCTCTGGAGGAGAGAGTGAAGCTTGTGACTTTGCACAACCCTCTCTCACTTAAATCTAGTTCACTAGCTAATTATGACATCTTCCTGATGTCATGGTCCTCTTTGAGAATGAAGGACAAACAACAACATTTACTTTATATATCCTTGTATTACATTGTTTCCCGCACAGAGTATAAGCTCCTTGAGAGTAGGAACTATTTCATTATTTGTATCCCTAGAATTTAGCACTCATAGACACTTAATAAATTTTTATTGATTTATCAATGAGTGCATATTCCCAAGGGCTGATGATAAAATGTTAACTGTAATCATAACACATAGACTCTATCTTATTACTTTTCTTCCATCTACTTGGTTCTTCTTTAAGAGACAGTCCCTTTCCGAACTATAGAAGTCTTCCTTTTGATTTGTTCATTTGATAAAGTCACCAGTACCACCTGCTTACCTGATAATATCCTTTCACCAGTTTCAGGGGCTTTAGAATTGATCTGCCTAATCCAATAAATGTGTCTGTGCTAATGGCTAAAGGGAGGGGACCCCATCTGCTTTACAAACTTTTTCTTTGACCCAGAGCTATTGCTCTGTAGGGTTTAGTAACTGGGGTTTTGCCCCAAGGTACAGAAATTTAGAGCATCCTAACAGCAATTATGCTCTTTCAGCAGGTAAATGCAAAACAAACACGCTTATCTTAATACATAGTTTATAAGAATAATTAGTTGAAATAGGAAGCTATCAGATGGTGGAATTCCATGACCTCAGCCCACTCTGCTTCAAGTCCCAATGTCCTGCGTTTTTCTCCAGGTTCCTTCCCAACTAAAATGATTCTAAACTAGAGGGGTCTTTCAGGCTGCTTGTGCCAGGCTGTTTCCTGGTGCCTAGCACAGATACCAGAATTACTAGGCACAACTTTACTTTGAATTGCTATTCTTTGGCTAAGCTGCTATTAGGGGCTATCCTCCTTGTAGAAGTCCTACAAGTTAGGCCCCTGGCAGAACTCACAGCCTTCCCCTATCAGACAAAGGTGGGAAATAACCTCAACTAAAGACATGGCCTTGCACTTTAATTTCTTAACCTCTGCTAAAAGATGTACCATCCCAGTGAAGAGGTTACCCACAAAGAGGGTTAGGGTTGCCTGAGACCCCAAAATACCAACATGTCAGGTCCTGCTGAAAGAATTTGACTCAAGTCTTCTCAGCCAAAGGAAAGTTTATTGAAAGTTCGCCATATTGGGTAGACTCTTAAGGAGCCTTAGGTATCTGTGATGCTTGCATTGGGCAAGCAGGCCAGAGTAAGTCTGTCACAGAATAAGTCTGTGCTAGAGCATCCTGTGGTGCTCTCACACCACATGGAAGGGAGATGGGATTCTATATACAGAAAGGTTGTGGAAGGAATCTAGGGGTGGTCTAGAGGAGGAGTTTGGGGAAGGTCTTCAGGAGTCAGATGAGGTCAGACTCTAGTAGGGAGGGTCTTCAAGAGTCAAGATGAAGTCAGACTCCTGTAATGACTGATTAAGGGTGGGAAGTTGCTGGAGGCTACCTGGAGACCATGGACAACGGTGGGCCTGGCCAGTTCAAGGGTGGGAACAGGAACATTAAAAGTGGGAAATTATTGGAACAAAGGAGGGCTAAAGATTTGAGCAGAGACACAACTTAAGGCCCATAACCTTAGGCAAATGCCTTCCCTTGGGAAGATTCAAGGACAGTTCAAGACAGGGTCCCAGAGCCTGTACCTCAAAGATTCAAGGAAAGCTCAAGGAGTCTCCCAGAGCCTACACCTCATCACCAGAATTAATTCTTCATTTCTCTCCCCAAAGGCTGACATGAACCCTATTCAGGGGATGTTGGGGAAATACATGGGCATTGATATGCTGCAGATTTATGAAAAACATTCCTTACTGAAGAAGCAGTAGCATCTGAATCATCTTGCTTTCTTTTCCCCACGACAGCTCTGTATTGAGTGATTCAGCAAGGAGGCTGATTGAAGAAAACCATACACACACACACACACACACACACACACACACACACACCACACACACCACACACGCCCCAAATTATAAACTTTCAGAATTTCAATCTTGATCTCTTATGCGGCAGTATAATGGGCTATTGGAACCAAAGCTCTTACTGCAAGGAACAGCTGCTCCACATTTTGCAGTGGAATTAAAACCATTTTCTTCCTTTTTTTTCTTTAAGTCAGAAGCAAACACTGGCCACCTGGAAATTTTCTGGCCTGTAGCTTCTGTCTGAAAACTAAAACAAGCCCCATAGTCCAACGGATTAAAAGTATATTTCTGAGGCTGAGATTATAAATAAAAATAAGTACCTTAGTGCCTATAAATGGAAAATAGACAGTAACTGAAGGAACAGCATATCCAAGGGGGTTGCATCACCACGCGACTCCCATGACATCTGTGTGAATCAACAAGAACTCACAACGAAACTTTTGGGGCCTACATTGACCTCTCACTTCCTAGAACTCCTAATAGTGATGACTCACTTTCCATATAGAACATTAAGATTTACAAAGTGTTTTCTTTCACAACAACTCTCTGAGGGGGTTACTGTAAGTATTATCCTCACTTCATAATATGGAAGATGAGGCTCAGAATTTAGGTAACTTGTCTGTGGTTCATACAGCTAGTATAAAAGCCTGAATTCAAATCCAGATCTCTTGACTGGCTGCAGGTCCAAGGTTCTTTCCACTATCCTGGTGCAGAAATTCTATCTGACATTTCTACAGCACTTAGAGTTTATACTACATAATTGAATATCCTAGTATTGTAAGATCATAGATTTGGACCTGGAAAAGAGTTCAGAAACCAATAAATCGATGCTTCCCATTTTGCAGTTAAGGAAAGTGAGCCTGAGAGACATTAAATGATTGACCCAGGGTCATGCAGCTTTTAAGTATCTGTGGAAGGATTTCAGTTCAAACCTCCCTGATTCTAAGTCTAGAGCTCTACCCACTGTGTCACTTTGCTGCTGTTAGATGAGTGCCTGTCTTGTTAACTCAACTAGACCATAAGCTTCTTGAGGTCTAGGATTCTGCTGCTCATGTCTTTTGTGGCCTCTATCCATTATTTTAAACATCAAGTACAGTGCTCAGCAGCAACATATTTTTAAAAATCAGTTGAGGAAATGGAAGTTAACTGTGTAGAGTACTCATAAATGAATGTGCAAAGATATTGCATTATCTCTTGGACAGATTTCTTGTCAAAGTCATGATAGAATTAAGTGCTTGTTCTTCTTTGTACCCCCCACAGTGCTGAACCTAGTGCCTTGCCAATTATAAAAGCTTAATAAATATTTATTTGACAGACTATATAATGAGTCAGAGAAGATGAGTCTATCTGGTCTTACAGAGAGATTTTTCTTAAAACTACCTGCTCATTAAAGATGAATGCTGTAATGGGATAAATTAAAAGTCTTTCCAATAAGATCAGGGGTGAAGCAAGATATCTATTATTACCGCTATTTAATAATGTACTCAAATGCTAGCAATAGCAACCAGACAAGAAAAAGAAATTGAAGAAATAAGCACAGGCAATGAGGAAAAAAAAACTATCACTTTGTGTAGATGATATGATGGTACACTTATGAAGAGGGTGAGAAAGGGATGGATTTTTAGGAAATCCTTGGAGGGTTCTTTTAGTCTGAAAGTATTACCAGGCCTAAGCAATCTTGGCAGATTTGGAAAAATTTATTACGCTTTTCAGAGGGCAGGGGAGTGTCAGAGAAAGCCTGCAAAGTGCAGGGTTATAGAGTTTAATGTTATGCTTTGCAGTAGGCAGGAGAAGGTTAAGGACAGCCTGCAAAGTGTAGGAATTAGGGATACTGATTATATAGTAATAAAACCATAAATCTGATACCAATTATGCTAATTAGGTGTGCAAAGGTGGAGTTAGGGAGGAGTTTGGGAGGAGTTCGTGCTTAAAGGAACATGTACTTTTTATACCAACTGCGTGTGAGTATTGCCCATAATTCACTGGGAGAAATTTGAGGGGGGGGAGGGAGAGAGGTGTGGTTTTTGCCTTGAAACGTCACAAAGTCAGCCAGTGGTCAAATTTGAATGAGAAGTACCCAGCCTGTTAGCCATCAAAGTTCCTTTTGACAAGATGGATGTTGGGAAGCTGGGCTAATTGGGGATTCAGGATGAGTCTGATTGTGAGGAGTTATCTTACTGATAATGCATTGAAGGATTCATAGTTTGCAGCTGGCTACTAGAACAAAGGAGGTATACATTTCTCTAACTAAGGATTTGTTTACAGAATGCTTTTGAAGGATCCATACGTATGGCTTGTTATTATATGAAGCAAGGACAGATAGTTATAGTGTTAATGGTTTCAGGGAAAACGCTTTTAGGCTGGGGGCAGGGGAGAGACAGAGTTAATGCTTTATGGCTGGGGGGAAGTGTGACTTTTACAACTTAATTGCACAGGCTGATGTTACATATGTAGGTACCCAAACAGAAGTGAGATTTTTTACAGACTGAAGTTACAACAATGTTACAAAGTTACAAAGTCACCCCAAATATTTACAAAGGCACCTCAGCATGGCATCACTTAGAGAACTCAAAATAGTCAACTAAAAACTAGTCAACACAATCAATGACTTTAGCAAATTTGCAGCATATAAAATAAACCCACACATATCATCAGCATTTCTATATATTATCAACAAACCCTAGGCCTAGAGGAAGATATAGAAAGAGAAATTACATTTAAAATAACTACAGATAGTATAAAATACTTGGGAACCCACTGGCTAAAACACACATAGGAACTATATGAACACAGTTAAAAACACTCTTCATGCAAATAAAAACAGCTCTAAATAATTGGAGAAATACTAATTGCTCATGGGTAGGCCAAGCCAAGATAATAAAAGTGTAATACCACCTAAGTTAATGTACTTATTCAGTGTCCTACCAACCAAAATATGAAAGAATAACTTTGTAGAGCTAGAAAAAATAATTACAAAATTTATCTGGAGGAACAAAAAGTCAAGAATATCAAGGGAATCAATGAAAAGAAAAGGGAAGAAAGCGGGCCTAGTAGTACCAGATCTCAAACCATATTACAAAGTGTTAATCATCGAAATAATTTGGTACCACCTAAGAGTGATTGATGGAATTATTTAGGTATACAACACACAGAAGCAAATGAGCACAGTAGTCTAGTGTTTTATAAACCCAAAGAATCTAACAATTGGGCCAAGAATTCACTATCTGACAAAAACTGCCAGGAAAATTGGAAAGTAATCTGGCAGAAACATAGATGAACATCTCACACAACATCCCAAGATAAGATCAAAATGGGTACATGTTTTAGATATAAAGGGTGATATAAGCCAATTATAGGAGCATGGAAGAAATTACTTGTCAGATCTATGGAAAGAGGAAGAGTTTGTGACCAAACAAGAAACAGTATTTCATAGGAGGTAAAATGGATAGTTTTGATTACATAAAATTAAAAAGGTTTGCACAAATCAAAAAAATTCAATCAAAATTAGAAGCAAAGCTGTGACCTGGGAGAAAAAAAGTTTTGCAGCAAATTTCTCTGATAAAGGTCTAATTTCTCAAATACATAGAGAACTAAGACAGATTTATAAAAATGAGTCTTTCCACAATTGATAAATAAGCAGTGGAAATGGACAGTTTTCAGAAGAAGAAATCAAGCAATAGTTAGATGAAAAAGTGTTCAAAATCACTAACTAGAGAAACACAAATTAAAACAACTCTGAGGTACTATTTCATACCCATTAGACATGACAGAAAAGGAAAGTGAGAAACGCAAAACAGAAATGCTAATGGGAAAACAGGTATACTAATGCATTCTTGGTATAGCTGTGAACTAGTCAACCATTCTGAAGAATAATTTGAAATTATGCCCAAAGGGCTATAAAATTGTGGGCACCCTTTATCCCAGCAATACTACTACTAGGTCTATACCCTAAGGAGAAAAAAAGGAAAAGGATCTATATGATAGTAGTTGTTTTTGTGATGGCAAAGAATTGGAAACTAAGAGGATACACATCAATTGGGGAACAGCTAAACAAATCATGGTATATGAATGCAATGGGACATTGTTGAGATGTAAGAAATGATGAAGATCTAGTTTCTGATGAACTTGAGAATACTTATACAAATTGATGACAAGTGAAGTGAGCAGAACCAGAACAATCTACACAGTAACAGCAATATTGTACAGATAATCAACTATGAAAGACTTAGTAACTCTGATTAATGCAATGATCTACCACAACTCCAAAGGACTCATAATGCAAAATGCTATTTGCCTCAGGATAGAGAATTGATAAACTCAGAGTGAAGATTGAAGAATATTTTTCCTTTTTTCTTGCTTTTTGAAGAACATGACTAATGTGGAATTATATTTTACATGACTTTATATGTATAATTGCTATCATATTTCTTGCCTTTTCAATGGGTGGGGGAGGGATAAAGGAATAAAGAGAATTTGAAACTGAAAATTAAAATTAAATTTTAAAAAACAATTGGTCATTTCACTGAACTAATTATATATTTCCTGGAAATTTTTTCAAGGCAAAGAAGTAACATGATGTAAAGGATAGAAAGCCTGTGTTGGAGTAAGAAATACTGGAATTCAGATCCTGCATCTGGTTCATACTGATTGTGTGACCCTAGGAAAGTCATTTAATCTCTCAGTGACAAGCAATCTCTAAGACTATAAATTTCTGAAAATATGCAAATCTGTATAAGTGGAGAAAGTTTATTCATCAAGACTTCCTTACCACAGATTCAATCCAAAAACAAATAAAGTCTTAAGCCCCTTCCTGTGCATAAGTCATGTTGGTAACATGGTGGTAACATCCTAAAACCAATTCAGACCCACTCTATGTCTCTCCTTTGTCCCTTGGGTCACCTGAAATTCTGATTCTGCATTTTCATCTTTCGTTTAGCCTCAGCAGAAGTGATTTAGCATCGTAAGAGTTGTTGTTGACTTGGATTCCATGAAGTGTGGGTTGCACATTTGGCAAAAATGTTGAGTCTGTAGAGCATTTTACATTTCCCTAAAAATTAATACTTTGACATTTCTAAAACTTTACTTTGTACAATATTTGTAGAGACCCATGAAGATAGTCAAGAATTTGGGTACTAAAACTTGATCACTCTTGATAATCAAATATTCTAAAACTCCTAGGGACTGAAGGAACTTCATGACAATAAGACTTGGGGATGACTGAGGAAGCCACCTCTTGGGCTCAGTGTCTTCTCCTGAGGTGCAAAACATTGAGGGTCTATGCATCTGAATGTTGGACACATTTCATGAGCATACTTTCCAGTACCAGGCTTAAGATCTCTCTGCATCACACAAATTTTCTGCAGCTCTTCCTCTTAGAATTGGTCTCAGGGAAATTTTACCATCAGCCCTACTTTCCACTATTTTCTAAAGCCCAAGTGATCACCAAACCCAACTCATAGATTATTGACTCTAAACAGAACCTTAGAGATCACCTAACCTATACTCTCATTTGATAGACGAGGAAATTGAGGGCTGGGGAGATCAAGTGACATGATTATTACTGAGCTAGTTTGTGGAGGAGCTGATACTTGGACCCAAGGGCAGTATTCTTGAACTATACAATATTAACTTGAAATATCATATTTCCTAGACCCTCCTCAGTCTGAGTTTATAGATCTATCACACCAGATTCTTAGTTATCTTTTTGAAGCAAGATATTGGCATATGTGCAGAGTGCATCAACATCCTAGGCTGATATAAATTCTCCACGTGAAAGAGGATGGAAAGCCTGCTTCTAGGAGACTCATTATGATATGTAGTGTAAATACACTGGAAAAATTGGAATATGAATAGGTATTCTGTAATTGGTTCATTTTATTGTCTTCTTTAGTTCTGGTTACCACACTTCAATTTCTCTCTCCACTACTATATGTCAGGATACTCTCCAAACTCAAACAATATGTTTTCTAGGATTATTGACAAAAAAAAAAGAAAATATGCAAATTCAGGAATAATACACTAGGATTAAGCTATCAAAAGTGAACAAAAAGGAAACATCTGTTGTCAGAGATTTAGCAGCTCGTAAACCTAATCCTGAACTATTTTTCCTAGGCCTTACTTGGCCTACTCAGATACCATCTGGGCCAGAGCCTAGACTCCCTCATGTATCAGCAAGTACTTTAGCATACCTAGGATGGCTGCTAGCACAGGTTCTTAGATCTGCTTTTCTAAAGGAAAGCAACTCCAAAAGGGTTAACAATCTTACTTTAATCAGTCAAACATGTATCATTTATGTAGTTCAGGGAAAAAAAGGCAGCACCCTGAACTTCAGAGAATACAAACAGAAGTTACAAGCAGACAAAGAAACAGATCAGTAGACGGGCTTCTAGCTATCTGACCATTACATCCATACTTAGTCAGTTACCAGAGAGGGCAGCATCAACATCTGGGTTTTCAAAGCCAGGGAGCTCAACAGCTTCCCAGAGTCTCATTTGGCCAAGTCACATAACTCTTTCCAAAGTGAGCCCAAAACAAAACCTCACATCAGGTTATATATAGCCTTCTCCTGGATCAGAGAATGTCACAGCCCCCTTGACCCACTGCCCAATCACAAAGTAATAAGGTATGGGCATTCCTGAAGAACAAGCCTCCTGCCACAGGCTCAGTGTGACCACATTCAGCCTATTAGGGAGCAGAGTATACTTTCAAATCAGGGAAGGTTCTCAGAGCCACTTAAGCCTATCAAAGGGCGTAGGGGCAGGGAAGATCTTAGATTCCCATAACACTTCATTATCCAAAGATAAGCCTGATCTTTGCAGTTCCAGAACAGAGTAAAGAGAGAATTAAGTTTCATTCACCTAGAGGAGCTAAATAAAACTCATTCACACATCTTACAATACTGAGCTTACTTTCAACCAGTCAGGAAACCTCTTCACCCATACTACTCCATAACCTTTAACTAACTATATATCCTCCACCCCAGGCAAGGAAAAACATGGGGGAAAAAACCTGAGTAATAAATACTATGGAAATATTTTTTAAGAAACAACAATCAAAAAAAAAAAGGAAGTCAATTTAATATTCAGGTTACTCCCACCAAAGTTCACAAAAGATTATCCTAAGGTATAATACCCTAGGAATGACCGGCAGATTTCCATCTTCTCTGTTCTCTTTTTTAGAAAGTGTGCCAAGTTACAAGAGATTCCATTGTTCTACACTTCTTCCTGATTACATCATTTCATACATCTTCATAACAAGTCTATTGTTATACAAATTCATTTGATTACATTATTTCATACAGACTTGCTAACTCAATTACACTCTGGTGCTGAATACGGAACAGGACATTTAGTTGCTATAAAAGCATTGATTATTGTCACGACTGATGCAGTTTTTAGTTTTCCTTGATTCCATTTATCTTCATCATGAATATCGTTAATCATAGAGTTTATCCCTAACACAGGAGAAAGAGTAGGGGAGAATCTCTCTTGACCTTTATTTCCTATACTTTTGGCTTGTTTAATCAGACTTTTTGAGTCTGTTTGTCCACTCCCTTCCTTAATGTCATGGATAGTTCTCTGGATTGCCCCATCTTTACAAGAACTTTTGAGTTCAAGTTTATGCCATCACTGACTAATATGTCTAATGAATGTCTAGATCTTCAACAAATATATGCAGTGAGCATACCCAAGATGGGAGGCAGCCATCACTACTTGTTTGGTTTTTTTCCCATCTCTTTTCTTCTCACTTTTTCAGAAGTGTGTCAGCCCCCAGAGTGGGGCTGGGTCCACCTCAGTTTCTCCCTCCCTAATATTGCATATCAGCAGATAGTCATTGCTTAAACCATGGGTGGGGAACCTAAGGCCTTGAGGCTACATGTGCTCTTTTAGGTCCTTGGGTACAGTCTTTAGATTGGATTGAAGTTGTTAGAAAACAAATCCTTTTATTAAGGGGCTTTGTTCTACAAAGTTTGGATTCAGTCAAAGCTCTGCATTTGAGGTTCTAGAGGGCCACATGTGGCCTTGAGGCTACAGGTTCTCTACCCCCAGACTAAACCTTGAAGAGGTGACCACTCTTCAACCATTATTTCTATTGAATCATTGAGCACTTTTGCCAGTTTGTGGGAGTTTGTCCATTTCTTTTGAACTGTAGTATAGATTGTTTCCTTAGAATTTTGAGGGGAGACCTCATTAACTCATATTCCTCTAGTCCTCTAAATTCTGTGGGCCCCAATTTAGGCTCTAGTTGAGAGTGCAGCTGCCATGGGGATCTGAAGAGTCAGTGGATCTGTACAAAATATGACTAATCATTAATTGTGTTAAAAACTAGCACAAATGTTTTGGCAGGGAGTAAGAAAGTGTAAATGGATGTGGGTGTCAGTGCCTTAATGTCCAAACTAGTCTTACTCTTTTTCTAACCTTTGTTTCCATATGCTTGTTTCTGATTTTTGAAAGGAATTATCTACATAAAAAAGTCTTTCGTAACTTCCATTCATTTTCACAGGCCAAAACCTCTGACTGTGTGTCTCTCTGCCTTAGAATAAACTCTACCTCCAACTCTATAAAAGAGAAATAATGTCTAATGGTATAAAGAGGTCTCAAGGTTCATTTCCATTCCTTCAAAAGAAGGAGTGGAATCTGGGAATAATTATAACATCAGATTTGTCACCTTGACTGTATATGAGTTAGCATAGATATACTCTAATAAATTGACCTTGTGATATGATGTAAAGAACACTGGCTGTCGAGTCATTTTGTGAATGGGAACAAAAGATTTGGGTTCAAGTTCTGCCTCTAATGCTTCTTACCTTGGGCAAGTTACCACCTCCTTTGTCCTCAGTTTCCTCACTGTGAAACTGGCCAGAATGATTCTTTTGGGAAGGCAAACTAGGCCATCTTCTGCCCCAGTTCTAACCTAGCCTTAGACAAACTAAGACTTGGAAAAGACCTTACCTTAAAAAGGCCAAGGTCAACATGCAGAGGTGCTTAGTAGTAGGAAAGATGGCTTTCTTTATCAAATAGAACTACGAAGATGCCATTGAGGAATGTCAGTTACAATGCCCATATATGTGCCAAGTGCCATCAGTGCCTGGCCTTTCTGGATTCTCAGACTGGAGTGACCCAGAGCATTAAATCAGGATGAAAAAACAACACCATGGTCCAGGACTGGCACCAGTCCTGGTATTCCTATCCTTCTGAGTGTTGACAGGAAAAACGCCAGGTTCACCTTCTTGAAGATCCTCTACTTTCCTCATTCACCAAACCAGATATGGAGGAGACTGAAAAAGGAAGGACTAATTTCTTAGGCTGGAATCAGCTCAAGGGCCCTGATGCACACTAACCTAGGAAAGCTGGCTGCCAAAGACCGTGGAGCTAATGGTGATCAGCTGGTCGGGTCTCAGATTACCAAGAGTGGGGCAAAGAAACAGACCCTGGATTTCCAGGATGAATATGAGGACTGGGTGGGTGACCATGAGGAAAATAAACCCAAGCCCAAGCAGGGCAAGGGCAGAGGCAAGGCTAAAGGTGTAACTGGCAACCTCCAATAAATGGGAGAAAGGTTATCCAAGAAGAGTGGGCATCAGAGGGAGATGTCAGATAACAAGCCTGTTTTTTAACTCTACCGAAAATCAGTCTCCAAAATCCTCACTGTGCTCTTCTTCCTGACCTAAACATTCAGCCCTAAAGTGAGTTGGAATCTAGTAGGCCGCAATCCAATGCCCCCAAGTTCCTGGGTCACAAATGAGTCACTCAGACACCCCTCCTCTCCTCATACACTTGCTAGCGGCTGGTAAGGGCTCAATGCTTTTGATTCCTGAGTCTTCTGTCAGCTGAGGCTGGCAATGGAGAGGAGCAGGGCAGGAGCAGGAAGCAGAACATGGGATTACTCTCTGAGGAACCCTTCCTGCTTGACCCTAAAGGAGGACTTATCACACTGTTACATTGGAGTAGAGATAGCCTTTTTTTTTTTTTTAAAGTTCTTGTATTCCAGACATTAGTAATAAATATTTTATACTGGGAAAAAAAAACAAAAACCAGGAATCCTGTCTTCTTCAGGTATGTGAGTTCAAATCCCACTGCTGACAGATGTTTGAAGGTGAAAGTTTAGCATTGTACCACCATTGCACTAGACATACCTCCATTACTGGTTTTGCAGTCTGTCCCCAGCTCCACTTATTAGAATCCCTAGTGTCCCTGAAAGCTCAGCTCAAATGTTACCTAGCTTATTTGATCCCCCTAGTTGCTAGTGCCCCCTCCCCCAAATGACTTTATATTGGTTTTATGGCTAGTTTGTGCATATTCATATGAGTACTCTTGTCTCCTTATTAAAAGTAAACTCCTTTGGAATACTATTGTGCTCCAGAAATGGTGAAAGGAATGGTTTCAGAAAAAACCTGGGAAGATTTATTTGAACTGATGCAAAATGAAGTGAACAGAACCAGGACGACATTGCACACAGTAATAGCAATATTGTAAAGAGAATCAGCTGAAAAACTTATTAACTCTGATCAGTACAATGATCTACCACAATTCCAAAGGACTCATGATGAAAAAGACTATCTACCTCCAATTAGAGAACTGATGGACCCAGGGTACAAAATGAAGATTTCTTTTTTCTTTTCATTCCTTTTTTCTCCCTCACCCCCAAACACAGCTACTGAAGAAATATGTTTTGCGTGGCTTCATACATATAAGAGGAATCATATTTCTTGTCTTCTTAACGGGTGAGGGAGGGGATGGATAGAGGGAAAGAACTTGGGAACTGAAAATAAAAAATAAATTTTAAAAAAAAAAAAGAATACAAAAAATAAAGGCCAAGGTCTCTTACTGTATCTGGGGGGCCATCTCCAGTCATCTTCACCTATGTCTTACCACTGAACTCTGATGACTCTGGAGGAGAGAGTGAGGAAGATAACTTTGCACAGCTCTGCCTCACTTAAATCCAACTCACTTACAAGTCAAGACATGATTTTCCTGACATAATTGGTCCTCTTCAAGAACAAAGAAAAAACGATAACAACAACAATAATCTGTGAAACTAGGAGTTTGGGCTACATGACCTCTGAGGTCCTTTCCAGCACAAAAATTTATGATTTTTTTTTGATCCATTTGGTAAAATGACCCATGTGGTAGGATGGAAAGAGTATTGATTTGGGGGTCTGAAGACCTGGATTCAAATCCCACCCTGACATTTACTGTCTATGTCACCTGGAGCAAGTCCTGTCACTTTCCTAGCATTTTATAGCTAAAGAATCTATGAGAGGAATGTACTAGATGGCCTCTAAGATCCCTTTTCTGATTTGGACTATGATCTCATGATCTTAATTCTGGAGAATGTAGTAGCTACCACCATAGCACAAAAGATAACCAGGGAAAGGACACAAAGACATCCTACATTCCTGACAGCCAAAGAAAACTTCTAAAAGAAATTCCTCCCAAGATCCATACAATGCATCTGGGCCCTTCTTCAAGCCTTTAAAGTTTATCTGAATCTTCGCTCCTCTAAATACAAACTAATTATACCAAAGAGAACAGAACTGTGACTAGTCTTGCAACACATAGGAAATAGAAAGTGATCTTTCTCTTTACAAATCCCAGGTACACGCCCCCACTCTGATCTCCCAAACCCCCACTCAGAACCATGGTATAATTACTTTGCTTCTCACTTCACCTGCTCCCTTTGATCTTCTAGGTTTCCCCAATCTTCATGCAGCTACATAAATAGCTTGCCTTTGTAAAAATTATCTTGAGGTGAAGACAGGAATTATTTTAACTATAAATTTTAAAAATAATTATGGAATACTAAAGTAGATAAACTTATTCTCCTGCCACTGTCTCTAGACAATTGAAGGCCTTAAAGATTGGTATCATTAACCATTAAACCCTAATACTGATTTGTATTTTTTTATATGAGAGGAAACATAGTGCAGTGGAACTGAGAAGTGGAAGTAACATTAGTTGAGAGAGTTCAAATCCTGGCTGCATGTCTTGTTATATGATGTTGGCCAAGAAAGTTCACTTTCTATTTATCTGTAAAATGGTGAAGGTGGACTAGATAAACTGCAGTTTCCCTCGGAGCTCAAAACCCTGTAAATCAGACATTAGACACTAACAGTTGATTATAGAGCAGCTAGGTGGCACAGTAGATCTATCCTGAGCCAGGCTTGGAATCAAGAGGACCTAAGTTCAAATTTGGATAGGTGTATGACCCTGGGCAAGTCACTTAACCCTGTTTGCTTTGGTTTCCTCATCTGTGAAATGAGCTGGAGAAGAAAATGGTAAACCACTCCAGTATCTTTGCCAAGAAAACCCCAAATGGGCTCATGAAGAGCCAGATACAATTGAACTTCAACAACAGCCAATTATAGGAGCAGGACAAAAGTTTGTTGATTGCATGCTTTGTTGTTCATATGCTTTGCATATAAAATGAAGGAATGTAGAACAGAGGACTTGAGGTGGTCTCAATGTCTCCCAATGGTTCCACCTGGCTTTGTTCATTTTTGTCTTCTCCCATCCCTTCATTTGCAAAACAAGCCCAAAAGGATCTTGGAAAGGCTAAAGGAAAGAGGAGTACCCAAGATGCACACAGTCCTGGGGCATTACTTTAGCAGAGCCCCTGCTAGTGGGATCACTATTCATTACACATGAGTTACAAGGACTTTCTAACCCAAGTCAGATAATTGTCTAAGACATTAGACTGAAAAATGTGATTCAGCTCCAGACCTAGGAGTTTAAAGTAAGAGATTTAATCTTATGCCAGAAAATCTCTAACTGATCTTTGCTGGGAGCTCTTAGATGGGTATGATAGATAGGAACAAAAGGTTAACATCCTCCTCTTATGGAGAGGTTTTCTGGTAACTGCATTTCAGCAAGCTGAAGTTGAGAGCTATCAGGTGATCTTGAACTAATAAAACCCAACAACTTGTATCACAGAGAATCTTTATACCCATTGGGTCCAAAAAAAGATGCTCAGTGATGATTTTCCTGGAAATATCAAAAAGAGCAGCATAGCCATATCTAGGCATCAGCAATGAAACCTTAAGTTTTGGAGGTGTGAATTACCTAGGACATGCCTGAGTCCTGGCCACATGTTCCTTTCTTAGGTACGCTCCATATTTTTGTCTTGATGCCAGGGTTTCTGGCACGTATTCCTTTCAGGATGTCCCCTTGCCATAAGAATATCCACTATTACCACTGAGGGCATGTGAATTTGTTGAAGTATTCCCCAGTCTTCTGAAAGGAATTTTCCAATGATGCTTTTGTTACTATGTTATCTTGTTGAACATTGAACCTGTGGTAACTTTTCTCAGTCAACCACCTGCAAGAAGGATAAACCTCAGGGCTTATATTGGAATGATATTTTTCTTCAAGAAACAAACAAATCCAATATAAGAAAAGAAAAAATCAATGACAAAAGGGAAGCACTGGACTGAATTATTTTTGCATGTCTTTTTGCAATGTTTTTTGCATTGCACTGCAATCCTGGTTTCTTTGCCTAGGACTATATAACTCAGTTCCAATTCCCAAGGCTTCCCTTTCCCTATGAACAATTTAACAATCATTAAGAAGAGTCACACATCTAAAATGTACCCAGTGTTTTCACAGCTCATTTTCTTTTTGCTGCATTGCATCCTTATAAATAACACCATTGATATAAAGGAAGAAAATTCATTGACGAACTGCCTGCTAGAGTGGTAACCCAGTCTCATTTCTATAACTGGAAAATTATACACTGAATCACAGAGCTGGATGAGGTGTTGAGAGGTCACTTATGTCAGAGCCTGTATAAATGCAGGAAGTGAAGAGAGGCAGAGTTGGGAGGAGCCAGCACCTGAGCATAGCTGCCCATGAGCACAGAATATGCTAATACAGCTGACCAGCCATGACAATTCTAGATCTGGTTCCCATGTGGTTTGATCTCTATTTAACCCTCAGTTCCAGTTCCCTGGTGATACTTCTTGGATCTCCCTTGTCAATGTCCCTACCCTTTACTTCCCTGCTTTCCCCCTGCCTGATCTCTTCATTGTGACTCATTCTCCAATGTGCCTCTGCCTATGAGGCATATGAACTATGACTGGTTTCTGAGATTTCCTGCAGCTGCAAGGTCCCAGCAATAGCCTCGCCAATCCACAAGAACACATTCACAAGTGGTTCTTTTGCTTATTTTTATCTGTGGGATCCCGTATCTCAAATCACTTCTTTTCCCTTCTTTGTTCTCTTCCCTCCTTAACCTATATCCACAATAAAAGTTTGCTCAATTTTGTAACTGCTTAACCACTTAGCTTGTGCTAAATTAATTAGGAAATAGAGGAAGAATGGAGATAGATATTGGAGAAATAAAAAAGAGAAGAATGGGCATTTAACAGTACTTATCAAATTGAAGATGAGAGAAGACAAGTCTTGGTAAAAAGGAAGAATTGATGTAGGAAGGGACGGAAAAAGAATCCTTATTTTACAGTTGAGTGAACTGAAGCAGACAGAGGTTAAATAACTTGCCTGGAGTCACACGGCTTGTGAAGGTCTGAGGCCAGATTTAAACTCGGATCTTCCTGACTTCAGACCTAGCACTCAATCCACTGCACCACCTAAGTGCCTCAAAAGGGAATAAGGAAAAAGAATAAAGACAATGGGAAGGTGAAGTAAAGGCTGTAGGTAGTTTGCCTTCATGGTATGATTAGTTAGATATAATGTTGTTCAAGAATGTCTCCTTCACTGGCTTGACATGACCATTCAAACAGTTATAAATCTTCTTATATATGCTACTATAGAGTACACATTTCTCTGTCTTATCTATGAGCTACAGAATGAATAAATGACAAAGAGAACAAATCTTTCCATTTCTACCTTTCCAATGTTCTTGCATTGAATGCTTTGTCTCACACAGCCGCAATCTTGGTTCAGACCCTCATCACTTCTTGCCTCCACTATTACAAGGGCAATCATCTCTCTGCCTCAATTTGATGTGGTGCTGAGGTGCCTTTGTAAATATTTGGGGTGACTTTGTAACTTTGTAACATTGTTGTAACTTCAATCTGTAAAAATTTCACTTCTGTTTGGGTACCTATGTATGTAACATCAGTCTGTAACATCAGCCTGTGCAATTAAGTTGTAAAAGTTACACTTCCCACCAGTCATAAAGCATTAACTCTGTCTCTCCCCTGTCCCCAGCCTAAAAGCGTTTTCCCTGAAACCATTAACTCTATAACTATCTATCCTTGCTTGGTATAATAACAAGCCATAACTATGAATCCTTCAAAAGCATTCTATAAACAAATCCTTAGAGAAATGTAAACCTCCTTTATTCTAGTGGCCAGCTGCAAACTATGAATCCTTCAATGCATTATCAGTAAGATTATTCCTCACAATCAGACTCATCCTGAATCCCCACATACATCTTGTCAAAAGGGTCTTTGATGGCTAACAGGCTGGGTACTTCTCATTCAAATTTGACCACTGGCTGACTTTATGACATTTCAAGGCAAAAACCACACCTCCCTCCTTGCCCCCCTTAAATTTCTCCCAGTGAATTATGGGCAATACTCATGTGGTTGATATAAAAGGTGCATGTTCCTTTAAACACTAACTCCTCCCCCCCTCCCGCTGCAAAGTGTAACATAGAACTTTATAACTCTGCCTTAAATCCCTGTCAGCTTGCAGGTCCTCCACACTGATCAACTAAAGTGACTTTCCTTAAAAATAATTTGTATCATTCACTCCTCTACTTAATAAACAGTAATGGCTCCCTATTGCCTCAAGAAGCAAATACAAATCCCTTTGCTTAGCTTTTAAAGTCTTCAACTACCTTGCCCCAATCTATCTTTCTAGCCTCATTATACATTATGCCCACTCTTCTCCTCTGTGATCCAGTCAGATTTGCCCTCTCTGTCTTTCATATCTAACACAGTATCTCCCACATCCATGCCTATGCAATGATCATTCCAAATGCCTAGAATGCACTCCCTTTTTACCTCTAAGTCATAGAATCCCTTTCATTCATCAAGATGCAACTCAAGTGCCACCTTCTAAGTGGTCTTTCATGATTACCTCAACTGCTAGCACCTTTCCTCTCAAACTGTCTTGTAGTCAACTACTTTGTTTTACTTTGTATTTATTCTCTTTATGTTTATATGTGTGTGTTATTCTCTTTATATACTTATATATGTCCTTGTTCTCTTCCCTGTTAATATATAAATTCCTTGTGAATAGGGATTGTTTCATTTATTTTATTTCTTTAGTCAACACCTTATACTTTGTATGCATGTAATTGGTCCATAAAAATGTTTGTTGATTGCTTAATTATTGCTAATCTGTTCTGAGCTAGGCTACTTTATTAATGCATAAAAGCACAGGAACAAAATGCTAGCATATTATAACACCCCTCCCGGCAAAACCCTACAGGAGAGAGAAAAGAATTATAATGATAAGCCCTAAGGAACCACAGGGTTAAGATGTGTCTCTAGAGGCAGCTAGTTTGCACACTAGATTGCGTGCTGGACCTAGCGTCAAGAAGACCTAAATTCAAATCCAGCCTCAGATATTTACTACTTATGTCCCCTTAGGCAAGTCACTTAATATCTGCTGATTATCTCTAATTTATCCTGGATATAGCTTGTTTATACATAGTTGTTTACTTGTTGTCTTCCTAATTAAACTTTGAGAGCCTTTCTTTGCATCCCTATTACTTAGCATAGTACCTGGCACAAAGTAGGCATTTGATAAATGCTTGTCAACTGACTGCTGCCACTACTGCTCCCCTGCCCTCAAAAGTTTTGGTTCTAGTTAAAATAATTCTTTTTTTTTTATTTTGGTAGTATTTTATTTTTTCTAATTATATATAAAGATCATCTTAAACATTCATTTTTTAAAATTTTGAGTTCAATTTTTTCCCCTTCCTTTCCTCTTCTCTTCCTAAAATGGTAAGAAATTTGATATAGGTTAGATATGTGCAATCATGTAAAATATATTTCCATATTAATCATGTTGTAAAAGAAAGAAAAAAATAAAGAAAATAGTATGCTTTGATCTGCATTCAGACTCCATCAGTTCTTCCTCTGGATGTGGATAGCATGAGTCTTTCGATCATTGTATTGCTGAGAGGAGTTAAGTCATTCATAGTTGGTCAGCACACAATATTGTTTTTACGGGTACAGAGTTCTCCTGGTTCTGCTCACTTCACTTTACATCAGTTCATGTAAGTCTTTCCAAATCAGTTGAAAGAATTCTTAACTCAAGCCCTTATTACTTCCCACCTGTTCTACTGTAGTAGCCTTCTTGATTCTTTCCACACTCAAATCCATCCTCTGTTTAGCTGCAAAAATTGATTTTCCTAGAGCCTAAGTCTGACCATGTCATTCTTCTACTTAATAAAGTTCAATGGCTCCCTGCATTTAGAAGTAAATATAAACTTTGTTTGCAATCAAAAACCCTTCACTGTTTGTTCTCAATCTAACTTTGCATACTCATTATTTGCTGCCTTTTTTCAAACATTCTATTGTTCAGCCTTATTTTTCCTCATATGTAGTACTCCTTTTCCCAGCTCTATCTTTGTACAGGCTTTTCACTGTGCCTATAATGTACACTCTTGTCATTTCTACCAGTTGGAATCCCTCATTTCCTTTAAGATTTAGTTTAAATACTTCCTTCTTTAAGAAGTCTTTCTTGATTTGTTCAACTACTAGTAGTACTCTCCCCACCCAACCTCACCACTTACACATATTTTTTTTTTACAACTATAGACATAGATATAGATATGTGTGTATGTATGCATATCTAAAATCGAAAGCTAAACCCTAGGCTTTTGCATAAGACTCTCCTCATGGATGGAATGAATAATTACTCAATGTTCTACGCCTATATGAAGGGGAGAGTTGCTAAAAGCTTGAGAGAAGAAATATTGCTTTTCTGGTTTCCATCTTCAACAGAGGAACCACAAAGTACCAGGTTCTCTTCAGGGAGGGGTACCTAGAGATAGTGAAAAATTTCAGGAAGAAGCTCCCACAAAGAGGAGCTGATGTCTTGAGCATGTACCTATTCTCAATTTGCCACACTAGAGACATTGGGGAATTTCCCCTTGGGTGAGATCAAATATCCTCTTGCTCAGTTAAGCTATCTTGCTGCCTGTGGGAAAACTCATTCATTCTGTGTGTTGTCTGATATATTCTAATCTATAGAAGTTATCTGGTTTCTGTTTTGCTATGACTTTGGATAAATTGTCTTGGTTTTTGCTTTTATTTTTTATTTTGTTTTTGCTGTTCATGATATTTGATTTGTGTGTGTGTGTGTGTGTGTGTGTGCGTATAAGTCATGTTTGGTAGGAAAAGAGGCAAGCCTTTAGAGGTACTTGTTCACCATTAGTGAATAGTGACTAGCAAAAGTGGCTTGAACCTGAAAAATATTTCCCTAGACTAAAATTGAGGGGTGAAGAAAGATACAATTTTAGTTTGGTACCACCTATCTGGGGACAGCAAAATGTCCACCTTTGTGGAGTCAATCTTGCCTTTCAAGCAGCAATGAAGGTCTTCCTTGAAGAGGGATGGACAAGATACCGGAGATATCAGTTTATGCTTCCTAGACAGTTGTATTTAGACAGCCCTTTGTGGACATATACATAACTTACATGGGCAATACATTACATTCTGTCTCATCTAAGAGAATACAAACTCTTTTCCAGGCATGATGGCACACACTCATATAATTCTTGCTGCTAAGGAAACTGAAGTTGGTAGGCTACTTGAGTTCTTCTCTGAAGTAGGGCAATAGCTGATTGGGTGTGTGAACCAAGTCTGACACCACTATGGTGAGCCTCCTGGGATGCGGAGGTCCAGCAGGAGGCCTAAGGACAGGTGAATCATCCCAGATCAAAAAAACTGAACATGTTTTAGTTCCTATGGCAATCAATACTGGGATTGTGCCTTGGAGTGGTTACTACACTTCCAGTCTGGGAAGAATTGGTGGGAGGGAAGGATAGGAAGACACAGAGAGACAGAGAGACAGAGACAAAAAGACATGGAATGAGGAATCCCCAGATCAAGGAGAAGGTATTGCAAGCTGCCAGGAAGAAACAATTTGAATATTGTGGAAACACAATTAGGA
>CM053591.1:85525683-85545365 GCA_028646515.1 Pseudochirops corinnae
TGGAAGTTTTAGTATTCTATTGTTTCTTGTTAATGATTGAGTTGCCCCATGAGTTGAAGTTTGAGTTTTCTATTGTTCCTTGTTCTGAATATTGTGGCCACTGTAGTGAAAACTGTGTGGCCATTTTCTGTTATAAGCCTTGTTCTAAATATTGTGGCCATTGTAGTGAAAACTGTGTGGCCATTTTCTGTGATAAGATGTAATGTTGTGAATATTATAATGTTGTGAATGTTTGTCTTGATTTGTAATGGAATAAACAGAGTGTTCACTGTATTTTGTAATCTGAACTCTAAAAGCTGTTCACAGTAGCATTCCTTTGGGAATCTGCTGGTGCATTGGCATTACATATATGCTTCACATGAAGATTATGGTAAGAAAATACCAAAGAAAATAATGGCAAACATTCTGATTTGTGATTTGATAGGATGCAGGGACTCCTTCCAGTGTTGTAAATGAAAATTCCTTTAGTTCTAAATCTATGATATGTTTCTCTGTGCTAGGAACTAAGGTATTCAAAAGCAAAAGTGTCCCTGAACTTAGGGAAACATATTCCACAAAGGAGTCAACCATTGTGTTTGGAGCCTTCTTGTAGAGCTCTTGAAATTACATGAATATAAGCACCACACATGCACTACTCATAAGTCATCCCCTACTCTAGCTAAATAACTGACTTCCCTACTTTTCTACTTATATATACATCCCTCTCATTAAATCCCTTATTCCATTTCTCTATCAGTAGCCTGTATAGCAAACTACACACACACACACACACACACACACACACACACACACACACACACCCCATGTATTTCTTCATTACCCTCTGGATCACCTAGCATTTTAATTTCTTGTAGACAACAGCACTCTTTAACACCTAACCATATAGTTTCACCTGTTATTGGCATTTTCAACATTAACAATTAAAGCTAAAAAAATTCCCTATTCAATAAAAACTTCTAGAAAACCTAGAAATTAATATGGCAAGAATTAGATTAACATCTCACACTATTTTCCGCAATACATTCTTGATGGATATGTGACATTAATATTAAAGAACATACTATTACAAAACTAGAAGAGAAGCAGATCATACACCTTTCATGGCTACAGGAAGGACATTTTTTTTTCTTCACCAAACAATGAATAGAGGCAATTACAAAAGATAAAACAAAAGCTTTGATTACAATGGAGTTGAAAGGCTTCTGCATTAAAAAAAAAAAAAATTAATGCACCGAGGATAAGAAAGGAAGTAACTGAATGAGGAAAAACATCTTTATGTCAAGTATCTCTGATAGAGTTTGATATCTAAGATATATAAATTATATTTCTATGCATATATGTGTGGGTATGTGTATATTTATTATACATATACATAAATATGTGTATTACATGCCTATATATATGTATATATAAAATGTGGCTATGAACACAAAGTTCTAAAAAGAACACAAACTATTAACAACCATATGCAAGAACGCTCCAGATTAAGACTAATAAGGGAAATGCAAAATAAAACAATCCTGAAGTTTCACTTCAGGCTCTGCAAATTGATAAAGATGACAAAAGATGGGACTAGGCAAGGCTTGAAGGATTATAGGAAGATAGGTACACTAGAGCTTTTTTGGTGGGAAGTGAGAATTAGTACAACCATTCTGGAAAGCAATTTGGAATTATGCAATTAAAATGATTAAGATATTTATATCTTTTGACCAAGAACTACACTACCAGGTTGATACTCCAAGGAGGCCATTGATAAGAAAATCTTCATATATAACAACATATTTATAGCAACATTCATTGTGATAGTAAAGAATTGGAAGCAATATAGATGTATACTGGGGAAGGGCTAAGCAAATTTTGTTACATGAATATGAAGAACGTTACTTTTCTGTAGGAAATTTCAAGTACAGAGAAGCATGGGAAAACTAATATGAATTGATAGAAAATGAAGTAAGCAGAGTGAAGTAAACAATATATTCACTGTAACAACGTAAATGGAGAGAGCTACACAAAACCAAAAATGAACTTAGCAAATTTACAAAGAATAAACATTGCTCAAGAGATGCGAAAAGAAATACTCTTTGCAAAGGTGGGAGGTCTCTAAGTGTTGTACATTGCTTGCATTTTCAAACTTTTTCAACGTAATGGTCATTCATGCTAATTTTTCCTCCAGTTCTTTTTTGTTTGTTTGTTTGTTTTTAAAAAATATTACTTGTTATAAGGGATGGCATTATGTGAGCAGAAATAGGAGATATATTGGGAAATTGTAGTGATACAAAAATAAAAAGACATCAAATAAAAACTTATTTAAAAAAAAGAATTTAGGTTGAATGGAGGATCACTAGTTAAATTACCAGTCTGTTCTCCAAAAATAAATATTTGTAGAGAGAAAATTATTTGTCTAATTCAATGCCTTACAATTTATTCAAAATGCCTTTAAATCATTATTTATTAGAGATCAGGATTTTTAAAAAAAGATGTTTAGAGGAAAAATCTCAATATATATATTTCATATCTATAATATACATGATGTTTTATATATTCATTTTGTACAAATGTTGTTGATATATATATATATATATATAATAACTAGCATTTATATATCACATTAAGGTTTTCAGAGTGGTTTGTTACATAGTTACAATATACAATTACATAATAATCCTGCTCCATAAATGTTATTATCCCCATTTTTCAGATGAGCAAATAAAGGCTAATAAAGTCACTTGCCCAGAGTTACATGGATATTAAGTATCTGAGGCAAGGCTTGAACTTAGGCCTTCTAATCTCTGATTTCAGAACTCTATCCACTGTGCCATCTGGCTGCCTAAGGAGAGATATAGATATAGATTTATATGAACTGTGAGATCCTTCTGTTTAAGCCCTAGCCAGAATGGGCAATTTTACAAACTGGATAAGAGGGTTAGGTTTGAATTCACAGCATGTACCACACTAAAGCTTCACATTTCCCCATACTGTCCCTATCAACCTTGGATACACCACAAACTTAGAAAGGTTAGTAATGCATTCACCCTTTTCTTAAACAAGGAAGTTGAACGAGAAGCAGAGTGTAATGTAGTGCAGCCACAGAGCAATTTGGCCTTTTCTGGGAAGTGTTAGGTCCCATGAGGCCCAAATTAGAAAATAGGAGATGGTGTAAATTCGACTCTGAAAAGGATGATATAAGTCCTGTCTTTGTGACTGATGCTTTACGATCTTGGATAAATCCCTCTCTTTTTGTATCAGTCTTCCTATATATTAAATGGCAATTATTCCTTCTTACTCTAGTTAGGAATACTTTCCCCACTTATGTCAAGCCTAAATCTACTTCTGTGCAACTTTCATGTATGGTTCCTACGTTTCTTCTTTTGTGCAGTCCTTACTACGGCTCCTTGGTATTTATACAGCTCTAACATCACATCACCAACTACTTTTCAGACATCTTGAACTGGAATTCCGGTAGACATCTTAAACTTAACATGTTTAAAAAGGAACTAATTATCTTTCTACTTAAGCCATTCCCCACTCCTAACTTTCCTATTATCATCAAGGGCAAAACTGTCCTCCAGGCTAGCAATCTAATCTCTCACCCCCTCAGATCCAATCTGTCTACCTCACCTTTGCAGCATCTTTTACATATGCTCCTTTGTCTCTCATACTGCTATACCTTGGTGTATTAACTCATGCTTGCTGGGTCTGCCTGCATCAGTTCTCTCTTGACTCCAATCCATCCTCCATTAACCTGACAAAATCTTCCTCAAGCCTAGGTCTTACTCTGTCAGTCCACTACTCAATAAACTCCAGTCTCTCTTAATCACCTACAGCATAAAATATAAAATTCTATTTGGTGTTCAGAGCTCTTCATAACTTAACTCTATCTCCCTATCTTCCAGTCGTCTTACAGCTTACTCTCTACCAATCCAGTGACACTGGTATCCTTGCTATTCATGGCACAAAATACCACATTTCTTAGCTCTATGCAATTTTTCTGGCTATCCTCCAGGCCTGGAATGTTCTCTCTCCTCATCTCTACCTACTGGTTTCTCTGGCCTCCTTCTGGTCCCAACTAAAATCTCATCTTTTTTCAACCCCTCTTAATTCTAGTGCTTTTTCTCTTTTAACTTTTCCTGTATGTAGCTTATTTGTATTCATTTGTTTCTGTCATCTCTCTTAGATTGTGAGTTTCTTTAGGCCAAGGACTGTCTTTTTGTATTCCCCAATGCTTAGCACAATATCTGGCATGTAAGTGGTACAATGGATAGACCACCAGTCCTGGAGTCAGGAAGATTCATCTTCTGAGTTCAAATCTGGCCTCAAACATTTACTAATTGTGTGACCTTGTACAAGTCACTTAATCTTGTTTGCCCCAGTTTCCTCATCTTCAAAATGAGTTGGAGAAGGAAGTGTTAAACCACTTTTTTTGCCAAGAAAGCTCCAAATGGGATCACAAATTCAGAAATGACTGAATAACAACAACAAAATGTTTAATGATTTACATTTAAAGATATTTATGAGCATCAGTTCAGAGACTTCATCAAACTGTCAAAGAGTTCCATGAAATAAAAAAGGATAAGAACAACAGACAACCTAAGGTCACATGAGCTCCATTGCCTGTCATATCATTCTGTTAACTCATATTGAGCTTGAAGTCTGCTAGGAACCTCTGATGTGTTTCACATAAATTATTGTCCAATTACATATCTAAATACTTGAGAAGTTGATTTTTTGAGCCCCTGTATAAGATTTTATGTAACTTCCTATTAAATTGTATCTGGCCCTTTGTTCTCATATGTCAAAATCTTTTTAGATCCTATGTTATTCAATGTTTTAGCTATCCCTCCAAGATTTATATATGCCAGCAGTGGGGAACCTGCGGCCTTGGGATCACATGTGGCCTTCTAGGTCCTTGGGTGAGGCCTTTTGACTGAGTACAAGTTTTACAGAACAAATCCTTTTATTAAGGGAATTTGTTATGTGAAGTTTGAATTCAGTCAAAGGGCCACCCTTGAGGACCTAGACGGCCAGTGTGACCTTGAGACTGCAGGCTCCCCACCTCTGGATAGTGTAAAATTTTGATAAGCATAAGATTTATGATTTTGCTTGTATCACTGACTAGAAGGTTAAACAGCAGAAGGCCAGCCATAGATCCCTGGGAACACAGGACTAGAGACCTCCTTCAAAAATGACATTGAATCAATAATGACCATTCAGTTTGGTCATCCAACTGCTTCCATATCAACCTAACTCTACTACCTTATGGCTTATACATCTCCATACTGTTCTCAATAACAACATAAGGCTTTATTAATTGATTTGCTAAATTATATTTCCATTTCCCTGAATCACCAATCTAGTAACAGCATTAAAAAGACAAATGAAGTTAATTTGGCATGATCTGTTTTCAATGAAACTATGCCAGTGTTTTGCAACTGCTTACTTTTCTAGATATACTAACGTTAATGGTGCATTCTAGTATCTTAACAGGGATCTAAGTCATCAGTTTAAGCATAGTTTACTTTCTTCCCCTTTTAAAAAAGCAGGCAATATTTGCCCTTCTCTTTCTTCCTTCAACCTGTTTTCTGTTCTTTCAAAGATCCAGTAGATCAATAAAAATGTCTATTTTTTTTTCTAGTATCCGTGGTATGCAGTTCATCAAGGGCAACTAGATGATCTCTTCTATGCCCATACTTACTTTACTAACATATAGTTTGTTCGGGATGTTCCAATCCAGAGATCATTTTGTTTAGAAGAGAAAGCAGATGCAAAATAAGACTTGGGTAGGTTCACATTCTTTGTCAGTTATCTTCATGTAATCCACCCTACAGATTGGTCCTAGCCCTTCTTTGACCTTCCATTATTTCCTAACATAGCTTTACAAAAAAAAAAGACAAAACTCCTTGTATTAGCTCATCCAATACAACTTTCAGACTTTAGGAAAATAGATTTTATAGCGTTCAGAGAAAATATAGACAAAACTCAAGACTTAAAATACTATAGGAGAAGTAATCGTAGGAATGAAAGGAAATTTCTAAGGATAAAACAGCTCCTGTCTCTGCCTCTGTTGATATTGACCCAAATGCTTCCCATTACACGAATATATC
Organism: Pseudochirops corinnae; assembly: GCA_028646515.1. Taxonomy (NCBI): domain Eukaryota; kingdom Metazoa; phylum Chordata; class Mammalia; order Diprotodontia; family Pseudocheiridae; genus Pseudochirops; species Pseudochirops corinnae. The sequence goes on from CM053591.1 coordinate 85,531,785, forward strand.
TTCTTACTTGACATTAATGCTCAACCCCAGCCCATCTTTCCTTTGGACTTTAGTCTTATCCCAAATCATGGGTCTAATCTCACCTGGTCTCAGAGACGCCTACGACATAAAATTTGCCTCCCAGAATTAGCGTCACCACTTTAATCTGAATTTTGTATTTAGTTTGTTTATTTGTTTATGGATGGCAGTGGTCATGGATTTTTTTTTTTTTGCCTGACTCCTCTCTTAGATCTTTTCTCTTGTGAATTTCTTAATGATCCTACAATGTTTTTCTTATGTTATAGATGTCTGTGCTGGCAATCTTGGATCAACATAAACAGTTTTCTCCTTCCTTTCTTTTCTGTTTAAAATCCTTTGAGCAGATTTGCAAGACTCTAGGCACATAGAATTCTTTTATTTATTGTTGTGTTTATTCTATATCTGGTCAGAAGCAGAACATTTATATATTTCAAATCAGGGTTCAGAAATTCAAGACCCATTCTCAGGCAACCATTGTCTTAATCACTTTCCAAATTTGTCTTTATCTTCTGAAACCCTTGCTTTCAATTGGCATTGATTAAAATTTCACTTGTGTCCCTAAGGCCTGTAATTTCTTGTCTAAGTCTAAGTGATCTTCAATGGTGCTTTCAGCTTTCTTTCTACCAACATCAATTTTCCTCATTTGATTCCCAGAAGTGGGCAATGGTCATCAGGATTTATAAGTCTTAGAAGACTCTTAATCAAGTTTTTTGATATATGTGCCAGCAATACAGCAGATCTCCAAAAACCTCTTCTAATCTCTTTTTAGTGGCTGATTTTAGTAGATGATTTCTCACCTGACTAGATATCTGAATCCAAATCATATGCCTTAGAGGACAAAAAGTTGCAAGCTGCTTAGATAATCCAGTTACATTTTCTTCAGGAAGAGGCAGAAATTTTTTACTTAGTCCCAAGCATTCAGGAGTCTTCTTGATGCACATTCTTTCACCCTCCAATTTCCTGACACAGGACAGGATCCTCTCTACCCCTCAAAACATAACCCCTCCTCACCTCTTCTGAATCCCTTCAATATAAAAGTTCTATCACATAACATCTCTGTTTCTCATTTTAAAAATATTAATAATAGATATTCTAATAACAGATAGGACTTCAACCCAAATCTTCCTGATTCCAAGTCATAGTTCTATCCACTATACCATTTTGCCTTTCACACACAAATATGAATATATAAACATATATGCATTTATATGTAGATGGATACATATGATGGCAAAATTAGCAGTGTTAACAAATATATATCATTAACTACTACAAGTCATTTACATCATTGGCTAATCTAAGGATGTCTGTAGTTTAAGAATACAAGGTAATAACTGGTACATAATTAGGGTTGGCATTGGAAAATAGTTCAATGAATTGAAAAGCTACCTGCATCAGGGAAAATAAAGTAACTGTTTTCTAATGTATGAAATGAGGTATAAGGTATTTCATTTTAGGACCAAGAGTATAAGTATTAAATCTGTGAACACTCAAAATTTTAAAAAAAAATCTATCTAAGGGGTGAATTTTATTTTTGCTTGCTCTTTAATTTGCTTTAGTTTTTGTTTGCTTTTTAATATGTCCTCATTGGAAACAAGTGCCAGGACAAGCTATGAGGCAAATGGAAACTCATGGGTAACAATTCATTTAAGTAAGGGGTGGAAAGGAGCATGTGAGCTAATTTGAATCCTGGCATTCAGAAAAAAAGAAGAGTTTTTTAATATAACATCTTGTAACAACTTGCTTTCTCTCTCATTCCTAAGTGAACACATGGGATTTAACTGTACTGCATTATCCAAACGGAAATGTAGCATCAATGGACATATGGTAGAGTCCAGTCCCATACTGAGGAACCTTTGGATGGAGGCATTCAACAATACATTCAACCTGACTAATAATAGCATACTACTGATCTTTTTACCATGGGTGCTTATAGGAGAAAGAATTTACAAGGAAAAGAAATATCAGCATGAGATGGAATTAATCTACAATACACAATTTCCTTCCTTATTTCCAGTCCTGACCAAAAGGAAATCTGAAGAATCACCACCTGTTCAATATGTGCCTTTCATAAAATTCAGCAGAGATTTGAGCCAAAATGACTAAAAGGCATATGTTTATACAAATGATTAAAAATAGGATTGAATTTGTTCAAAGGTGAGATCAAAAGAATAATTAAATGAGCTAAATTTATGTCAAAGAATAATCCTAATTTATTTGTAATTATAGTTCTTTTTAATTATTTGCTATACTTCTATGTCACAGCTTAAAAGTCTAGTGCCTAACGAGCTGGACTTAGAGCCAGGAAGAATGAGTGTGAATCCCGTGTTAAGCACTTATTAGCTATCTGACCTCAAGCAAGAGTCCTAACTTCTCTCAGCATTAAAATGAAGATGATAATTGAGTTGTCGTGGAGGATCAAATGAGATAATGTACATAAAGCACTTTGCAAAACTTAAAACACTATATAAATTTTAGCTATCATTTTCATTGCTATAAAGATATTTTTCATATGATGGCAAATGAAGAACTCATGGGACCCTCAAGAGGTACTATGTCTCTTGAGATCTCCTTCATTCACCACAACTCCCCCCAGACCTTGGCTCCGCCCTTCCATTTTGCTTCTAGACTAGGTTTTTGTAAATGTTGCAGGGGGTCCTTGCTCACCTCCTAATCCTGTTCCATGATTCCTCAGATGTCAAGCATCACCCCTCTTATGCTTCCGATAGATGGATCAAGTCTTCAGAGTAGGGTAGGGTCAGGGCTTCCCTGGTTTCTTTGCTCTAACTACATTATGTTATCAAAACAAAAAATATTTCTCCAGAAGAGGAGAAACCCAGGCTAGCTTTAGTCACATTAATCTTTGGGTCCTCTAGATACAGTGGACCTCTGGGTCATTAGTTTACCACCAAATCAATTGAATAATCCAGCAATGTTTTAACAATGTCTCCCAAATTTGCACTTTCCACTCCATTATCCACTGGCACATCCTCAGAATGAAATGATTTATTATTCAAACCTCATCTCTTTCACTTCTCTTTTTCTTCTTTCTTTTCACTTGAAATATAATTACCTTAAATATTAAGGTAATTTAGTATTCAGTGCAAGCACCAAAGCAGTTTTCTCCAGTTGCCAAATGTCATTTTCAACATGATATTCTCCTTAAAGCTTGAAAGTGGCTCCAATCACTTTTTGGAACAGCAATAAGACCCTACTCCAAAGACTTTTCTCCAGGATACTCTTCTCCCTTTGTATGCAACCCTTAAGCCTTTAATTTCTTTCCTAGAAAATTTAGTCAAAATCATCATATTGTCACACCCAAGTTTCTTCTCAGGTCAAAACCGACACCTATAATACTTTCTGACCCCAGTTTAACAAGAATCCTCCTTCCTTTCATTCGAATAGTCTCAGAGGTCTCATGTCCTCCATAAAGTGATAACAAAATTATAGATGTTCATACTGATTATGATCCCAAACGATAATGACTGAGTAGTAGATCTGAAATCAATAAGATCTGGATTCATATTCTGCTTCTTACACTTACTACTTATGTGACTACTTTATCTCTCAAACTGATTTACTCCTATAAAATGGGAATACTTCCTCATAGGGCTATTGCAAGACTAAAATGAGATAATGTATATCAGTGGTGCCAAACTCAAAAAGAAACAGGTCCCTGTTCCATATATTGACTTAGAAAGCCACAAATGAACATCATCTATGTTGTATTGTGTTTTTGTTTATTTTATTAAATATTTCCCAATTACATTTTAATCTAATTGCTAGGGATTTTTACAAACCACATATGATACCTCTGATGTACATGAAGAACTTTTCAAACCTTAAAACAACCTTTAAATAGCTATTGTTATTATCCAACCTAATGTAATTTCCATGATTTAACTTGCCATTTCTCTACATATACCACCCTTTTGACTCATATTTAACACACTTTTATTTTCAGTTATTTGTTGCTTTACTTATGAAAAATGTTTATCACATAGAATCACAGATTTTTTTTAGCTAAAAGAGACCTCCCTCATGAAGAAATGGAGTTCCAAAGAGATGAGGTGACCTGGCAAGAGTCACACAGCTAGGGACAGAGCCATTACTAGCACCCAGTGTCATAGATGTGTTTGTCTCACAATCTATCTAGGGGAATATAGCATACAAGCAAGAGAATTGGAGGTGGACTCAGGGCACCAGGATTCTAGGTTCTTTTTTGATACTACCTTATTTTGTTACCTTGAGAAAATCACCTAAATGTTATAGACTTCACTTTTCTATAAAGTAAGGTAGCTAGACTAAATGATCTATAAACATGCCTGTTTAAATTCTGTTGTATTCTGATCAAAGACATTTGCAAATAGTATTCTAATAAATTAATTCAATAATAGTTATTAAGTAAAACTATGACTACAAATAAAATTCATAAATAAATTCAAATTTTTATTTAAGGTATGCTCAAATGAATCTGTAATCTCTTGAATGTAATCTTCCTTCTAACAATGCAGATTGCAAAACATTCATTCATCTATCCATCCATCTATTTATGCATATGTCTCTCTATATATCTTATATATACATATATGTTACATATAATATATGTATGTATGTATATTTATACACACACGCATATATATGATGTACCTATAAAAATATATACCATTTTTTCTTGACTTGTGATTTCATTAGTATAGGTAGTTTCTAGGAAGAAACTGCCTCCTATAAATACTTGTTCTGCAACTTATATTCTTAGGTGACTAGAGCCCTGAGAAATTGTAATTTACTGAGGATCAAAAAGTCAGTACATACCAGGAGTAGGTCTTTAACCCAGGTCTACTTGACTCTGAGGTCAGCTCTCATTCACTATGCCATATTGCCTCTCGTACTTTTATATTACTTTCACACTATTAGGTCAAAACTATATCTTGACTATTGACCTGATAAATGGTTAATCCATTTTAATATGTGTAACAACTAGCTAAAGTGGTAGCATAGCATAATACATAGAGAGCAGGACTTGAAGACAGAAAGGCCTGGGTTCCAGTCCCATCTCTGACAGTATGGCTCTGGGCAAGTCACTTAATCTCTCAATGCTCTAGGCAATTCTAAGACAATAATTGCAAATAAAATGTTGATCTGAATTGGCAAAAGAACTTTCCTCAATAGGAGTTCCCTATTCTAATACAACTACAAGTCTAGTTCTTACCTCCTAAAAACCAGATGGTGCTATGGAGATTGCAGGTTCAACCAACTTGGTTAGTAGTACCCCATAAATGCTGGGTATTGACTATTCACTGACTCTGCCACTTATTATCTTTTGGCCTCTTACTGCATTCAGAAGGTCACTGATCAATCAATCTCTTGACTCAAGCCTACTACCTTCTTCCCTTCATAGTGTTCTAGCCATCAAAAGATTATACATAAGTATCATTATCTTTGTAAGAAGTTTAATTGGATTAGATAGAACAGTAGTACAAGACTCATTACTCACACATAACATAGACTGTGCATTTAATTTATTTATCAGACCAGCCCCTACTAAAGACAGAAACCCTTTTTAGGGTACAGTCTATCTCTCATCTCTTCCTATAGTACAGTATCACAGAAGACAGCTAACCTAAAAGTTCAATATTTTATTTTAGACTTCCTGTCTCTCTATTTTTAAAGGAGCTAAACATATGCAATTAACTCACAACTGATTGCCTACACTTGGGTTATGGGAAAGAACGAAGGATTTTTTTTGTGTGATTCTCCTAGTACCACCTATACGAACAAACATTACAGCAAGATGGTTCCACAGGGTCTCATGATCTCAATTCCACCAAGACTCAGAACTTTGTGTCCTTGATATGCTCATGGCTTCATCTATTTCTGAAACCCTCAGCACTGAAACAAGGACCTCAAAAAATGTCCTGAGTCTGGTAAATATGTGTTACTAGATAGAGTTGATGCCACATTCACCACTATGTTCTTCCAAATCCCACTCTATGTAACCTTCAAAGACTCACCCATAGATATCTTTGCCTCACCATCTATTTAGGGGAATATAACATGTAGGCAAGTGTTCTGGAATAGAATTCAAGGGACCAGGGTTCTAGGCAGCCTGCACTACAGTTGCCCTAAAAGTCAATCAAATCCAACTATGTCAAACAAGCTTCCACCTATTTATCTTCACCTAGAGAGTATGGATATGTCCATCTCATTCTCTCCACATACAGTCTCATAGAATTATAGGTTCCAAAGTGTTGATCCAATCATTTTATAGAGGAGAAAGTTGAGGACCATGGAGTTAAAACAGCTTATCCAAGGACAGTTAATGGCAGAGGTAGGCCTGGAGCTCCAGGCTCCTTATTTCCAGTCCAAAGCTAGTTGGTTCCACTCACTGACCATTTAAATGTATTTCTTCCTGAGATTTATACTTTTTTTAAATTTATCTGTTTTCTATTTATCAAATGCAAAATAAAAGCTATCTTGTTATACTGATGATTTTAAAAAGATATATATATACACACACACATATATATGTGTGTGTATATGTGTGTGTAGATAGATAGATTATAGATAGATAGATAGATAGATAGATAGATAGATAGATAGATATAAAACATCAGCAATGCTTCATCATGGATATAATTCATGACCTTTGAAACCAAAGCTACAACAGTCTTCACTCTGAGCCACTGAGAACTCACTCTTTAAATGTTGCTGAAGGGATTACTTTTCCATTCCCTAAATAAAAAATAAATTGTAAAAGGCCTGAACAACAACAACAAAAATAAATAAATAAAAAGAAACCATATTTAAAGAGGTAGCATACAGCCAATTTTGTTGCCTTTGGAAAATATAATGTGGTGCCTATAAGTTATTTCCATGGTCCCTTGCAGTCTGGGTGGGACTATTCATATTGCTGTTTATGAATAAAACTCGGTATTGAACTTCTTTAAACTGACCCAACTTTATTCCTCACCACTGAATTCTCCACCCAATTCAAATGACAAAAAATTTAAAAACCAAATCTGTACAAAAATAGAACTCTGGATGCCCATCTACCACTTGGGGAAAATGAAATCTGTTGACACTGCTCATGTGAACTGGAACTTGCCTGGAGTCTGCCTGCCTCCTATCTGAAATATAGTGAGGGTTATCATCATCAAATTCAAAGGTACTTCAGCAAAAAACAATTTCAATGCTTTCCAAATTACTGACACATTTATAACAGGAATCCTTTTTTGTTACTCTATCATATGCCCTTCAACCCATCAAAACAAAAAATTCTGCAACTCTAACTAAACTATTCACTGTCAGCTCAAAGAAGTATTTATCTTTTTTTATTAAGAACTTGAAAATCATTGGTGAATGCTACAAGTTCCCTGGTGAACACCAACCCATGATAGCATGGTATATTCTTCTTTCTTAAGCACAATCTCTCCAGGGAATCTTAGATTTAACTAACTGCTTCCATCATAAGTGGTGCATTTAGCTAATAACTTGAAATCTAAAAGAGGACAGCAAAATGAATCAAAGAATGCCAGGTTGTAAAGGCTTAGGATTTCCATTAACAGCAGAAGGTGGTGAGCTCAACTAATTTAAGGATAAAGGGGTATGTATGTAGGTGTGGTGTGGTGTGGTGTGTGTGTGTGTGTGTGTGTGTGTGTGTGTGTGTTGATATAGATGTAAGCAAATTCAATAGGGGTCAGACTAATTGTGTAAAATAGCTAATATACATAAACATATATATTATATATTATATATGTATATATGTAAACTAACTTTTTCAATAATGCTTACAACATAGGCACTGTGTGAAGTCTTTTATAATTATTATTTCATATGATTCTCATAACAACTCTGGGAAGTGTGTGCTATTATTATCCCCCTTTTATAGATGAGTAAACTGAGGTAGACAAAGGTTTAGTGACTTCCGGGGCAACACATCTGCTAAGTGTCACATTTAAAGTCAGTCCCTCCAGATTTAACTCTCTATCCATCGTGCTACCTAGTTAACCCAGAAGGAATAGAACTAAATCTGAGAGGCAGAGCAATGGGCTATATACCAGTACCTCTGAAGAAGTCCTTGAAGCTTGGGCTCAGGCTGAACAGAAAAGCATTTACAGTCCCAAATATGTGGATAAAATTGAACAAAATGCAATGGAAAAGGCTTTTGGAAAAAGAGTAAACTAGATTACCACAAGGTTGTCTTATGAGGAATAGGTAGGAGGTAGAAGACAAAAGATTAATAGAGCATTGAACATGTAAATGACAAACGTTTGTTAATTGGCATCATCTGTCAATTTGGGCAAGAATGATACCTAAAGGAAGAGAGTAAACAGAGGGATAATGCTGAGTACCTGACAGAACAGTAAAGCTGAATATGAAACAATAGCATATGGGAGGGAGCAGGTAATAACCATTTTTCCATGAATCTAAGACATCTAAGCTTGATTTGAATTGGCTGGGGGAGAAGGGAGGGATAGCAAAGAGGATTAGGGCAAAGTGACACACAAGTTGTTATTACTGTCATTCATCTTTTGTTTTCAAAGCGGACCTGTAACATCATGGAGTGATCTCTTCATTTGCACAGAAACACTTTTCAAGGAGGAAGGAGGCACAATAACAAGAACAGTTGGATTTAAGTTAGGCAGAATTGCACAAAATCATCAGCCTCACTCTCTCTTCCAGAGTCATCAAAGTCCAGTGGCAAGAAAGAAGTCAGGATGACCTTGGTGTCATTGTCTGATCAAGCTCTATGGGCCCTACTGCACAATGCTTCAACTTCTTTCTCACGGTCATTGGAACAAATTGTTCTCAACCAGCCATTCCATGGAAGTAAGTCTTCACATGCTTGGGACAGACATTCCCCTAGCTCACCTACAGGTTTGAGGCCTATCAGTTACCTTCAGCCTGGTTTAGCTTGTCCATTGAGATGGTTTTACTGGGGTGTGACTGTTGCACATGCTATAGATTCTTGGAGCCACAGTTAAGAGTTGGCTGAAGGTGAATACCAAAGGTGGATGAGCAGCCCTTAAAAGGGCTCAGTCACACTAGAGGTGTTAGTCCTCCCTGAATACCCCATACACTCCTAACATATTAATTAATGATAAAAAGATCATCAAATAAAGATAAAAGTGGTCTGCAATAAGAATTTTGTTATGTTCCAGTCTAGGAAAAGAAATGCTGAGCCACCAATCAAGCCATCTGGAATACACTTTTACTTTTAAAATGCTTAAAATATGATGTAATTTTATTTTGCCCTTAATGTGCATTAAGGAGGAGCACCACCACCCCCTTACCATACACACACACACACACACACACACACACACACACACACACACACAATATTGACAAACATCACAGAGACTAATAAATTGGCCAGAACCAGCTCACTCATTTCATAAAGATATAACCAAGTGTTTTAACTCTCTGAGTTACTACTTACCACCCACTTAATGGAAACAACTTCCTGCCTCTTTACTTCTGTGAAAACTATAATACTGGCCACATATATGGCAACCCATAGTGATATTGTGAGGGTGAATATTTAGCTTGAAGGCTGTACAATTTTTCATTTTCTTACAGGTATTTTTAAATTACTTTTCATCAACTGCCACATTGCCAAGATCTTTCCAATTTTTTTAATCTTATTTTTAAACAGATGCTAGACAACTGAGATAATGGCTTATGGAAATCTATTTTCAAGCAACTGTTGTGAAAATCTATTTTAGAAATTATTGTTGACAGTTTTTGCTATTTTGAACAAGCCCGTTTTTTCTTTACCTTAATCCTATAACATACTGTTCATGTCTAGAACTCTGTTGAAGACGAAAGCCATTCAAAATATCAAAGACAGCTCTCTATTGTCCCCCAGGAAATGCTTATTGCATTGCAGACACTCCACAGTAACACCCTGCCTGCCTTTCTTTGGGCTGAGCCAAGCACTGAGTAGGCTCCAACCACTTTCACTGGTTTTGGAACAATCCTTTTATGGCCCTGTCCCTGGCTTCATTGAGGGATTTTCTGTTGACTTTTTATATGTTCCATTTATCAGTCCCAGTTTGTGGACTTCACTATAGCCTGCTAGTGGAAGGGAGGAAACATGGCACACCAGAAAACACTGCTGCATTTGGAGGCTCAAATCCTGGCTCTCGGTTACTACCTCTGTAACCTTGTTGTTTTTTAATCATTTCAGTCACATCTGACTTGTTGTGACCCCATGTGGGGTTTTCTTGGCAAAGATATTGGTTTGCCTTTTCCTTCTCCAGTTCATTTTTACAGATACAGAAAGTGAGGTTCAGTGACTTGTCTAGGGTCATACAGCTAGTATCTAAGGCCAAATTAGAACTCAAGTCTTCTTGACTTCAGGCTTGGTGCTCTATCCACTGTGCCATCTAGCTGCCCTACCTATCTGTAATTTTAAGCTGCTCATTTTAACTTTCTGATCCTCAGTTTCCTGGTCTGTAAGATAAAAAGGTTGAACTTAGATGACTTCTATTATCCTTTTCTACTTTAAATCTATCACCCTATGACTGGGGAACAGTCTGTAGTTCTAATCTCAATACTACCATGTGACTCTGTTCTTTTGTCTTCAAACTAAGACATCATCCTACTAAGATGACTATCTCAACTTAAAGGAAGAGTGTTCTCTATCTTTGAAAAAAAAGAATTTTTAAGAGACTGTGCTCAATCTAAATCCACTAAGAATTTGACATGTTGGAATCCCATTGTGAACACAAAGAAAGAGATCAGAGTTAGCACTGCCTTTTAGTGACTAAGTGAAGATCATTTAGGGAGTGAACTAGCAAATTGGCCTTTGACAAAAATGCACATTAATTACAGTGAAAACACTAAAAGCCTTTCCATTTAATAATTTGTTTGTTTAATTGGTTTAATTTAGTGTGTATATCTGTTGATTTATGTCTCTAATATACCCATCCAGGTCATTAATATTTGTCGTAGCTTATTCATTATAGAGGCTGGGGATCGTGCCTGTTTAAATCAGTTTCTAAAATGATTAGTACAGTATCATGTATACAGACCAATAAAACAATCATTTCTCAAGTACCTAATGTGTGCAAAGTGCTATGCTACCAGCTAGGGACACGCAAAATAAAATAATCCCTGAACTCAAGTGTCTTGTTTTCTACTGAGGGGGTATAACATGTACACATTTATCGATGTACATAATTTAAGAGAACATTAACTATAACTGGTACAGTAGCAGGAAAGACTTCCCATATGAGGTGGAGTTGAGCCTTGAATGAATGGAGAACTTCTAAGAAATAGAGAGTAAGAAGCAGCACATTCTGATCATGATGGAATTGAAGACAGAATATTAAGATTAGAGAATACTGTGTAGACTAGCTTGGCTGTAATAGACAATCCACGAAAGGGAATAATGTGAAATAACCTTGAAAAATTGGCAGGATCTACCTGATGAAAGATTTTAAATACTAAGCTAAGGAATTTATATTTTATCCTAGAGGCAATGGAAAACTGTGAAAGTTTTTTGAACAGCTATGTGACATGATCAGACCTGTGCTTTAGGAAGTTTATTTTGGCATTTATCTGGAAGATATATTAAAGAGGAGAGAGATTGAAAGCTGAGAATCTAATTAAGCAACTATTTAAATAGTTCAGGTGAGAAGTGATGAGGATCTGAACTAGACCCAAACGTGTGAATGAAAGGAGAGAACAGATAGAGATAGAATGTAGAGGATAAAAGTTGATGAGAAGGAAGACACTCTTTGTTGTTGTTTGTTGTTGTTGCTGTGGAGAAATAACCAGTTCTGAGGGAGCTCACACAGCAGGTAACCCCGATTTATTCCTGCCTCTACTCTACAGAAAACTCTGATATCTACAACTCCTTAAGGGATCTCAACTGAGCTCAAGTTCAGTGCCTAGTGAAATGGCTAGAGAGTCATTCTTAAAGCCTAGACAAACCTGGATTCAAGTTCCAATTTGTGTGACGCTGGGCAAGATCCTTAACTTCCCAGTGCTTGTGACAACTCTCCAAGACGACAAGTTAGTGAGAAAGTGCTGCTTCAAATAGAGACAGCAAGGTCCTTCATCCAAGAGTTGGTTACACCAATGTAATCAATAGTAACATCTTGCAGACTTTTTTGAAATGAGATAAAAATTGTAAAACTTTTTATTATATAACATATGGCATGTATATAACATATGGTATATATTTTATATGGTATATTATATAAAATATTACATGTGGTATATTTAATATATACCATATAATAAATATTTGGTTATTCATTGTGTGTGTATGTATGTATATATATATGTCTGTGTGAATGTATATGTGTGTGTGTGTGTGTGTGTGTGTATAAAATCCCATGTATATTGTAGCAGCTGGGTGGTGGATATACAAAGATAAATATAACACAGCTCCTCTCCTGTTGAAGTTGACAATGTAGTAGAAAAAGTTGATAAGAGGAGAATGTAGATGTGATCAATTCAAAAAAGATGGAAAGGGGAATTAATAAGAAGTGAGAAGCCTTCATAAAACGCAGTATTCTGGATTTTGGACCACTGCTATCCTTAAGGCGGTTAGAAGTTAATTCACTTTGTATGCTTACAGTGATCATATTAAGCAGGTGGCCACTGAACAGAGGTGCCAAAAACGTTTAGGCTCTAGAAAAGACATTTAACATGCTCTGAAAGTGTAGTAATTTGGACAGGTGGTCTCCTAGGCCCCCTGTAAGTACCTCACTGTGCTTACAAGAGGAAGGGGGAGGGGAGGAAGGTTTCATAAAATCCTAAATGGAGGTATTGCCCTGTCCATTTTCTTCTCTGTTGCAATCAGTGTGCTCATCAATCACATTTCAAGTAAAATGATTGAAAGTTAAAACAGTAACACTGAGAGTGAGAGAGAAATCAAACTCCCCTAAACATAGAAGGCCTGTTGCCATTTGTCCTGGTGTACAATCACAGAAAGCCTAACAGGCCAATACCCTAAATTACTAAACACAAAAAAGTGAGGGCTTTGCTTCCTCCCTATAGTCTCTTATAAATATAGAGAAAGGACAGCCTGGCTAGGAATTTAGCTTTCTTTGGTTCTGTGTCTGATAACTTAGTTAAGAATACCAAGTTCTTTGCCATCATTCCCTGAGGACCTTCTTTCAGATAACTGAAAGTTCAGAAAGATATCTGAAGTTGATTTTATTACTAAACTCCTTTGCTCTCCTAGGAAGGAACCTCCATGTTACACATAATGGTCAATTGACCAAACTTTGCACTTGGATTCATTTATGGATTGAGAGGTAGAATTGAGGGCAATAAATAGACAATGAACAATAATTATTGCCTTTCTCTGGGGATCTTAAAAATTAAGTAAGCTACAAGGAAGGAATGTTCCAACAATCTAAACTGTTATTGTATAAATATAATGTTTGTGGATATGGCATAAGGAATATAGAGTCAGACTTCAAGGGAACCTGTGTTCAAGGTCTACCTGAAACACGCTGGCCACATGATCCTGGGCAAGTGTAACAGCAAGCACCCTAGCATGCCTAGGGCGGCTACTAGCACAGGTTCTTAGATCTG
>CM053591.1:85551262-85567371 GCA_028646515.1 Pseudochirops corinnae
CTGGAATTCTTGCTTATATACACACCTCAGCCAATCCCCTTCTTCTACATCAACAGGGGAGTTCATGCCTTCTCAACAGTGGGACAGTTTGCATCTTCCACACTTAGCACTTAGTAGTGCTAAGTATCCTGCTAAACTGATTACTATTACAATATACTACTACCTTATTAATCTTGGAGGAGAGTTTTTAGAACAAGAATAAAGGTGGTAGGTTATAGGAAAAGGGTATCAATGCTTAGAATCTGATATTGTTGTTGTGGAATTGTTTCAGTTGTGTCCAGCTCTTCATGACCCCCTTTGGGGTTTTCTTGGCAAAGATATTGGAATAGTCTGCATAGCCTTCTCCAGTTCATCTTACAAATGAGGAAACTGAGGCAAACAGGATTAAAAGACTTGCCTAAGATCACACAGATGGTGTCTGAAGTCAAATTTAAATTCAGATCTTTCTGATTCCACGCCCAGTGTTCTCTCTACTGTGCCATCTAGCTGCTCTAGAATCTCAGACAGAAGTTCCTGTCTCTATCATTGACTCTGTACATCATCAGTCATGGTGATAGTTTTTAGTCAGTGGCTTCATTCTGCTACCTTAAAAATGAATTAATCCTTCTTGCCCTTAAAGGAATTTTTGAAAAATAAACTATCTTTATAAAATGTATTGTGAATCCAAGGAATTACAAAAAGAATGTATGATTAAAATGTAAGTTGAAAAAAAGATTTGTTTTTTGTATGTGTGCATATGACTTAGGTGCAAATGGAAATTTATGGTGCCATCTCATTAAATATACTCTTATATGCACAGAATTGCCTTGGGGGTTGAATGACTGACTTGTTACAAACACAATAAGTAGCTGGGGAGTAGCAGCCAGAGAATTCTGTTAACTTAAAAATGCCTGTGTGGAGAGGCAGTGGGGTATAGGGTAAGGGATACCATGAGCTGGAAGAGCTGGCTACTCTACATTGTGTGACTTGGCATAAATTACTAAACTGTGTGCAGCTTTAGGGTCTTGAAGATACAATGGATTTGAAACTACATAAATCACCTACCTAATGTAATTATTGAGAGACTCAAATGAGATTCTTTTTAAGAGTATGGACTTTTAATTATAAACAAATTTTTGTCTAACTACCTTCCCTCTTCTCTCCTCTCTTCTTTTCTCCTCTCCTCTCCTACTCTTTCCTCAACAAACTCTTCTCTCTAAACTCCTCCTCCTCCTCCTTCTTCTTTCTTCTCTCTCTCTTTCTCTCTCTCTCTCTCTCTCTCTCTCTCTCTCTCTCTCTCTCTCTCTCTCTCTCTCTCCCTTTTACATGTCCCTGTTTTTAGCAAGTACATATGTATCTCCACCTAGTTTCCTCCCACCCACCCCCCATGATTTTGTTGGTATAAAAGCATCTAGGGAATAAACTCCCTCAGCCAGTGCAGACTGGCACCCACACTGCCACTTATATTCTTAAAGAGTTTCCTGGGTGTACTGAGAGGATATATGACTTGGCCCAGATTATACAGTCAGTATATATCCAAGTTGAGACTTGTACCAGTCGTTCTGACTTTCTGAGCCTCACTATCTATCTATTACTCCATAAAGCAGTGAAGTGAGCGAGGAGGACCCATCTTTAAGAAATAGGCAAGATTCTTTTGTATCTTGTATCATTTGTAACAAATAAACGATTCTGAAAAGTTTGGAAGCAAGGGGCTGAAAATTGTTTTTCTCCCAAGTATTTTAAACATTCCTCTTAGAGTGTTCATGAACAAAAGGTTTGTGAAATAAAGGTGAGTCCTCAGGCTAGCACCTATTGAAATGAGTAGAGATGCTGAATGAGAAGAAGCCAAAAAAATGAATTTTCACAGAAATTAATCAGTTAACAGTAAAATAAAGTAAAATATATGCATGGCATATGTGAATTTTAGTGATCAGATGTTTCACATTATAGTTTGTATCTAAATGGTCCTGACATATTGGGTAGGAGAGAATAAAGTTATTTCCTTTTAATTAAAATGGCACAGAATCTGAGTCAGCATACCAGGGTTCAAATCCTAGCTCTCCCACTAGTTCTTTCAGGTAGAACTTTACAAAGAACTGTATTCTTTTAGGTTTACAGAACACTTTACATTTTATCTTATTTGATCAAATCCTCCTAACAACTTTGTGAGGTAAATCCCGTTATCAGATCCATTTTACAGATGAGGAAACTGATGCTGAGATGTTAAGATGAGACTTGGCCAGGGTCACATAGCCAGTAAGTGTCTGATAGCAAATTTGAACATAGATTTTCCTGACTCCAGATACAATACTCTGTCTACTCCATCACCTAGTTGCCTTTAATTAGCTATATGACTTTGGGTGAGGCACTTGCCAGAAATGGTCTCGATTTCCCCATTAGTAAAGTTATGAGTTTGAACAAGATGACTTTTCATGTCTTTAATTTAGCTATCTAAGGTCTTTAGAATGTTAGGGTACCAGGGAGATAGCTTGTCATTCTGATTCCCTCCTGTCTACTCAGAACTGATTATCTTTAAACAAATTCAAACAAAGAGGAAAACCCTTTTTACTGGAAAGTTGGCATCCTGGTTTACATCTGTGGTAAGTTAACTTTGCTCATAATGGTTCATGTGTCAGTTAGCTTTTGAGAAGAGATTAGAGTTTGGGGGAATGCCAAATAAAAATTATAGTGCATGGTTGTGTTTTGCTTCAATAATGCACTCTTTGTTATCTTCTAATCATGTAAGACAAGTATGAGCGTGCTGAAGATGGACATACTGCTTCTACTGCTCCTGTTGCTACTCACCATGTAAATTCTTCTGATCTACCTGTAATTTGGGAGTATCACGCATGAGAGGTTGTCAGCAATTATGTCTCAGACAAATCCCTAATCAATCTATTATGAGAAACATTTTGGTGCAGTAGCTAGAGAGTTTGCCTTGAAGTCAGGAAGAACTGAGTTCGAGTGCCATCTTTGAAATATAATGACTGTGTGAATGGGCAAGTCTCTTGACTTATCATTCATTTAGGTTACAGTGTTCTATTTGAACTACATTAAGGAGGAAAACACACACACACACACAGAGCTAAATTAGCTTCTATACCATTATGACAATCTTTTGGAAATCAGATTGATGAGATTATGAATTCTGGGAATTTAGGACCTGTTTGTTATCTGTGTGTGTATATGTATATATGTATGTGTGTGTGTGTGTGTGTGTGTGTGTGCACGCACCTGGCTTATGTGTACAGAAAATGGTCTTTGACAAGTAGTCATTAGTCATTTTAGTAATGCATCATTTAATTATGATTTTCTGACTCTGTTGTCACCCCCCCAATTCTTTGAACCCAAGTTTAAGAAAAGTGGAGGAATAATCTTATAGGTTATTTTGGAATATGCAAGACATACTCTGATGAGCTATAATTACATAGTGACATCTTGGGAACTGCTATCTGGAAGCTTTCCCCATTTGATTTATTGCTCTTTAAAGATGCGGCATTCACATGGGTACTTTCCTTTACTTTCCTTTTACCCTATTTTTATTTAACAGCTAGCAGCACTACTGTAGGTTTGCAACAGTGATTCAAAGAGCTTCTGTACAGCACGTGGCCAAGTTGAATTAAAACCTGGTGTACCAGCTGATGCAGCTAATCGTGAAATTCACAGAGGTAAAAATAAACAGCAAAATAATACCCAAGAGCCTCTAATTACCTCCAAAAAAACAATCTTTGCGCTCCAGATTTGGTGCTGAGCTTTGCTCTACTTCCACAGGGTTAAAATAAACCTGACCAAAAAACCAAAAACAACAACATAAAACCCACAAAACAAAAAACAAATGAAAACCTAGCTAGTAAGGTATGAAGTGAATACTTATACAGCAATATTATGACTAGAATAAAATTGATGCTAAATTTTAGTGGGGGAAAAATTCGACATCTATTTCAATCCATGCACATATACGGTGGAATATTTTTGAAAGAAGTCCGGGTCCCCAACTCTCACTGGTGGCATGCATCTCTCTTCCTGTTGTCCCTTAGTGCAGTGAACATTAATCAATGGGATGAAATGGAAAGTAAGAACAGGATTTCTTTACTTCCCTTTGGCAGGATGTTGTGGTGAAACTGAGAAGAGATATAGCCTGGAAACAGAGAAGAGAATCACTGATAGTCCCTTTGGTGAACTATCATTAATAGCTGAGTGTTTATTGGCTTGGCTTGGAAGGACTGGTTTGGTGTATGATCCTCTAGAGAAAAAGCAAGTAAGAGGATCCCTTGCTTAACAAACTTGCTCAATGTTCATTTGGTATGGAAACATGATGGTTTTGTTTTCCTTTAGGAACACTTGACTGATGTAGATCAATGGAAACTTGATGGATTTGTGGTGGGTTTTACTTGAAATAAAGACAACTAAGAGTGCTCAAATACTGGCAACATGTCCAAATAGTTACTGGGATGGAACTAATACAGCAAGACAAAATTGATAAAAAAATTCTTTCCTTTTTCCTCATTCTCTTAACCAGGGGTTCAAAGCTTCTCTACTAAGATTCTTCATTGTTATTTAGTTTGAACGAGGGGACTCCCTGGATTGATATTAGGGCAAGAAGAATTTCTTGATTATCAATCTGCTAATAAACTTGGAGCCTGGGAATATGGGTGGGCAAGAAGGGGTATTGGGGCAGTGGGGAGTGCTTTGGCAGAGTTAGTTATAGTTAGTGTATTTTCAGCCTCCTTATCGACCCTGCTGCAACACAGCCTGTCTGCTGGCTCTGTCTCCTGGGCTCTGGGCCCATCACTGGGACTCTCTGCATTGTGAGGTCTGTGTCTGCAGCCATTGCATCCACACCCTTAGAAACTGCAGGGGAATGCTCTTTATATCTCTGAGAAAATATACATAAAGCTACGCCATTGAAAGGACAGATAGCATGATATAATGGAGACAACAGAGGGCCGAAAATCAGGAGATGTAAGTTGTTGTCCTGGTTGCATTACAAATTGGGTGTGTTACCTTGGGCAAGTTTCTTAACTGTAACAGTAAAATAATCTGTAATCTGTAAAATAATAACATTTATTAAGCTTCTACTATGTTCCAAGCACTTTACAAATATTATCTCATTTGATCCTCACAACCCACCGAGGTAGGTTCTATTATTCCCATTTTGCATTTGAGTAAACTGAAGCAAACAGAGATTTCTTTTTTTAAGAGACTTGCCCAAATGACTAGGTTGCCAACCTGGGGGGGGGGAAGGTGACTTGAATGGAATAATACAGTTTGTAATTTTTTCCCAAATAAACACCTTTCAGCATTCTGCTTTGAGACTACTGAACTCAAGTTCAATAGATGGCCTCTAAGGTACAATCTAAGCCTATGATCTCATGATCTGGGGTTATCCTTCTCTTTTGATGTTCCCGTTCTCTTCTGTAAAAACGTCTCCTTTCACAGTCCCAAATCAGAATGTTGAGTGGTGCTTATTTGGGAAAAGAGGCAAACTTCATTATTCCACTTAAGCAACCCACCTCACCACATTGGCAACCTAGTGACTGCATCTGTTCCTCTCTCATCTATATTTTCTTTTCTTCTTCTTTCCTTTCATTATCTTCATTCTAAGTTCTTTTCAAAGGCATTCTTCTCTACCTAAATGTTCCCCCAGTCAGCATAGCCTTTCCTCTACACAGCGGTTCTCAACCTGTGGGTCATGTTCAATTTGTAACAATGAAAATACATCCTGCATGTCAGATATTTATAACAGTAGCAAAATTACAGTTATGAAGTAGCAATGAAATATAATTTTATGTTTGGGGGGTCACCACAACATGAGGAACTGTATTAAAGGGTCGCGGCATTAGGAAGGTTGAAAACCACTGCTCTACCAGCTTCTTGTGGAGAAGAGAGAAGATGTTTTGGTGTTGTAGATAGAGGACCAGCCTTTTTCAGGAATACCTGGGTTCAAGTGTTGGCTATTCCAGTTTGAAATATATGATCTCTAAAACATAATGCCTGTATGATAACAGGCAAATCATTTAACCTCTCAGTGTCAAAGGCAGTTGCTAAGATGTTAAGTTAGAGACAGGTTACTCAGGTAGTACAAATTGAATTATTTTCATTTTACAACTGAGAAAACTGAGGCCCAGACAAATTAAGAAGCTTATCCAGGTTTTTATGGTCAGCCCATATCACAGTTGAGATATTTGTCCAAGTTACTCAGGAATCCAACTCTGAACCTCTTTCCCATTCTATAAGGCTTCTCAATATCACTCATTTTGTCAGCTTTTCTCTACCACCAGTATCTGAGCCCAGGCTTTGAAGCCTTCTAGATTCTCTGAATACTTGGGTGTGTGGCCTGCAGATGTGTTTGCTTCTATGGGTAAAGGCACTGTGTGTTCCATGTGTCTGGGGGGCATATGCTCTATGACTTACTTCTCTCCTTGGCTACAGAAAGAGGCCTGATCCTTCATGGATAATCTTTTTCCTTTTAAATTTTCTAATACTTATTTACCTTCTTAGACTTCCTCCCTTTTCTCTTTTCTATTTGCCATGATTCATTAAAGAGTATGTAATTGGATAAGCTTAACTCAATAAGGTTCCAGACCCTTACTTTATTACCTTCAGATATGTGGACATGCTGGTTTTTCTCTTCAATCTAATTTTCCATCTTATGGCATATTTTTTTTTTGTTGCTAATTTTCAGCAAGAGTACACAACTAAAGACATTAGTAGATGCAAGCTGCCTCAGAAAAAAGAAGGGGATGAGGAGATATGCAAATTCTGAGGTGTGATTGCCTGCCCTTCCGAGTAACAGGTTGCAAGGACAAAAATCAATCTCAATTCATGGTGCTAAAGACAATTATTGGATAAAAATGACCTTATGAATTAAACTCTTGTCACAAAGAATATGACCATGTTTTGAGAAGCTGAATAATCTTCTGTGGCCTGTGAGTTGGACAGCCTTCCTCAGAAATGGTCATCCAGACATAATTTGTCTTGTGGGGGGAAAATGCATTTAGATCAAGGTAATATTTCTAAACAATATGCTCTAGTAACCAGTGTGCTTGAAGGTGATAAAGAAATATTATATATTGGAATGTTTTCTTTTCCCCTTTCAACATCAGCACTTTATTGTCTTGTTTGGCAAAGATGAGAAGTGAAGCTGAGCTGTTTCTTAAAATGCTGATGTTAATGTGCAAAGAAGGCAGCTTTCATGATAGAGCAGTTTGGGGAGAGGTATAGAAAAGGTACTTAACCTTAGGTCAAGTTTTTGCTGTGGCATCAGCTGCCAGAACACTGGGGATTTGGTCTCCATCCCAACTGCGCTTTAACGGCAAGGGCAGGTTCAGAACCTTCCTGATTGTTTAGCTAGGTAGGTGGCACTGTGGTTAGAGCAGACCTGGAGTACAACAAGTTTTAAACCTGGAATCATGAAGACTTGAGTTCAGATTCTGCCTCAATCACCCACTAGCTGTGTGCTCCCTGAAGAAGTCATCTAACTACTCTCAGCCTTAGTTTCCTTGTCTATAAAATGGGAAAAAAAATAGAGCAGCAGCTTTCTCACACACAGGGCTGTTGTGAGGATCAAATTAAATAACACGTGTAAAGCAAACTTGAAAGCTTTATTGTTTTATTTATTGATTTTTATTGTTTTTATTGATTCTGTAGTCTCCATAAACACATGGTGGCTCTCACTCTTAGAAAATCTGGGTGACGGTTAATGACAGGATCCTCCTGGGTATTCTAACTTTGATCTGAGGTGTTTCAGGATTTCCCAATTCTGGAGGACCTTCAAAATTCTCTTGAGTCTGATTTTTACATTCTACCTAGGAATTAACCAATTCTTGGGATTATTGTGGTCTCTGTTATTCATTCAGTCTGGTTGTAAATCTTCAAGAAAAATTTTTGAGTGCCAATCCTTTGGACTCGGGAATGCAAGCAAGCCAGGATATGCTGAAGTCTAAGTGTCCATAGAGGCCCAAGACATCCAGTGTATGGAGGCCATCAGGGAGGACTGTATTAACACATGTTGAAGAAAGCAATCAACAAAGATTTATTAGGTACCTACTATGTATCCGGCTAGATAGCTTCTTAGCACAAAGGCAAACATTGTCTTAGCTTTTCTCCTGAATACTATGTAAGCTTTGGGACATCACTTTTGCCTTACTTTGGTGAAACTGCTCTTACATAGGATGGGGAAGTGGGAAAAATGCTATTTACTCCTTTCTTCCCCCAGGAAGGTTGAAAAGAGATTAAATTTCCGAGCATACCCAAAGGTTGACTATGCTATAAAACTGGCCTGTAGATACAATTGTCCAGTTGGATAGACTCTACAGTTTGGGAAAAAGAAGAAAAATAAAGTGATTTTTTTAATGGACTACTGAGATTTATTTAGAATTAAATAATACCAATGAATTACTTTTACCTATAAGGAGAAAGCCTTGGTATCATAGAAACTCAGATTATGGGCTTTATGTGGTAGATAGAGAAACTAGGAAAGTGAGCATTCAGTTCATAGAAAAGGAGAAGCATATTTACCATTTTTATTATAAAAAAGAAATCTAGTGCTTGGTAAATATGGTAATAGCCTACTTGTCCATTGGTCAGAATTCAAATATTTGGACTATGTCCAGAAAGTAAGGGGAAAAGACCACTAAATGGCATACACAAACATGCACACACACACACACACACACACACACAAAACCTATGTGTCTCTTTCTTCCCAGACCAAGTTTTGATTGCAGCCTATTCTATTCTCTCCTAATCATATCATATTACAGCATATTATACTATATTATACTATAGCATTCCACGCCACATCACATATCATGTCATGTCATGTCATGTCACATCACATCCTCTGTTCAGCTTTTAAAGCTCTACACAACTTGTTCCCAAGCTGTTTTTCCAGCCTTATTGGATATCACTCTCCTTCCTGAACAATGCTATTTGGCCAAACAGACATTCTCTCTATTCCTCACACAGGATACTCTATCTCTAGTTTCCCCACCTTTACACTGGTCATCTCTCAAGCCTGGAACGAACTATCTCCTTACCTCTGTCTCACAGAGATTCCTGTCTTCTTGGATGTGGATTTGAAACATTATCTCTTCGATGAAATCTTTAGTTAGTAAGTCTGTTTGTGTAAATCAGGAATCATTTATTACATGACTACTATGTGCCGTGCCCAGTGCTGAGCACTGAGGATACAAATAAAAAATAGTAAGACAATTTTTGCCTTCAAGAAGATTACAGTCTAATATGGGAAGAAAGGGGAAGGCAAAGGAGAAAAAGGTACCCAGAATGAGGCCAAAATGGAAAAAATCCAAAGGGATGAAGTGGATGGGAAATGAAGAAATGACTGCTCTGAGTGATCATTTAAATGGGGGCTTTGGATGGAGCATAGAGTTCCAATAAGAAGGACAGAGGGTCCTAAGGGTGCTGATGAGGCTGACACAATGTTGTAGGCTGATAAAATTCCTAAATCAAGTCACTCCTGATCGCCCTAAATGCTAGTGCCCTCTTTCCTCAACTACCTCATATTTAAACATGTTGTACTGGTTTGCATTTATTCATTCTTGCTATATATGTTTATATAAATACCTCTTATCTATCTGTCCTGTTATAACAGAATTCTGGATGTTCCAGAATCTCTCTACTACTGCTTCTGATCCTCATTCTGAGCCTCCTGACTCTGGGTTTGCATACACATTTCTCAAAAGCTTTTTTTTTCATTCTCATAGAAAATTAAAACAGTAACAGAATTAAATAAACCAAGCAGGCTGAGAGTTGTTCAGAGTAAGGGCAAAAAGCTGTGTGCACTTTATTATTCCCTCAGACCGTCATTACCAGAGCATGGACTATTTGACACATATTAAAGACCTGAATCATTTTGGAATGGTTTATTTCTATTCACCACTTTCTGTCTGAAAAGTCAGGGAAGTGCATTAAAATATACTTTAGAAAGATTTTCATCAAAAATATATTTCAAAACCTGCTATTCTGCTCAAAGGAGTAAGCTGCAATCTGGAAGATTCACTTAGGTGGAACAGCTCGGTCCCTGGTGATGATGGTTCATTGAGGGGTGACTGAACAAGGTGCTGTTATTGTTTTAATTTCTATGCTACTTGATTTACCCAGCATAGCTGAGAGTAATAGTAGGAGCCATTACATAGAGGCTCAGTATAATGTAAAGAGCCCTGTGTCTGGCATCAGAGGACTTGGGTTTGAATCCTACCTTTATTACTTATTAGCTGTGTGAAACTGGGCAATTCACTTGTCTCCTGCTCCAATTTTCTCATCTGTAAAGCTAAAGGGCTGGATTTGATGATCTCTGAAGCAGCTTCCAGCCCTGAATCCTACCTAATACTCTTATCAGTTTTAGTATAGACATCAACTATTCATGTGGTAAGTCTAAAGGTCAGGCAGCTAGGTGGCCCAGTGAGTAGAGTACTGGCTTGGAATTAGGAAGACTGATTTTCCTGAGTTCAAATCTGGCCTCAGCTATTTACCAGCAGGGTGACCCTGATCAAGTCACTTAATCCTGTTTTTCTCAGTTTCCCCATCTGTAAAATGAACTGGAGAAGGAAATGGCAAAACAGTCCAGTATCTTTGCCAAGAAATCCCCAAGTGGAGTCACAAAGAGTCAGACATGACTGAAAATAACTGAACAACAAAGTCTAAAGTTAACTTTTTCTGCAGTGTTGGAGGATCTATGTGTCTTGTTTTCATTTTCATACTGCTAATTAGTTCCTTGACCCCTTTAAGGTCACACAGGAAGGGAGTAGTGAACACTATTCAAACTCAAGTCCTCATCTAGTGTCATTTCCTCTATACCATACCACCCTTTTATTTGACCACGTACTATTCTCTTTCCTATATCATGGAAGACCAGGGATCATATTCCTGTGCTACCACTTACTACCTGTTTGATTTTAGACAAATAAAACTTGATTCTTTGATTCCTTGTTTATAAAATAAAGATAATACTTGTACTACCTAGAATGTAAGATTATTGTGAGATAAATATATAATATATAGATTATAGGTAATGAGATAATAAATAGGAAAAATATTTTGTAAATATAAACAATTATGTACACAGATGTTGATTGTTGCTACTACTACAACTACACAACAACAACTACTACTACTACTATTACCATTGCTACTACTATTACTACTACTACCACTACTACTATGTCTCCAAGTAGAATATAAGCTTCTTGGCATCACAGACTACAATTGCATCTCTCTTTATATCGTTCACAATACTTAACATGGTGACCTCACATAGTAGGAGGCTTAATAAATGCTTTTTGATTTGCTGATAGATTGAAATGAGACAGATTTCCAGTTACACAGATTGGCCAGTGGATATATGAGGAATGTATTGGGTTGCCCAGAGAATAAGTGACATTCCTTGGATGTTTCTCATTCTCCAGGTTTTGTTGTTTTGTTTCTAGCTTCTGTTAGCTCTTCTTCTTCCTCTTCTTCTTCTTCTTCTTCTTCTTCTTCTTCTTCTTCTTCTTCTTCTTCTTCTCCTCCTCCTCCTCCTCCTTCTTCTTCTCCTTCTCCTTCTCCTTCTTTTCCTTCTTCTTCTTCTTCTTCTTCTTCTTCTTCTTCTTCTTCTTCTTCTTCTCCTTCTTCTCCTTCTTCTTCTTCTCCTTCTTCTTGTGTTTCTTCTTGTTCTTCTTGTTCTTGTTCTTCTCTTTCACTTCCTCCTCTTTCTCCTTCCTCTTCTCCTCTTTTTCCTCTTTCACCTTTTTTCTTTTTCTTTTTCTTCCTCTCTTATCATTATGAGACATGATTTCCCCAAATTTCTATTAAGTGCCATAACTATGTAACTACGAGTTAATTGTATCAATAGTAGAATGTCTTGCTTCTTTACTGGAATGTTGATGGTACAACATTCTGTCTCTGTTCAAGGGCTCCTTGTGATTTGATGATAACTGAGCAATTTCATAGCTTCCATAGATATAGTGTGTTTCAGTTCCAGATACATTACAAAAAAAGTCAAAGTATTGGTCTTTTCTGAAAACAGTCCTGCAAAGTGGATGCCTTACTTTTGTTTGATAGCACTGGACATTCAAATCTATGACTTTAGCCCCACTTTTAACCCTGATTGCTAACTATATGGTCTTAGCTGTGCTTCATCGCTGTAGATACGTACAATAGTCAGGGTGATTAGCCTTCAGTTATGTGTTCAATTGTTTTGTTGGATAGTATTCATTGTTATCATGTGAGAAAAGAGAATTAGAAGGGAACATATCAGAAACTAAAAGACAGGGACTTTTTATTACTAGCTCTCTGTCATTAACTTGCTTTCTATACTGGATTTTTTTTTTTGTTTTTGCTTTTTTGTCTTTTGACCAGTGGCAAAAGACAAGAAAGAAAAGTTATTTGGGAGATACATCACTGTTGATTTTATGTATTGATGCCTCACCACAATAACATTTCTTCAAGCCATAAGGAGAAAGAATGAATTGGAATAGTTCTAAATGAATGTAAGATGACAAGTTATTTTTACCCTCTCTCTCATTGTAGTACAGTGTGCCTAGCTTAGTGCACTACAATGTGTAGAAATGGATGTATTCCTGTAATTAAAGTCAATCTTGCTTGTTTTGTTTAAAGAGGATCATACTTGTAATGGCTAAAGTCACTGCTAGTTACTTGTAGGGACAGATGAATTGATTCTCTCTGATCCATGACTGTAGAAATCTATAGCTTTTCCATGTAACTTCTCTCACTTGAGAATTCACAATATCTTCACAAAGGAGATAATACAGATGTTCGTATCCCCATTTGATAGATGAGGAAACTGAGGCACAGGGAGATTATGTGCTATGCTCAAGGATACCCAATCACTATGTGGCATTGTAGGGACTGATCTTAAGTTTTTCTTATTCCTCCCCTTTTCCGTTTGTAATTGAATAGGGTCTTCTGATAGGAGTTCCATTTTGTGTAATAAGAATAAAATAGTGATTTTTATTTTAAGTTGGTGAAGCTTGTGCAGTTGATAAAATGAGAGGATTTTAGAACAAGAAGAGAGCTTCAAGCTTATCTAATCCATTTCTTTTATTCCAAGGAATCTGAGGCCCAGAGATGTTGTATATTTGCCAAAGTTCTCATGGCTACTAAGGGGCAAATTCAATTCAAGCCAATCAGCATTTATTATGTATTTCCTATGTGCCTGGCCCAATGCTAATATGTAAAAATGAAATCAGTTCCTGCTTCAAGGGGCATACATTCTACTAGGAGTAGGGAGGGGCAGATATAAATATGGGCAGATACTTTAATACAACATTTGTACAAAGCAAATATAAAATTATTCCGGTTAGGTGCTCATGATTGGTAGATGGCAGGTAATAACTTGAGGTGAATGTTGAAAAGAGCTAGGGCTTCCAAGAGGAAGTGAGGAGAGACAACAGTCTATACCCATGGGATAATCTAAGCAAAGTCACAGAGGCAGGAGAAAGAATGCCACATATGCCATAAATATTGAATAGACCCAGTACTTTGGCTCAAATATAGCATGGCTGTGACATTATCTGAAACTGGAGACAAGGTATCCTAACTCACAGTCACCTGCTCTTTCCCGAATACAGTTTTACGGACCATCAAATACACACATTATCTATATCCCCTCCCTGCTTTATTCAGTCATCTTGGCTTCTCTTATTTGATTAGCAGATAAAAATCCCAGAGAAAGAAATTAGCTGGACCATACAAACTGCATCTGGGGTTCAGCTGAATTGTGTAGTGCATCCAATTGCAGGCATACTCAGGCTCTAAATGACGCATGTTTCTATTGTGGTTTTTAGTGCTTAGAACAAAGGTCTCCTCTTTCATGAGGCAGAACAAAGAGGGTGAATTTGTCTCACCAAAATAACAAACAGTGATCAAATGACCTTTCATTTATACTTATTCAAAAGATTCCTATTTTGGGGAAATATGCTAATAAAACAAACCTAAAGCTGGCAGTTTAGGTTGGCACATGCATGCAAATGGATATATTTCAAAGACTCACTGAAGAGGTTTATGGTTCTATTGGGTGACTGGATGTGCCTACTGTTTTCATATCCATACTTTTCCCCCACCCCCATCCCTATCTTATCCCTACAACCCCCTATTCATTGAGAGAATCATTACTTTCTTAGACAGGCAAGACCTTAAGAGACTAGCTCTTATTCTTGCCAATTTTTAAGTTTTGTACATCTTTTGGTTTTCAGGAGGTAATAGGAGTCGAAAAAAATAGGAAGATTTTGACACAATGCTAAGAGAAACTTCCTAGGGTTTAGAGTATTCTAAGAGTGGGCTGTCTCAGGAGATAACAGGTAGTGAATTTCTCCACCTCTATAGATCCTTAAGCAGAGGCTTAAAGATGGCGAGGCTATAAAGAATATGAGATTAAATGTCTTCTGAAGTCCCTTCCAATCAGCCACCAAGCAGTAAGTGCCTATTATGAGTCAAACACAACGCTAGGTTTGGGGGAAGCAAATTCATAATAGAACTATCTACTGCCTTTGAGCAGCTTATGCTCTAGTGAAGAGAGGATAGGATGTGCATATATAATAATGATACATATAAAGATGATCTTTTGAGAAAGTTACTGTTGTAGCTGGGAGAGGGAGTCAGTAAAACCTTCATATTGGAGGTGGTACTTGAGGTGAGCCCTGAAGGATGCTAGCAATTTCTAGAGATGGAGGTAAGGAGGGAAGAGCATTTCAGACACAGGGAGTGGCAGGGAGAGGCAACCATTGAAAATTCACTCAGATTCTAAGATTTTAAGTCTGAGATTCTGTGATTTCATGAATTGTGTATGATAGATGCATTTTATATATGTATTCATATATAAATAGATACATACATGTACATATATAAAATAAGCCATATATGCATATGCATGTATTCATACACCCTACTTGATATTTCCTATACATGACATTTTCTCTCTAGTCTCTATATCTTTGTAATGGCTACTTCCTATACCGGAAATATTTTTCCTCCTCAACACCAACAAGGCAAGAAGGGAGAGGATTGAGAAGGCTGTTGAATTTGGTATTTTAATTGATTTTTAGTAACGAGAGAAAGAATAATTTCTACTGAGTTCTGAAGTTGGAAGTCAGATAGCAAGTGATAAGAAGTGAATGTGAGGTGAGCAAATACAGACAATGATGATGAATGACTTTATTCTAGCTGTTTGATTGTGAAAGGGAGGAGATATATAGGAGGAATCAGGATCAAGTGAAAGTTTTCTAAAAGTGATTCATTCCCTAACTGATAAATTGCTAAAGGATATAAAAAGGCAGTTCTCCCATGAAGAAATCAAAGGAGTTTATACTCAGATGAAAAAAATGCTCTAAATCATTATGGATTAGAGAAATGCAAATTAAAATAATCTAGAGATATCATATTATGCCTATCAGACAGACTAAAATGATAGAAGGTAAAGTGGTAAATGCTGGAGGGCATGTGGAAAAATTGGGACCTTAACTCACTGTTGGTGGATGTGTGAGGTGGATCCAACCATTTTGGAGAGAGATTTGGAATTATGCCCAAAGTGTTATTAAACTGCCTTTATCCTTTGGCCCAGCCATACCACTATTTGGTCTATTTCACAAGAGAATTGGGGAAAATGGAAAAGAGTCTACATGTTCTGAAATATTTGTAGCAGCTCTCTTTGTGGTGGCAAAGAACTGGAAACTGAGGTAATGCCTTTCAATTGGAGAATGGCTAAACAAATTGTAGTATATATTCATGATGGAATATTTTGCTATAAGAAATGATGAACTCAATGGTTTTAGAAAAAATTAGGGAGAGACCTCCACAAAATAATGAAGAGTGAAATGAGCAGAACCAAGAGAATATTGTATGCAATAACTGTATTGTTTTAAGAGCAAGTCATTCTATTATAAATACATAAACATAAATTAACCTCAAATATCCTATGAAGGAAGATGTTGTTTGAATCCAGAAAGGAATACTATTGTGGTGTAGGACATGATGGAAAATGGTTGATTAAAAAAACCATAGAAAGACTTGGACTTATGAAGGAAGATGCTATCTACCTTCAGAGAAACATATGATAGGAAATAAGCATAGTACAGTCTTACACATCTGTATATGAATGTATATATATATAT
>CM053591.1:85567471-85599208 GCA_028646515.1 Pseudochirops corinnae
TTATGTTAAGTTTTCTTGAAATGGAAAATTATTGTTTTATACTGAATTCTCTCTCTTGATCTGCTGTGTGCCTTATAGTATTTTTTCTTTTTTATCTTATATTTAAGTGTAAAAAACATTACAGAAAAGTGATAGAGATTTTTGCATGTTTATGGATAATAATCAGGAAAGGAGCCAATATTTAGGGATTGAATTAGTCAAAGCAAACTCCAAGGGGAAGCTAAAGGAGACAGTATCAGCTCTAATGGAGAGGTTGGCCTTAGCAAGAAGAGTCACCTGTTTAGAAACTGAGGCAAAAGAGGAGAAAGTGAAGGATGATACTGTCCTAACTAGTCCGGACTCAGATTCTTTGCCATGATTCCACATTGCACTTTACAGGTCCTCTTTATATATTGCCTTATCCCATTAGAGTGTAAGTTCTTTAGGGTCAGGAATTGTCTTGCTTGCCTCTTAAACTTGACACTTACTAGCCATAGTGCCTGGCGTTAAGTGCTTAGTAACTGCTCTATCTATCTATCTATCTATCTATCTATCTATCTATCTCCATCTCTTTTTGTTTTCAGGGTCATTCATCAGGACTAAGTAAAAACAGAGAAAGTGACAAAGGGGATAATCTAAGGTTGCAAAGGTATTAATGGTGATAGTTCAAAGGATAGGGGATTTGAAAGTAGAAGACAACTTAAAATTAAGTTGGTTGACTATAGTGCCCAGGTTGAAAAGAGAAGAAAGTGAGATGATGATGATGATAAGATATAACTATAGCAACAATAATAATGGCTACCATTTATATAATACTTTAAGGCTTACAAAGTACTCTATAAATATCTCATTTTATCTTTACAACAACCTTTGGAGGTAGGTGCTATTCTTATACTTATGTTATAGATGAGGAAACTGAGGCAAACAGAGAATGAATGACTTTCCCAGAGTCATACAGCTAGTATCTGAGACTTTAATGGAACTCAGAACTCCCTAACTCTAGGTTCAGTGTTCTATCTACTGGATGTTCTGAGCTCCTAGAAGAGGGGATGGCTTAGGATAGCAGTGGCTACTAATTAGAGATTGTGGTGAAGATAAAGCAAATATTTAGAAGGGTTGATGCACAGTGAAAGGGGGAAGTTATGGATGTGTATGGAGAATTTTGGGGGTGCCTTAAGTCTCGAGAAGAGGATCAAGGAATCTTTTCAAACAACTCAGTATCCATTTATTCATCTATTCAGCATTCATTCCAAAATATGTATTAAATATCTACTGTGTTCCAAGGCTAGGTATTGGTGGAGATACCTTTCATAAAAATTCCTGCCCCTGCATGCCTTGCACATCCCCTAGAACAGAAAGGAAACACAAACAACTATTGCTATAATAAAAACTATAATAATAAAACTCTATTAAATGAATTGGACTGGTGAAGAAAGAAGTACTGGGTAAGAAACAAGGGGAATATTATAACTAAGGGATAGTAATCAGTGTAGATTTCAACAAAGGTAGCATTTGAGTAAAATGTTGAAGGACTGGTAGCAGTTCATGAGGGGAAGCGAAGCCATTTCAGGTATAGGGAACATATAGCATGAGCAGAGACATGGAAGCAGGAAAGAGTACGGTGTATGTGGAAGAAAACCTCCATTTCTGTTGAGGCATTGAATGTAGGGAAGGAGCTATTATAAAATAAGAATGGAAAGGTAAAGGAGATGTAAGATGATAGAGGGACATGAATGTTAAGCAAAGAAGTTTGAACTGGTAAGTAATAAGTTGCTCCTGAAGGTTTGTTTTTGCTGTTTCTCCCCTGTTCCCCTAGAAAATATAAGGGAGAACAAGGAGGAATGGTCAGGTCTTACAAGTCCTTTAATCTGTCTAGCTCAGATTATATACAATTCCGAAGAAAGCATTTCGTTACCCATTCTTGGCTTACCAAGAACTGAGCCTCTCTAAATCTTAAATACAAGGCAAGCAAAACTTGCATGGGTTGTAGAAAATTGTTTCCTAACTAAAAATAAGACTTAGTGGCATCACTTATTTGCTGGATCAGAGCTTTGAGTTTTCTCAGCCGCAAAATATTCTCTCCAGTGGTTTCTCCAACCTTATTGCTTCCCAAAACAAACACTCTTCCCTCATTAAAGTGAAGCTCTGCAGGTAATAGAAAGGAGGATATGTTGGCTGCTGCTTGAGTAAAGGATTTTTTTTTTATGAAGACAAAAAATGTCCATCTCTGCGCCTAGGTTCTTGAGCTTAAATTAGCTAAGCAGGTGGAGAGATCATATTTCCTCTATAGCCAAACTCCAGGGGGATCCTGAGTTGCTTTTGTTAGTCTGTCCCAGTTCCTTTTTCCTAGTACCCAGTGGAGAAGGTACTCTCCCCTTTTCTAACAAGTAGGGCTTTTGTGATGGGGAAAAGAAAAGTCCTAGACAACTGAGGTACTCCACTATTTATGTGGCAGTGAGAAGGTGACAGAAACAGCTAGAGAAGCCTAAAACCTGCTTTGTCATCTTATACCTCTTTCTTTCAGGATGCCTCACATTTCCTTTCGGTCTAGAAAAAAACCCCAATAACCCACCAACAATGAATTACAGGTGAAAAAGTACTAGTTAGAGTAGGAATAAATGAGTAACCCTTTTTGTTTATCAAGATCTTGATGCTCATCACCCTTAGGAATGGAGAAATAGGTTTTTCTAGAATATTGAACTTTCTTCTCATCATCCTGTTAGGATTGCAACTCTTCTATTCTTTCCCATCCATCTCATTTCTGCTGAGGCCCAGATCCCCATTACTGATTGGCCATTCCCTTTCAGGAGCAAAATACACACATATATTCTATATATGTTTTATACATGTTTACATATATCACATATTTTATATATGTTAAGAAGTCATGGGAGGTGAGTGAGGAAAGACATTGATGATAGACAGCTTGATTTTGGTTGTTTGGTTGAGAAAGTAAAGAAAGATATAGGAGAGATTAGGGTCAAGTGAAGGTTTGCTAAACAGGATGGAGATTTTTGCAAGTTTGTGGGTAGCAATCAGGAAAGGAGCCAATATGTAGAGACTGAATTAGAGAATGTAAACTCCCAGAGGAAATGAGAAGAGATAGTAGTGGAAAAAGACTTATAGTCACACAGGATGACAGGATATTAGTGGTTTTGATCTGCATCAACAGAGAGACTACATATAACAATATTATGAGTGATATGTATAGCATATACTTATGTGATACACATATATGTCTATATACACCCATGCATATGTGAAGAAAGCCTGCAGGACTTGGGGTAGATATTTTATAATAGATTTATGGAAGTTCTTGGAATCTTGTCAGAGGGTTGTGATCATGATTAGATGAGCTACTCCATATACCAATACAATGGGTGATCTTTTAAAGTGTATATGTATAAACATGTTTGTATACATGTAGATAGTATGCTAAGATTCATACATATATAAACATGGACATATAAACATTTGCATGTGTGCATACAGTGTATAGAAAGAATGTTTACTTGGTTCAAATCTAGCCTCAGATACTTACAAGCTGGGTGACCCTGAGCAAGTCCATAATATCTTTTTGCCTCAGTTCTCTTATCTATAAAATGATGATAATAATAGCACCTCCTAGGGTTATTGTGAAGATAAAATGAGATAATATTTGTAAAGCAAATGTAATGCCTGGCACTCTGGTGCTACATAAATATTATTTATTATTATTTTCTTTTGGAGATGGGAAGGCAAGGCAATTGGGGTTAAGTGACTTGCCTAAGTTCCCACAGCTAGTCAATGTGTCAAGTGTCTAAGCCAGATTTGAACTCAAGTGCTCCTGACTCCAGGGCTGGTGCTCTATTCACTATGCCACCTAGCTGCCCCTATTATTATTATTATTATTATTATTATTAATAATAATAATAATAATCAATAAAAGGGAAGGTGGACAAAACTGTAAATTATCCTACATCATACACACACACACACACATGCACACACATACACTTATCTTTAGAGTACACATGACTGTTCTGGAGTGGAAAGGCTCTAATTATGTTTTCTTTAGGCCAATGTTCAAATTGAGTTCTGTATCCTGAATATACATCTAATTGAGGGTGATAAATACGTACTTGAGGACCAGGGAAAAGCATATTTGGATGGGTATTTTGCCACAAAGTGGGCAATCTCTCTGCAATTATTTGAGGACTGATTATGTGAATATGCAAAATAAATAAATCTTCTGGCCTTAGCTCTTGGTGGTGTAATGTGAGGGAGGAAGAGAAGGCAATATACAAATTTGGAAAGAGTAGTGTGTGGGATAATGTAAAAACTAATGGATTTGGATTCAGGAAGATCTGGTTTTGAATACTATCTCAGACACTAACTATATAATCCTACACAAGTCAATTCACCTCTCTAGACCTCCGTTTCCTCATTTGTAAAATGAGAGAGAAGAATTTAATGATCTCTTCAAAGTCATTAAATGAAGTTGGAATCAGCTTGACAGGGGAGTTAAATTTTCAGTTCAAGCATTTACATCTTGGAAAATTGGCAATCACTACAAATCAGGGTTTGAGTTATTGTTTTGTTGATTTTTCTAGACTTGAGAAAGTGACGGAGAAAATGTTACTAATTCAGAATTAACTTAAAAATATGCCATGTGTACCTCTCCCTCCTGCCCCCGAAACCTGTTTGTTAAACATTACCAGCACCATTTAGCTCTATGATTCTAAAATCTTATGACTGATGAATTCGGAGTTAGAGGCTTCAGGTTCAAACCCTAGGTCTATCATTTCTTACCTAAAGGACCTTTGGCAGCCTCATTTAATTTTTCTTGGACTCTTCTATAAAATGAGAAGATTGGATGAGATGAAATAAGGCCTCTGCCAGCTTCAAATATGTGATCACATGATTCTACATTTGATTGCTTACACACATCTCTTGCTCTCTGTCTCTCTGTCTCTTTCTTCTCTCTCTAATTATTTACTAACCCACAGTTTAGTAGATGAATTATTTACCAACCTACTTTTTGCAAAGATAGGAGAGTTTTTTTTATTTAGATATATGTATCTGTATTATAATTGGTTTCTTTATTGATCTCAGCCTATGTGTAGCTTGAAGAATTTTAACTTCCATCCTTTTCACAATTACTATAAAACAGTAAGATGGAAATAATACTATTAACATCTGTCACTTCAGTAATGCTTTTAGGTTGACAAGATTTGTGAGATAGTAGTTATTGTAAGCATAAGGAAACCAAGACTTGAGGATTGAAGTGATTAGCCTAGGATAATCTAGTTTGTAAATGATCTACAGATTAAAACCAAGGTCTTTCCTTAGATATTGTCTTCTTAGTTAGAATATTAACTTCTTGTGAGCAAGGGCTGTTTCTGCCTTTCTTTGTATCCCCAGAGCTTATCATGGTGCCTAGAACATAGTAGATTTTCAGTAATTTCTACTACATCATGCAGCCTCTCTTAGGATCAATGGATTGGGAGTTAGTTGGGGTTAGGTCTCAACCAGATTTTCAAATGAATTATTTCATAACCTTGGGAAAGTCATTTCACATGTGTGGTTTTCAGTTTCCTTACATATAAAATGAAAATATTGAGTTTCATAAATTGCAAGATCTCTTCTGGTTCTGACATTTTATGATTCTCTATTGTTGACTTCAGCCTGCTCAGTCTTTCTTCATGAACTGCTCATTATGAGAAACAAATGCTTTATTGAATCCTAGTTTACTACAATTTCCCTTGTTTTTGAATGACCCATGAAAATAAAATTGAATCTTAACCTTTCAGATATATATCCATTCAAGGACCTCTTCATCAAATATTCCCATTATTTAAACAGGACAAATGGACTATGTAGCAAGTTAATTTGATTCAATTCAATTGAGCAAGTATTGACCATGTATCTTCCACGAACAAGGTACTGCACTTTGGTGCTTGGAATATGAAAACAAGTGCAGGGAGTTAGGGAGCCAGCTTCAACCATCTTCAAAAATCAATTGCTAAATTTTCATTTAGACCTGAAAAATTGGTAGACTCTACAAATCACAAATCAAGGTTTGATTTATTGTTTTGTTGATTGCCTGGATTTATGAAAGGGATGGATAAAATATTAACAATGTGTATTAAACTTAAAAGTGCACACGTATACATTTTTCCTCTGGAGATCCCAGTTGTTAAACATTTAGCAGGGCACCCCTATAAAAGTTGCTTGAGCTTAGCAGGAGAGCAGTAGAAAGCTTCAGGAATGTAATTATCATTAAGTTGGAGGACTGCTAAGTGTAGGATAGTAATAATAGTAATAATAAAAATAAAAATAATAATGATGATGATTGAGTAACTGGAATATATAGTGCTTTATTTATTATATAGTGTTTTAAGTTTTGTAAAGTGCTTTATATGCATTATCTTATTTGAACCATACACAAAAATAGAAAAATGTTCGGTATCTGAGTATAGATACTATATAACATTTTGTTGTTGTTGTTCTTAAGATGCTTCCACTCTCTATTAGGGTGGGAAAAAACACCATGTATGCAAATAACTATGGTACAAGGAAAAATGTGATTAATGGGAGACATCCAAATAAGTGTCATGAAAAACTTGAGAAGGAAGAAATCACCCTCAGCATAAGAGTTCAGGGAGGGATTTAAGGAGAAAGGGTCATCTGACTTCAGCCTTGAAGGAAGGGAGATGGAGTTGAGGAATACATTCTAGACATGGAGAATTATATGAACAAAGGCACAGGGATTGTCTCGAAGCAGAGAGTGGATGACCAAGAAACATCTAATTTTGATGGAGATGTAAAATATGTCAATGAGAGTAGAGTGAGTAAGGAAAGACAGGTGGAAGAAAAACTTGGGAGGGCCTGAACATTTGGAAGTAAAGGAGAGGCATGACCAAAGTTCTGGAGCCTAGGAAACTGGGAGGATAATGATTTCATTAACAGAAATTTAGGGAGCTTAGGGAGAGGGAAAATGGAAGGAGGGAGGGAGCCAAAGAAAGGAGAACATAAATAAAATGGAAAGAAATGTTGGACAATTTTTCCCAAGTCCATCAAAGAATACCTATTGAAAAACTGACCAATGACTACATTATAATTCAATTTACTAACTAATACAATATTTAGTGTAACCCACACCTGAACAAAAATTCTCTTTACAACATTCCTGACAAATGTTGTTACCCTGGCTCTTTAAGGACCTCCACTGACGAAGGTCTGTTTCCTGAGGCAATTTCTTTCATGTCTGAACAGCTCCAATTCTTAGGGATGTTTTTCTTTATGTTGAACAAAAATGTCCCTCCTTATAGCTTCAACACAGTACTTCCACTTTTTTTTTTCCTTTTGGGGCCAAACAGAACAACTCTCATCACTCTTCCCTAAAATAATTCTTAACAGAACAGAAGGTAGGTACCATGTCTTCGCTAAGTCTTATCTTTGGCTTATACATTCCTAGTTATTTCACTTAATCCTCTGATGGTGCACAATCTAGTCCTCTCACGATCTTGGTCATCCTCCAGGTTTAATTTATCTAGTTGTTAATGTCCTTCCAGATATGTAGCACCCCAAGCTAAATAGAATATTTCTAGTATATTGGGGAATGGCTAAATAAGTTGTGGTATATGAATGTAATGGAATACTTTTGTGTTATAAGAAATGAGGAGCAGATGGACTTCATATTTTCCTGGAGAGGCTTATACAAAGTGATGCTAAGTGAGAAGAGCACAACCAGGAGAAATCTGTACACAATTACAGATACAATATATGTGTGATGACCAGCTTTGATAGACTGGACTCTTCTCAGCAATGCAGGGTTATAAGACAACTCCAAAAGACTCATGATGGAGAGAGATGTCTACATTCAGAGAAAAAACTAGAAAGAACAGAGTTTGAATGCAAATTGAAGCAAATTACTTGCTCTCTTTCTTTTTCATGTTTGGTTTTGTTTCCTCTTTCCCATTGTTCATTCCATCTGTTACAATCCTTTTTTATAACCTGACTAATGTCTAATGTGAAAGTATTTGCAGATCCTATACTTGATTGCATGCTGCCATGGGGAGGAGGGGGGTGAGAAGAGGGAGAGGGAGAAAATTTGAAACTCAAGGGATTGTGGAACTGAATCTTGTATACCAAAAGTAAAACAACCACATTAATAAAGACAAAAAATATTTCTAGTGTAGTCTAATCAGGTCAAAATATAGTAATGTTATAATCTCACTCATTCTTGATATTTTGCAGCTGTTAATGGAGCCTCAGGTGGCATTTATTTGTTTAGCTATTAATTAATACTTTTGATTCTGCTTGAACTTGGAATCAATTTAAACCCTCAGCTCTTTATCACACGAGTTAATTTTGTGCCCCACTTGGCTTACTTATAATAATATGGCAGTTTTTTGTTTGACAGTGTCAAATGTGAAATTTTGTATTTATGCATATTAAACAGAAAGGGTGTGATCTGTTTTATTACAAGAACTTCCAAACATTAGTGAAAATACACATCTCTGAAGCACTAACAAAAGACAAATTGACCTAGTCAGAGTAGTTTTGTGACTACCCTAGAAAGATTAGAAGCCATAAAGGGAAGGCAGGTGGTATGAGTGACCCAGGACTGAAGATTAGGAGTGCAGGAAGAGCAGAACAAGGGGCTAGAGAACTAAGATTGGAAGACAGTATATGTGTAAATGGCTGGATTATAGGGGTAATAATAAAGAGAAAGAAGAAGGAAAGTGAGGTTTGAGAGAACTGTGGTGGATTGAGAGAATACCAGTTGAATGAATATAATGAAAATAAAGTATAGTTTCATGAGAAAGTTGCTGAATGGGGAGATAGAGGGTAAGAGATTGTGATCGG
Organism: Pseudochirops corinnae; assembly: GCA_028646515.1. Classification (NCBI taxonomy): domain Eukaryota; kingdom Metazoa; phylum Chordata; class Mammalia; order Diprotodontia; family Pseudocheiridae; genus Pseudochirops; species Pseudochirops corinnae. The sequence continues at coordinate 85,576,304 of CM053591.1, forward strand.
CTTCAGAATTTCATGGTGAACTGTTTACAAGGGTGATGAGGTCTAAAGTAGAATCTTGCCTGTGTATTGCTGATGTAGAGTGAAGATGGATGTCATTACAGTTGAACTGGTTGATGAACTGAGAAGTTAGGATATTAGAAAGGTCATTAATATGAACATGGAAGCCATTAAGAATGATAGCAAGGACTAGAACAGAAAGGAGGACTATATGTAAAGTACTATAATCATCAAGGATAGATTGCATTGACAAGATTAAGGAACTGGTGATGTGAATTTAATGGACATATGTGCAGTACTATCATGTATCCAGGACAGCATGCTCTATCAGAAAGAGTAAAGATTCCAAGATATTTGGCTTCTGATCCTTCCTTGATTCACCAGTTTTTTTAATTTGGACAAGTTATTTAAACCTTTCACTTGCTCATTGATGTACTTTTTGTTAGGATGAAAAAGTTAGAGACTAATTGATCTTTAAGTTTCATTCTAATTCTGGGAGTCTATGAGACCTAAATAAAACTTAAGTCATCTTATCTAGTGATGATAACTGATATTTATGTAGGGCTTCATGGTTTACCAAGCATTTTTCATGTATTATCATATTTGAGCCTCACAGGAAACCTCTGTAGGTACTACAGATATTGATATCTCCAAGCTATTGATGAGAAACCAAGTATTAGAGAGGTTACCTGACTTGCCATGTTTACACAGTTACTAAATGCATAAGGTACAGTTTGAAACCAATAGTTTCTGATTCCAAACCCAACATTCTGTTCACTATCCTATGGTGTTACTTCATCCCAGGCAGAAGTGTCAGTTTTAAACCAATCTAGCTATGCGTACTTAAAAATTAAAGCATGATTGTAAGTAAACATAAATATTATCTATGTAAATTATAAGGATAAATGTAATAACAATTAGAGCTTAATAAATGTCAATGAATTTATTATTCTTCCTAAGCACCAATAGAGCAGGAAGCGATTATTTTATATAAACAGTACCTGGTTTCCTGTTATACTGTATTTAAGATTAAATTAGGTTGCATGAAGGGACGTATGGTATCCATGACTAGGCAAGTAATAGTCCTGCTATATTCTGCCCTGGTCAAATTACAGTATTTTGTTCAGTTCTGGGTACTAGAGACATGCACAGAGAATGGGCAGAGTGTGCCAGGTCCACACTCTCAGCATAATAGGTACCACATTTTAGTAAGGACAGTGATAAACTGGTAATTGTCCACCAGATAACAAAGGACCTCAAGTTCATGCTGTGGACCTGGGTGGATCTTGTAATGTCTGTCACAGAAAAGAGACATTATTGCTGTGAAAGTCTATTAGTTACAAGCAAAATAGGTCTGTACTATTGGGTCCCAGAGGGGATCACTAGAAGCAATGAGTTGAATAAATGCAAATTAAGATTTGTTTTAAGGAAGAAACTTCCGAACTATTAGAGAAGTCCAAAAATGGAACAAGACTTTTCCTAGTGATCAAGCAAAGACTGAATGGACCATTTGTCAGGGACATGTAGAGGGGATTCCTATTTAAGAAAAATAAGATGGTCTCTGAGGTTCTGGTCTCTTCCGTCTCTGGGATGCTATGAATCTGTAAACAGAGCTCTAGTGTATGGGAATTTATCAAGGAATATATAACTAAGGAGAAAGAATAAAAGATGTTGCAATGGATTAAGACAAAGAGAGAGCAGAAAGGATGTTTAACTGAATACTTCCTGGCACCAAAAAAGATTTAGCCTACATAATTATGAGCTGTTCTGTGTAAATTAAGATGCTATGATCTACTATTAGTAGGGCACACACTCTAAGTATTTTTTTCACTAATGAAATGAAGCCAATACCTGTATCTACTGATTAGATTATCTCTGTTCTATGACCACAGACAGTAGGATTAGCTCTGCTAACCATCTTGAAAGCATCAGCCATTTGTCATAAGTAGAACTGGAAGGGGGGTGAAAGGGAAGTATGGATGGATTAATTTGTAATTTGCACTGCTGGAAAAATCATTCAAAGGGTATTTGATTGTATAAACTACATTTATAGCAAATATACTCCAAGCTAAATTATAACTTTGACTACTTGTATTCAACAGATGCACTTCACAAGTTTGAGGCAATTTCCTCTGCATTTTTACTCCTCTATCTTCCTTTTATTTTCCCCAGGAACTTCATTTTGTCCTTCCAAAAATGCCCGGAGATTTCCCCCTGCAAACTTTCTAGAGTTTGATCTACCCCCCAAATCTTCCACCCCATGATCTTCCCTTAATTAACTGTGTGATCTTGGACAAATCTCTTAATTGCTCAGAGCGTCAGTTTTCTCATCTGTTTCAACTGCATGACCTCTAAGATTCCTTCCAGTCCCTAAGGTTATATAACTTTGACTTTTTTATGCCTAACTTCCTTGAGCATGGAAAAGATTTTGTTCTATGGCCTTTACCACCTCTGACTTCCTGTTTAAACATTCATGTTCAATATTGAGTTCCATCAGAGTTGTGCTTTCTATTAATTAGAATGAGTGGCAATAAGCTTTTCATCAGAGAAATGAATATCACAAATGAAGCATCCCCACTGGGCGATAATCTCTGCTACCACAATAGTTAATGTATTATTGCTTTTGAGTAACAAAATGTCTTTGTTGAGCACTCCAATAGTTTGGTGGCTCTGTGTTCTCATCCATGTGGTTAGTGCCTCCAGTGGCATGTATATAAATATATTGGGAATATATGAACGTATGTATGTATATATGTATATGGAGTATATGTATATGTATTATTCATTCATTCTTTTGTTTGTTTGTTTATACCATACAAGTCATCCATGCCTTTCTGCAAATACTCCTGTGAGGGTCTACCCAACATTTTGAGAGCCTTTATCTAGAAGTTTTAATATTATGAGGGTGTCAGTACAGCACAAGGGTTATCCATCTGTTTCCCCGCTCTTGAAACATGACTTACATGCTGCCTTTTTCAGTCATACTTTTAAAACTAATATAATAATAATAATAATAATAATAATAATAATAGCTAACATTTATGTGGTGCTTTAAGGTTTGTGAAATTTTTTACAAATATTATTTCATTTGATAAAACCACCCTGAGAGATAGGTACTATTATTTATTCTTATTTTCTAGATGAGGAAACTGAAGCAGACAAAGATCACAAAGTCACCAAGTGACTTACCCAGGGTCACATTAGTAAGTGTCCGAGGTCTGATTTAAACTCAAGTCTGCCTGTCTCCAGGCCTGGTAGTCTATCCACTGTACCATATATTTGTCTTCTCTTCTGGAATGCTATGTTTTAAACTGTTTCTTGTATAGGATTCACTTTTGCTAATGATGTTGTAGTCCACTTACACCTATCATAAATCTTTCATTTGTCCTCTTGGTGTCCCTGTAGTATCGATTCGTTAGAGGTTGTGGTATTCTGATGATCGTGGTCATTAAGTACAACCTGAAAAAGGCTTCTGTCAAAAGATGGCTTTTGGTATTAGAGAGAAAGTAGCAAACTGAGACTCAGGGAGGTCACATATCTAATTAGTACAAGAACCAAGACCAGACCCATGACATCCACTCCCAATCCAGTATCTTTTGCTGGACTTCCTTAAAGGTACCTTCAAGTAATCCTGAACCTAGAATGAAAGTTGGAGAAATTCATTCATCTATTTTGTCTCATGACCCATCCCAGGTATATGAGAATTTGCTCTCTCTTAAAGACCTCTTTAATACAAATGTTAAATACAATGTTCAGGTTGCAACTCTTTAACTGCATCCAGAGCCAGATTAAAATGTAATTGAAACATATTTAAGAAAATAAATAAAAAATGCAATAGAACATCAATAATATTGGATTTTTAAAACCGAGTCAATATGTGGCTGGTGGAGATCCTTATGTATGAATGAACGACCTAATAGTTTTTGAGCCATGTTTCTACTTGAGTTAGATATCACTGCCCTGGAGGATGGGTTCTACAAGCTCCTTAGAAAAGTGTGTAGTAAAAATGGAAACTTACTGAGGGATTCAAGTGTAAAAATATTAGAAATAGAGAAATAATATGCAACTTGTTTATAAAAGACTTCTTTCACATCCCTGATTATTTTTTGAGCAGGATGTTTGTCTTGTGTCAATATGACTGGTCAAGGTTGAAGATAATTAAAAGAACTCCTATCTTCAAAGGTCAAGACAGTTCTTTGAGGTTTAATGAGTAAGAGGAAGCAGTCATTTATCATTTACTTCCCAGTTCCAGAAAAACAAATTGTTGTATTTGACTAGTCACATTTTGTATTCTTTTCTAAATTCATCACTGGGTTATCTTGACTCTGAGTCTACTGTTTTAGTCTCTCTCTGAGTTTTGCCCATTTTAAATCACAAAGATTTACTCCCTTTGACACTTCAAGAATTCAAGGATCTGTGACTTGCTTAAAGTGGGTGTTCCCCCCAGACACTAATTTCAACCCCTCTATAAATAAAGAGAGAATTTTCAAGAGCTATCAAAAGCCATTACCTTGTGCCTAATGTGGTATGAACCCCTCGGATTTTAGCAAGGCTGGTTCTTGGGTGGCACACATACACTTGATCATTCTGGCTTTACTTGAAAACCATTCCTCTAATATGACCTACCAGAGGTTACAGTCCACTAGTGTAGTTCTCAACATTATAACAGGGTCACCTCCCCATGAAAATGAGGCATTAAATAAAACTTTAATGTAAGTCTCCCTGAAGTGATTTATGATATAGGTTTAAAGAATGGTGGTAGGCAGCTATATGGTACAGTAGATAAGAGTGTTGACCCTGAACTCAGAAAGACTTGAGTTCAAATCCGTCCTGAAACTCTCTAGCAGTGTGATGCTAGGCAAATTATTTGACCTCTGTTTGCCTCAGTTTCTTCAACTGGTAACTGGATGTTGTTGTAGGATCAAATGAAATAATATTGATAAAGCACTTAGTTTCATTTCTGGCACATAGTAGGTGCTAAATAAATGTTAATTCCCTTCTTTTCTTCCTCTCATCCCAAAAAACAACAACAAAAAAGTCCTATTGTTTATAATAGTCACTTCAAGCTATTTCCTAATTTCTCACACTGATGCTTAGTTTTTTTCACAATTTCTTGGCTATCTCAAAAAGGCCTGGGGCTATGAAGTGGGATATCAATTTTAGAGAACCATTATAAAATGGTACATTTTTGGAGTGTTCATTTAGAAGGGGGAAAAAATCTTATCCAAATAACAAATTGATGCCCTATTCTACGGTTTTTCCATTGTGAAATCATTTTCTGGAACTTTTTCTCCTATCCCAGTGACATTTCCCCTCCTCTTTGGACACTTTTCCTGCTGTCATCGGCAGTTTTTGAGAAAAATGTATCTGCTTGCACTTTGTGCTTAGGGAGAGAAGTTTCTGTTCCTGGTGTTGGAAGGCAGCCCATTAAGAGTGGGCACAGCATCAAAAACAATAAAGAGCATGTGGTATCTCCAGTGAGAAAAAAAGGCAAAGATGAAGATATGTTGTGGGATTCAAAAGCAGTAGGGTACTCCTAGAAAATGGCAAAATTATGAAATCTGTGTGTATGTGTGTTGTGTCATGAAGTTTCAGAACAAGTTCTAGGGGCCAAAGGGATCCACTTGGGTAAAAGTTGTTGTTTTGTAACCTCAGTCTTATGTTGAGCCTTACTTGGGCTTGATCTTACTTGATCAAGCTTACTTGATCTTGGGCAGTGGGGTGAGAGGAACCATCAGTGGAACTGAAACTATGCAGGTCAGATGTCCAATCTGGAAGCTTAGTTAATCCTCTCAAATGCCCAAAGCAAAAATTGGGACACATTCCTCTGATGTGATCAGAGCCATAACTAGCAATTTGGACACTGGGACAAGCTTCGTAAGGCCTAGGGATAGGCATCATGGAAGATGTCCTCAAATTAGCTTTTGAAAACATGTTCATTTGAGGTGGGTGAGAGACCCTGGTATTCCACAAGCCCTAGACTCAGGAGGAGCTCATCTGGCATATGGCCACTGGAGCTGTGTGGGGAACAAGCAAGACATCTGGTAGATTCCTGTTTTAAAGAACATTCTTATTCATTACCAAGCTCAATTTTTTCAATGCTGCTGAAAAATTGTAAATTAAGTAAACATCTGGCTCTATAGGGAGAGGGCCTGGATTCAGTTCCTAACTTTTCTCCTTGCTGTCTGGGTAATCTTGGGCTAGTGACTTAACCTCCCTGGGCCTCAGTTTTCTAAGCACAGTATAATGGAATGAACACAAGGACCTGAGTTCAAATGTTATTCCTTACACTGTGTGAACTTGGGCAAATGATTTAGTTGACCTGTGCTTTAGCTCATCTTCTGTAAAATGAATGGGTTGGACTAGATGACCTTTGAGGTCCCTTGTAGCTATAAAGTTAGGGTGCCTTTATTCTTTGATAACCACTGAGCTCTCTTTCAACTTTGCATTGATGATTCTCATCCGTAGCTTCTAAATTTTATTATTTATGATAAAAAACCCCACTGAAGCACACTAGGCACACCTCTGTTTTTGATTTTAGAAACATTTGGTCAATGGTAACAATACCTTGAATTTGCATCATGCTTTATACTTTTATTCACTGACCAAGCATTTATTAGGCACTATCTATATACCAGATACTACACTAGACACTATGAATTCAAAGAGTAAAAAGGAAACAGTTCCTGCCCTCAAGGAGCTTGTATTTTATTCAGAGAAAACTGTGTATATAGATAATTAAATGCCAAATATAAATATGTAGGAGGGTACTAGCATCTGGTGAGATCAGGATAGCTCTTATGTGGAGGTGGCATTCTAAGGCAGCTAGGGAGTATAGGAGGTAGAGTTCAGGAAGGTGTATAGTCATGCATAGGAACAACCTGTATAATGTCATGGAGATGGGGGCTAGAATGGCATTTGTATTCAGATAAGCCAGTTTGACTGGAACATAGTATATTAAGATTAATGTGTAATGAGCTTAGAAAGGTAAACTGGAGCTCAGTTACATGATACTTTGAAGGCCAAATAAAGAAGACTATATTTTACCCAAGGGGCAAAAGGGAGTCATTGGAGGTTCTTGAACAGGGGAATGACATAGTTAAAACTATGAATTTGTAGTATCAATTTGGCAACTATGTGATGAATTAGAGAGGGGAAAAGCTAGAGGTGGGGAGACCAATCAGGAGAGAATCAAAATTGCCCAGGTAAAAGGTTATAAAGACCTCAACCTCAAGTAGTTATATGAGTTGAGAGAGGTGGTGGAGGAAGAATCAATAATACATAATAACATTGGTTCTTTTTTTAAAATTAAATTATTTTTAGTTTTCAGCACTCACTTCCTTAAGTTTTAAATATTCTCCTCTTTCCCCCCACTCCCTCTCCAAGGTGGCTTGCAATCTTATATGGGCTCTACACATACCTTCCTATTAAACACATTTTCACATTAGACATATTGCATAGAAGAATTATAATGAATGGGAGAAACCATTAGGGAGGGAGGGAGGGAGGAAGGGAGGGAGAGGGAGAGAGAGAGGGAAAGAAAGAGAAAGAGAGAGAAAGAGAAAGAGAGAGAGAGAGGGAGGGAGGGAGAGGGAGAGGGAAAGAAAGAGAGAGAGAGAGAGAGAGAAAGAGAGAGAGAGAGAGAGAGAACAAAACAAACATGAAAATAGTCTGCTTCATTCTGCATTCGGATTCCATAGTTCTTTCTCTGTATGTGGCTGGCATTTTTCTTCATGTGTCCTTTGGAAATGTTTTAGGTCCTTGCATTGCTGAGAAGGGTTAAGTCTATCAAAATCAGTCCTCACACACTGTGGCTGTTACTGTGTACAATGTTCTCCTGGTTCTGCTCCCCTCACTCAGCATCAGGTCATATAAGTCTTTTCAGGTTTCTCTGAAGTCTGCCTATTCAGCATTTCTCATAGCTCAATGGTATTTCATTACATTCATATACCACAGCTTGTTCAGGCATTCCCCAATTGATAGGCATCCCCTCAATTTTCAGTTCTTGGCCACCACAAAAACTTATTGGTTCTTAAGGATCAAAGAGAGGGCAGGGTCATGGATGACTTTCAATTAGTGAACCTTGATGACTGGCAGGATAGTGTTGTCCTCAACATCAATAGAGAAATTAGGAAATACATTTTAGAGACAATATAATGACTTCCTTTTTGGATATGTTGAATTTTAGGTGTCCAGGGGACATTGAGTTAGAAACGTGTGTGCTTCTAAATGTAGTAGGTTATTGGTTGCTGATGTAGAAGTGGAGGTCAATGTAGATATGAGGGCTGGAATACAGATCTGGGAGTAATCTTTGTAGATGATTGAACTCATGGGAGTTGATGAGATCACCAAGAGACAGGGTAGAGAGAGAAGAGAAGGCCCAGGATAGTATACCCATACACAATGGATGGGGTAGGGATATTCAGCAAAAGAGACTCAGAAGGAAAAGGGTAATGAAAACCCAGGGAAATAGAGGCAAAATTATTATTATCATATAAATTACATCCTTATATTCTCATAAAAGTCCTATGGAGTATGTATAAATATCTACATTGTATAGGAGAAGAAAGTATCCATATGATTTGTCCCCAATCATAGTACATTGCAGTGTTGAGACTCAAATAGAGGCTTTTGTATATCTAAGTGTTCCCCCTGTTCTATCATGCTGACACTTAGCTCAGAGCTTAGCTCAGTGCCTGGCACATAGTAGGAGCTTAATAATGTTTATTGATTGATTGAATAGCAGTGGAATTTGACAGGTATAGGTACACAATAACTTAACTTCGGTCATTGTATTGAATCCTGACTTGTTTTCCAAACTGATTTCTATTCTCCTATGTTTCATTCCTTTCAAAGAGTTGAGGAGTTAACCATAGACACTTGTCTAACCTGAGTACAGCTAGGGGATTGAAGTCAATGTCCTGTGTAATAGCACCTTTAAGATCATTAGTAATTAGAATGAGCATATTTAAGTAGCATAATTGATATAAATGAGTCCCTTGAGTCCTGAGTCCTCAGAGATTGACACAGAAACTCACAAATGTTTCTGGATTGCTGCCATGTCCACTTGGCAGGTGGTGACCATAATGACACCATGGGGATGCTTCCAGGGGAGAAACATAACCTCTGAATAAACACCCATTGACAGGTTCTAAAGAATAAAGGTCAAGAAGATTTAAAATAGAGTACAGGGAGCAAAGTCCAGGAGTTGGATTCTTAAGGAAAGTCAGAGTATAACTTCTGAGTTTTTTTTGAAAGACTGAGATGGTATTTGCTTACAATTTCTATGGAAACTTTACTTAAACTGAGATCATCAATGAAGTTGAAATTTAGGAGCATTCCTGTGATGAAGATGGAGGTTAAAAGACATGTCACAAAAGAGAATGGAGAATATGGAAACATTTTCTACTTCCTACTTGGAAACTGAAGCCTGAAATCCCTGCCTAGGCACACTCAGAAAGGATTCCAGGTTGTTTGGAAAATATATCTCATAGGCATACATATGATGTACCTCTCTGACTTTCTCAGCGATTCATGCTTAGGTTGAACTAAATCTTGGCCTTGGTAGTTACTTCAAACTCTGGGCTTCTCTGGTTCTGTAATTCTATGTATTTCTTATAGTCTCTGAGAAGAGTGCCTGCAACCCAGATTTATCTTGAATCGTGGCATTCATACTGGGGATTAACCTTTATCTCACTCACTGCAAAGCTGTCATGCTATATTTTCCTGTTCAACCATCTTCTCCAACATATTGCAAAATCATTTGACTCAGTCTTATATTGAGAATACAAGTTTTCTCTTCCCCAATTATTTCATTTGCCATCTATGGAAAACCTAAACAAAATATAAATTCAGTAAGTAATAATCAAAAACTGGGTTATGCCATCAGTGATCTAGAGGTGGAAAGGACCACCCAAGGCCATCTAGTTCAAGCCATTCATATTACAGTTGAGCAAATTGAGTCCAGGGAAGTTAAATGAATTGTCCAAAATTGTTCAGCTGGTGAGCCAAGTTTTTCTGATTCCAGAGTCAGTGCCTTTTTCCCACTGCATCCCATGGGAATTACTTGGATGTCTTTAGCAAGTTTGTTTTGATCCTGGAAAATATGAATGACTTCCCTTTTCTCCTTTCTCCCTCTCCCCTCTCCCCTCCTATGCCCTCTCTTCCCCTTCCTCCTTTCTTCTCTCTTCTTTTCCCTGACACAATAGATGGGTTGTTGGATTTGAAGTCAGACAGACCTAGGTTCAAGTCTGTTTTTGACACTTATTAGTTATATTACTCTGGGCAAGTCACTTACCCTCTATAAACCTGTTTCCCCATTTAAAAATTAGAGGGTTGAACTAAATGGTCATTAAGGTTTCCTTAAGTTCTAAATGATCAAATCATCAAATTATCTGTGATCTGCTTCTTTCTTTCCTCCTTCTGTAGTTCCTAAAAAAATCACTTCTCTTCATCTCTGTTGATTACTGAAAAGATGCTTCATAGTAATAGTTTTTTTTTTCTGTAACTCAAATCAAATGTGAAATCTTCATTTTCAGAAGCTTGTTAAAGTATTATTAAAGAAGAACTAACTGGAGAAAGCAGATGGGTTCAGGGACTATCCCCATCAACCTGTGAAGCTATAGAATTTGTATCAGCTGACTTAGCCTACTCTATCCCTCCCTATTCAACCTGGTCAATGGTGGCTCTCAGAGAAGGAGCTAGGAGTGTATTTCTTGTAGTCCTTAATTAGAATCATCAAATATCTTAGTTGGAAGGAATGTCTGAAGTCATCTAGACCAAGCCAATCACAAAATACAAATATGATAAATTCTAGAAAGGTTAAGTGATTCACCCAAGGCTACATGGTGAGTTGGTAGAAGAATAGAAACTAGAACCCAGGTTTCCAGATTAGTTATGTTATTTCCACTCTATCACAATTACATTATGTTCTTCTTGTTGTCCCTACCCTACCCTCCATCTTCTCATACCTTGTTTTTTTTTTAATCTGAGCAATGTTGAACTCCATTTTCCTCGCCCTCTGTGGAGGGTAGTCTGTCATAAATATTTTCCAAGCACTGGGGAAATGCTTTATAGTTTATACAATGTTTGTGTAGAGAAATCATACTCCAGTTTCTGTGAATGTGTACAGAGTGAAAAGGGTTCTGTGTTACGAGTAAATATGACAGGCATAGAGAACTGTTGGGATGGTGAGGCAGAGTGAACTAGTATGTATACATGTTATAAAGATGTGTTGGAAATTTTGCTGTTTACTACTTATGTGATCTCTCTTGCTCCCCAGTTTGTGTATCTTTAGTAATTCTTCCATTCTGACAACTCTATTACAGCTATTCCAAAACTGGTCAAAGATATCCCGATATGAAAAATAGAATGACTGTAGATGAATTGACTATGGCTAATTCAATTTATCCAAACCAATTACAATTTAAGCATTTATTAAGTACCTTCTGTGTGCCAGTCACCGTGTAAGCAGTGGGGATTCAAAGAAGACAAAAACAGTTCTTGCCTTCAAGGAGCTCACGATCTACTGGGACAAGCTAAAGCCCTGTCTCCACTTCCATTTAGAAAATTGCAGCAACCATTTAGAGGCTAAAAGGAAATAGTCATATTCCCCATCTGATTCTGCTTTATGCTCAGAGTGCATCCATGTTTATATAGAACACAGCTGCATACCCATCTCTCGTCTCATTGATTAGCTTTGCCAGAAGTGTGAACAGTGCACAGATGATAGAAGCCTGATAATATGGTTTAGCACATCCAGGATGAAACATATGGCTCTTTCTATGGCTGGACCACCTCCATGAGTTAGACCAGGCAAATTCCCAAACTGTTAGACTGCTAGGTAGAATTATTCAGATTGACAGAACAAGATCCCCTCAACTCCACAGGGACAGGGCAAGGTGCTTCTACCCAAGGTTGTGTGTGTTTGTGTGGATATGTGTAGGAAATATAAGCATGACACACTTTTAAATTTAGTCTGTATTATTGACCTTTTCTCCATCAATTTCTTAAATCCAGACAATTAAAAAAACAAAAAATCAAGACCTCATTTGTAGGGTTTTCTGATTTCTGAGGTGTAAATGCTCACACTGAAAATTTAGCAATTGTCCAGCAGTTGGAGTTGGCTCCCACCCATACACCCTTACTCTCATCCCTACAAAGGGTACATGCTACCAAAGCTGTTTAAGTCAATGCCAAACTACCTTCTCAGCAGGCCAATCCTGTAAATCTGGTTAAGTACTCTTTCAACTATATCATAGGACTAATGGTGGTATTGACAGGGATAAGTATATAGCAACTGTCCATCCACCATTATATTGAATGCTACCTTAACTTTCAGACTGACTTCTGCCTGTATACATTTATCTTCTTGGATCCATTCCATCTTTTGATGGACAGAAACTGGAATAGGCAAAGAGTAGAGGATTGAGAGCAGGGACAGAGCTGGGAAAATCCCATTGTTGCTGACTTCTCAGAATAACAATTTAGGATTTTGGCTTCCTAGGAGAATTCTCCTGGGGATGAAACTTTCACCTTCCAAATTATTATAAATCTGGCCAAATAGGGACAGGTGGTAGCTTTTTGCTTGCTAAGCACAGTGTTAGAAAAAAATGATTCACTCTAGAAGTCATACATTACAGATTTTAAAAGTGGAAATCATAAAGTACTTCAGGTCCAAACCCTCACATTACAGTTGAGGAAACTGAGGCACATAATAGTTAAGTGAGTTGCCCAAGGTCACAGTTGGTAAATATCTGAAGTAGAATCTGAATACAGGTATTCTTTACTCTAAGTACAGTATCCTGTCCACTCCACCATGCTCCTTCTCACAGTTTAAATATTTAATTATGGAATCCCAGAATGTTAGAGTTAGGAAGGACTTTAGTCTGACTCCTTCATTATATGCATGGGCAAACTAAGACTCCAAAGTAAAGGGATTTACTCAGGGTCACAGGGCTAATACATGATGGATAGGTCTGTAGCTACTTTTACTGTTCTGTAAACATTTATTAGACCTGTATAGAGCTCCTTACTGGACTGTTCAATATGTTATGTTATGGTGGCTCAGAGCACTTCCTACAGTTCTGTTCTTGTGAATTCTTCCTTGCTTGCATGCCTGTCCCAATGTTCAGTACTCTGAATATTCTAATGTCATAAAGTATTCAGTGAGTTAGCAACCAGATGTTCTAAAGGGGTCTGAGTGAAGTTGTATATTTTAAGAGCAAGGAATTACTAAAGTAAAGGACAAAAAAATAATAACAACAAATTTCTCTTGTCTTTTGATGACAGATTTGGAAAGGAAGAGACCAGTGCACAATGACAATTTTAAATTATAGTATATCTTTATTTTTCAAGCAATGTATCCTAAGATTTCAAGGTTTGAAATGAATACCCCTATTTTGCTATATTGCTGTCATTATATGGCTTAAGCTTATGAATTAATCATATATGACATTTATTTGTAAAATTTTAATATAATTCTTGAATTTTAATATCATTCTGAATGATTGTAAATTTTAAATTGTATGATTGAACTTTGGACAAAAATGTAGATGAATATCCACATATTATTTCCAGAAAATTAAATGCTGTTTTGTTTTCCCACATTTTTAGTTCTAAAAAGTTCAGTGGATTTATAGGTACTAAAATGGATGACAGCTTCACTAATTTAAGCAACCAGATAATTCTAAAATACTTCCTTGATCTGATCATCATTCTAGATAAATTGTGTTGAATAAAATGGAATCTTTTCATTTTTTTACTTTGATAATCTCAAGAATTTGGGAATCCATCAATATAAACCCACCCATCCATGTTCCCTACAACCGCTCTACATCTCTTCCTGTAGATCCATGTCCAATAGAAGCTTCTCTTTTAGAGTTTCTTTAATTCAGTGTAATTCAACACTTATCAATCAACCAACAAGAATTTATTAAATACCAACTATGTGCCAGTCACTGTGCTAAGACAAAAACAAAACAATCCTTGGTTTCAAAGACTTGATATTCTATTTGGGGAGACAACAATTTTAAGAAGTACGCAAAAAATAGAAGATAAATACAAGGGAAAGTTTTTGATGCAAAAGAGAAATTGATTGAAATGCTAAGGACCTCAGAGATGAGAAATCTGGGCTGAGAAGGGGTGTAAATGTAACTTCTAGGGGTTGAAATGATAACTTATTCACTAATGAAGGCCATAAATCAATAATGATGACACCATCCATGAGGGGGTAAAAATTAAACACCAGATTAAAAACGAATTATTTCTTTCCAGATGTTTTGGGACCTTCATTTGGATTTGATGAAAATGAAATCTTAATAAGGTCAATGTAAATATGGTCCATGATCATTTTGATAACTCGATAGTAGCTATGAAATTATACAGTATTTGTGAAAGGGATTTTATAGCACCTTTTCCCGTCAATAATAATGATACTAGAAGCTATAATTTACATAGTACTTTAAGGTTTAGAAAGTGTTTTATGTACATTTATCTACCATGTATTATAGTTACTTACATACATTATATTCCCTTATTAGATTACATGTCTCTTGAGAGGAGGAATGGCTATCTTTTCTCTACCTTTGAATTCCTATAGGTATCTAGGGCATTGTTCTACAATTCCACAATCAATCAACAAGTATTTTTATACTTAGTGAAATATTTTTTCTTATATTAATCCAAAAACATTCCCCTTGTTCATTCCCGTACAATACTCCTTCTTTCTCCCCTTTGAAGTAAATATAAACATTTTTTCACATAAGGGCATTTTAGTTATTTTGAGACAATCATCCTGTTGTCTAAGCTAAACATTCCTAGTTCAATTAATTAATTAATTAATTCAGTTAATTAAGTCATTTCAATCTGGGGTCCAGAAAACTTTTACTTCACACTCGGAATTCTCTTTACCAGCAGCCATTAAGTACCTGCTCCACCCTTTCCTGTTTTGGAGCCATCAGCAAAATCAACTCAATCTTTCCATTTTTCTCCCCTGTGGTTGTAGTAACTTTCCAAAACAAGATGTCCTTCTCTGGTAACTACGTGCCTTTATGTAATGTCTTCCCTTATTAGAATATATACTATATGAAGGCAGGGACTGTCCTTGCTTTGTTTTTGTACTCCTAGAGCTAGCACCAGTCTTGGAATACAGAGTGTACTTAATTCAATTTGCCCTAATTTTTAGTTTATATGAAAAAGCTAATTATCTCTTTTAAGTCACATCTCTAAATTTAGTAGGAAAAAAAGTCCAGTGACTTATGTATCAAAGAAGACTTCACAGAGGGGGAGGCATTTGAATCATTTTATCATTAATGGATAGGAAAGAGGTATTATAAGATAATGACTTTATAAAAAGTATAGAGATAGGAAAGAAAGGGGCATCTATATGAGACAGTAAGTAATCCAGTTTGACTATAGTATGGAGAGGGTATGGACAGAAGCAGTATAAAATAAAACCAGAAATGTAGGAGGAAATCAATTTTGGAGCACCTTGAATTCTCAGATACACAGGTTAGATTTTTTTTAGTTGGCAATACAATTTATGAAATGCTTTGAGCAGAGGCATGACAAGACATGGTCAGGTCTTTGTATTTGGAAGATTAATTTTGAAGTAGTTTAAAATATAGATTCCAATAGATAGACAATTTATTTTGTCCTTACTATATACCAGATCTTGTGCCAATATGTAAATTAACATAGTAAACTATAAGCTACTCGAGGGAAGCAATTACCTTTCCCTTCTCCCTGCATTCCTAGTGTCTGGTGAGAATTGCAGATCGGATCATAGGTTTAGCATTGGAAGGCCTTGTTGGGGTGATGTACTTCAATAACCTAATTTTATAGATAAAGAAACTGAGACTCAGCTCTCTGGGTGACATGTATCAAGAATATAATATGTGGTGGAACTGGCATTCAAAACATTGGTTTTCTAACTTCAGAGCCACTATATTATACAGCTTTAATAGAGTAGTTATTTAAGGAATACTTATTGGATTGGTAGTAATACTTTCTTTAAATTAACTGGGTGCCAGATGGCTATCTATGAGTAACCTATGACACCAACAGAAGTCTTCTGTTACATGGTACTGGGGGACCAATAAAAATTGATGACTAGTCAAAGGGGAGGAAAGATCAAGGGCTGGGACTTGTTGCTCATAAGGCAATTAGCGACAGGAAAAGTAAATACAGAGTCTTAGGGGCCAGAGACAAGGAATAACAATCTAAAAGTAGATGAAAAAGTCAAAACACAGCCAAAATTCAGAGAAGTCTAAGAGGCAAAGAGTGTTTGAGGAAACAAAAGTAGAGACAAAAACCACAGGTGAGGATCAAAACAAAATCAGGACAATAACAGGGCAGGTTGAGGCATCGTTTAAGCCAAGGAAAGGAATAAACTTGGTCTTACAAGTTCAGATGCTCAGGTCTAGACTCATACTTCTGAGGTTCAGTGGAAAGGACATTAGATTTGGAATTAGAATTCTTGGGTTTAATTCTGATCGGGTTTTGGAGTGTGAGGCAGAGGTAAGAGCTAAGTATCATTACCTGTTAGTGCTATATTTTATTGCTCCACAATTAGAGATTTAACTTGAAAATAAAGCACTGCATAAAACCAGTTCAGTTATCTACTCCTTCCTTCCCTCCCTCCTTCTTGCCTTACCTCCCTTCCTCCTTCCTTCCTCCCTCCCTCCCTCCCTGCCTTCCTTCCTTCCCTATTACTTTCCCATGTTATTTATTTCCATAACATTTTATGTACATATAATAGGTGAAGAAACTTGAGAGCTAGAAAGTTTAATAAGCTAGTTAGTGCCCTGCAACTGAGGTTTCTTGACTTCAAACCCTGTATATCTGCTCAAGTCACAAACTTGACTTCCATAAATCTCTGCCACCTAGCTTGCTCATGTTGTGAATTGCTTGTCTATATATTAGTTAAATACATGGTAGGCGTGAAGACTGCATAATATGGTGCCAAAAAAGAAAAAAACTACAGGAGCCTACAAAATGGACTTTCCATTAACTACACTTGGTCTGATCAGTTCTGCTGCATTTTCATACTGGAACATATTCAGACTGTTTTCTTTTTTCTCTCACTTCAGCAGGGGCTAGCAAATAACAAGGGAAATGGCAGTGTATTCACCATCTCTGTTGATGGGAATATGTATTTTGGCAAAGATCATAAATAGAAAAAAAGCCTTAGTGGTTATTGAATATTAGTCTCTTCTAGGCATTTTGGCGACATTACAATATCTTCCACCAGCTGCTGTGTGCAGTTTCTTGTCTTTAGCATATTAAAAGCAAGAATTGGATTTCATGGGCAGATTTAGATTTGATGCAGTAGTTCTGAATGGGAATGAGGTTTATGAGAAGTCATCTTTCCTAGGCTGTGTAACTGATGACTCTGAGACATGCATTGCTTCTTTTTAATTTCCATGACAAATGCATCTGTGCAAATTTTGGAGAATCACTTACAAGAGATTAAGTTTGGAATTTCTCTTGCATGTGGCAAAGTTTTCTTGCATATGGCAATACATCTCAACATTCTTTAAGTTATATAGAAATCAATAATGAATTTAAAAAATTAGGAATACATACCTTTATGATTTCTATGCAACAGTTGCTTATGTATGAAAGTACAATTTCAAGTTTGAGTGTTTTCTTAACAAACAAATACAGGAAAGCTAAGCCCTGAGGCTTAACTTTGGGGAAGACTATTTTCTTAGTTTGGGTAATCTCAACTTAGGCTTAATAAAAAAATATTTTCTTTTCTTTTTAATTCATTTGTTCAGTCATTGCACAACAGAAGCTTATTAATCAGCCAAACAACCAATCAAAACATTAGCACCATGTGCCAGGCACTTTGTTGAGCTCTGGAGATACAGAGATGAGCAAAAAAAGGCATCTCCCCTCATGGATTGTACGTTCTAATGAGTGCCCACTATTGGGTGCTCGATATTCAGCATTTATGACATTTAAAAGTCTTCTGCCAGTTATTGGGGTGGGGGTTAAAGAGATCTGAAGATAATTAAGGCATGGTTCTTGTCCTCCTGTACTGATAGTTTATCAAGGAGATAGTACACATACACAAGTAATCAATGTTATGCAATAAGCATGCAATGACAACAATGCAGAATAGGCTATTAGAAAAACATAAGAGGTAAAATGTGCTATATGAATTCCAGAGAAGGAAAATTCATTTTTACCTGGGGAGTTCAAGGAAGTTTTCATGGAAGAGGTGGTTTTGAGCTAGGATTTGAAGTCTAGATACAATTTTTTTCTGTGTCTGTCTCCACTGTGTTAGAAATTTTATATTGTTCTGCAAACCTGGGCCAGTCATTTCACTCTGTGGGACCTCAAGTTCCTGACTGACAAAGTGAGGAGCTTGGGCTAGTTGACCTTGATCTCTAAGGTCTCTTCCAGCCCTCAGAGTTCATGATCATATGACAACTTGGAGGAAAGACTTAAGATTTTTATGATAATAAATTTTGATATCAGTTTTGTAAAATATATACAAATCAAAGTGAGTACAATGAGGTAGGCTCACTAGAGGACTGTACAACCATCCAGTATTTTGATTAAATTAAGAAGTAGGTCATATTTGGATATTTTATAGAGATTATATCCTAAAGCAATCAAATTAGTTGTTTTTTTTTTTTAATTACATGTGCTCTCTGCAACTTTCTCATGCCAGAAAGTCACTTTGTGCCTGTGTCTTCTTCTTTTGATAGGTCAACTCTTCCTGCAATCTCTCTTTTAAGGAAGGTTCTAGTCTATCCATATTCATTCCATCCCTCTCCAGGCCTTACTACTGATTCTCTGGACTTCTTTCTCCACTATGGGTACACTCTTGCCCCCAAGTTCTCTTTTAGGTGTTAGTTCCCCTGATGGACGAAAGTTCTGTGAGGGTAAGGGCTGTCTTTTGTGTTCCCATGTAGGATGTTTATGCCACATGGATTGTCTGAGAGAAGCTCTCAGGGAGGTGTGTGTAAATACATACATATATATATATATGTATATGTACATACACCTACACTTACATATATACATACACACACATATACACATTTTCCCCCCAGAATTTTATTTTTATTGAAACATGGATTTTTTTCCTTTTTATACAACTTATCTAATTAAAACATTCATCTTGGTAGTTACCACAGAAAAGTAACATAGAAAATTCTATTTACATCTGTGGACCAAAATACAAGTGTATAGCAGGTCAACATCTGACTGCCTTCCATAGCACCCCAAAACAAAAACCAAAACCCCTAAGAAAACAGTTACCACATATACCAGAGATCACATAGGATTAGTTTGGTGGTCTGTACTGTAATGTAGCACAGTACATTTGAAATTGAACAAGTGAAGAATCAGAAAGGCTGAGATGCTTGACATTGATTTTCACCATTGGCAGAGGAGGCTGTTTATACATATCTCTGTGATCCGGCCCACTTCTATACAAGGAAAACTTTTATTCTCATCTGCAGAAGAACAGGAAGAGGACCCATGAAAACTCACCACTCTATTCTCCTCTGAAAGAATGAGTGCTAGACTAAAATAACATCGATCTTCCACCCTAAATATTGCTGATTTAGAGAGATCAAAAAAAAAAAGTATTCAAGCGTCTTTCCTGGTTATTAGCTTTCTCTTAAAGGGGAAGGGGTAGCCCCAAACTTACACCTACAGGTTGACTCTTCCCACCAAATACTAGTTATACAAAAGATCATCAAAAATTGTGAGTAGAGAATAAATTGATCATTCTGAGCAAAAAGAAATAAGAAAAGCAATAAAAATGAAAATGTGACAGAAAATAGACAGAGTGCATCAACTCTCCCAGTGCAAGTAAGATATCTTAACTAGATCAAGAGAGATGTCCAGGTCTCACTCAAGGAGAAATTCCCCATAGTCACTAGAGAGGCAAGCTAAAAATTAGGGACATATGGAAAAGCCAGCTTTCTGTACATGTCTCCTGCCAAAGTATATTTTTCTTTTTTAAGGAGTCTCTCCTCAAAGAGAGTCTGTATCAACCACTGAGTAGAGTCTTATGCAAAATACTTCAGGCTTGAAACCTGTGTTGCATAAATATAAATTACATATCTTTTAAAAATTAATTTAATATGAACACTAACTGTGGGGAGAGGACTCTTATAAGCAGTGGGATTCAAAGGAGAATGGGAATTCTAAGAAGCAAATATAAGGAAAAGAGGTACTCCAGGCATGGAAGACACAAAGACGTAGAGAAAGGAGATGGAAATAGCAAATAAGTTACTTTGGTTAGATCACAGAATGAAGAATGGGAATAATGTGAAATAGGTCTTGAAAGGCAGGTTAGAGACAGATTGTGAAGGGGCTTTAAATGCCAGATAGTCAAGTTGTATCTTATCCTAGAAGCAACAGCAAGCCACTGGAGCTTCATGAGTAGGGGACTGATATGATCAAATCTTAGGAATAGCAACTTAGTAACTGGTGAATAGTGGTTTGGAGAGGATATGGACTGAATAAAGAAAGAGACACCAATTAGGAGGCTATTGCAATAGTACAGGAGGGAGGTGACTTGGGTGAAAACTGGAAGGAAGACATACTTGTCCAGGCTGATTGAAATAAGGAATGAAAGAAAGTAAAGAGTTGAGGACGGCTCAGAAATTTTGAACTTGGGTGATTAGAATTATTGTGGCATTTTTGATAAAAACAGGGAAGTTGACTTGAAAGAGTGAAATAGGTTCAATTTTGTACATGTTGAGATGGAGAGATCTGTGGAATAATATAGTCAATTTGCACTAGGCAGTTGGAAGAAAAGGAATGACTGAATCACTATTTGATTCTGAACTCATACACAATAGCATAGATGGCACATATGTCTTCATTGGGGGGTCATGGAAGTTGGACTGGGAGGACAGGACTGAACAAGATAAAGACATGAGGAATTGAATAGATTTGTGTATGTGTGTGTGTGTGTGTGTGTGTCTGTCTGTCTGTCTGTCTGTGTTGAGGTCAATGTGATTTAAATTGGAGAGGTTTAATAGAAACATTGGATGAAAATGGTTTTGATAGGATTGACTGGGGTTCTTTTAAATTTAATGAATCTAGAGACAATCCATATGAAATTATTATCCCATTTTCCACTCTACTTGAAAGGAATTCTGAGTTGGACACATCTCAAGGATGATGATTCTTTAGGAGGCTAGACTCAAATTGATGAATATGGATGCCACATTCTGTGCTGTCAATCTTCCTATCCTGAGACTTAAAACTATATGGCTGAATCCTATGGCTCAGAGAGATCTAACATTCTCAAAGGTCTGTTTCTCTGCTCCATTCAATTACTCAGAATGTTAAAGATCTATTAGACTTATATGGTTGGACCAGAGGAGAGGAACAACCAGAGAATCTTCCTTCTTCAACTTCTTTTGGATTACAATTTGTGAATGTGCAGCAAAGAGTGAAGTTGTGAGAAAACAAACATAAGTTTCCCATATGAGTGAATAGTAATGTGACCTTTCTTCACAGGATGTGGGTGGTCACACTCAGTTCTCATCAGAAAACAATAGTGCCTTTTTAGCTATTACTTTATGCAACAGTGAATGCTATCTGTTTTCTTTCTAGACTCATAGTCACGATGTAGTCTGAGGAGCAGAATAATCTTGATAATTTTTCAGGTGAAAACATTAATATAGTTTTTCAGAGGCTTATACTTTCTTGCCCTTCTACATAGAAGAGCGGCAACTGGCTTTGGAGTCATGAGAATTTTGGCTCATTTTCTGACAAGTTAGAAGATTGTAAGTTAAGTTACTTAATGTAACCTCTGAGTATTCTCAGTGAACTCTCTAAAATGGGGGGTTCTTAATCTGAGTTCCATGACTTGTTTTATTCCTTATAGTTTGATGGCAGAATATCAATAAAACTAGTTTACTTCATAATTTTGCACATTTTATTTTATGCATTAAAAAGAAGCATTATTTTGAGAAAAGGTTGATAGGCTTCACTAGACTTTCAAAGTGGTTTGTAGCACAAAAAGGATAACAACCCTGCTTTAATACTATAACTTAAAGAATAAGTTTGGGTCTGCATTGAAAGAGGGAATTTCAGGCATCCTTCCACCAATGAAAACACAGTTCTGGTTAAAAAATGTGAATGTGAGAAATTAAAAGTAATTTTATTAGGAAAAAAAAATAATTTTCCCAAGGAAAAAATATCATCTAATTAGAAACTTGAGTTAACAAGACCCTAAAATATGGGAGATTATTTCTGTATGTGCTAATTAATCAAAATGTGAACATATGAATGAAATGAGTTTTCTAGAATGTATTTTTCAAGAATATATTTAATCTATGGTTTTCCTCTCTATGCCTATAAGATTTCCTAATTAGCCAAGAGAAGATTTTCATGTAGAGAGCTGTGGAGCCATTCATTCC
Organism: Pseudochirops corinnae; assembly: GCA_028646515.1. Classification (NCBI taxonomy): domain Eukaryota; kingdom Metazoa; phylum Chordata; class Mammalia; order Diprotodontia; family Pseudocheiridae; genus Pseudochirops; species Pseudochirops corinnae. The sequence goes on from CM053591.1 coordinate 85,598,704, forward strand.
AGAACTGTCCCCCTATCATAGCTACAAAAAAGGAGAAGATTCAGGCCCATCACTACCCTGGTAAATTCAACAAAAATTATACAAGGTATCTGGCAAGAACTGAATGAAGGAAATTCATTCTGTTGCTATCTTCACATAACGCCTACTATTTAAGCCTCTGTTCTTTCCTCTTTAAAGAGTTGATCCTAAATATCTATGCTTGCTTATTCATTCATTCATTCATTCATTCATTCATTCATTCATTCATTTATTTATTTATTTATTGTTTACATCATTCATTTCCATGAAATTTTGAGTTACAAGTTTTCTCCCCATCTTTCCCCTATCCACCGCCCCAAAACAGCCATCCCAGTGTATCCCCTCTCCCCTATTCTATTCTCTCCTATGTCTTCCCCCCAACCTCTCTGACTTTTCGATAGGGCAGGATGGATCTCCCAACCACAGTGCCTGTGTATCTCAAGTTCCAGTTGGATGTAGTTAATAATAGTAATAATAATTGATATAT
>CM053591.1:85599708-85659969 GCA_028646515.1 Pseudochirops corinnae
ATCTGGCTTCCTAAGGAAAGCCAGATTGATTAAATAAGATATATAAATGGATGGATAGAGAATTGATCACAGACTTGATATGTGCTAATCACTATGCTAACCACTAGGGATAAAAATACAAGACAAGACAGTACTGATCTCAAGGGATTTGAATTCTAATTAGGGGAGACAACCAATAAAGGAGAGCTGGAAAGTGGGTCAAATAAGGTTACCATAGCAGGGGTATGGTTTTTGTGGTAACTATCATAAGGAAGTCCACCAATACCAAGGCTCAGGACTTGCCAATCAGGAAAAATGGGCTATAGAATGGAGGTATCCTTAGATTTGGGATGCCACTTTTGGGAAGGTGGAGAGGATATCCACAAGAATATTTGAGTTGGCAATAAAGTATGTCCATAGACCACAAGAAATAATTATTGTTAGACTACTGCTCTTGATTGAGTCTATTCTAGAGAAAGGAACTGGGTTAACTCATCTTACACTGACAGAACTTAAAAGTACTATTCTAAGACTACTTAATGTTACAGATTTGGAATTTGTTCTTTTCCCTGAATCTCCTCATTTTTAGTGAAAGACATTTATACAATTTGTGTTGAATCTAATTTTATACAATATTATCTTGAATAGGCTTTTAAAATTTAGTTAGGGATCTTAAACACTGCATAAAAATGTTAAATGAATACCATCCATGCTTCATTTGTGCCTTAGTTCTTGGGGGCTGGACAACCAGTCGGTAAACATTTATGAAATACCACCTATGTTCTAGGCACTTGTAACAGCAAGTACCTTATGATACCCAGGATGGCTGCTAGCACAGGTTCTTTGATATGCTTTTCTGAAGGAAAGCAACTCAAAAAGGATTAACAATCTTACTTTTATCAAACATATATCATTTACCTAGTTCAGGGGAAAATGTTAGCACCCTGAACTTCAGAGAATACAAACAGAAGTTACAAGCAGACAAAAGGTACGGACAGAGAAAATAACACATTTTAGCAGACTAATAGACAGGGCTTCTAGCTGTCTGACCATTACATACATGCAGTATTAGTTACCAGAGAGAGAAGCACGAACATCTGGGTTTTCAAAGCCGAAGGGCTCAATGGCTACCCAGAGTCTCATCTGGTCAAATCACACAACTCTTCCCAAAGTGAGTGCTAAAGCAAAACCTCATCTCAGAGGTTCACACACACACACGGACACACACATCTATATGTATGTATGTATATAAAGATATATATGTATATGTGTGTATGTGTGTGTGTGTATGTGTGTGTGTGTGTGTGTGTGTATATATGTATATCTCCTTCTCCAGGGTCAGAGAACATCACAACCCTCCTGACATATTGCCTAATCACAAAGTAACAAAAGGTGGGGCTTCCTGAAAAAATAAGCCTCCCCCATGCAAGTTTCTCCTGTTGGGCTCTGTTCCATCCTTCAGCAAACTCCCCCCACCACAGGCTCCATGTGACCACATTTAGCCTATTAGGGGGCAGAGTATATTTTCTAATCAGGGTAGGTCCTCAAATTCACTTAGGCTTATTAAGGGACAGGGAAGATCTTCAAACTCCCATTACCATTATAGCACTGCATGAGGGCTAGAAATACAATGAAATGCAAAAGATAGTTCTTGCTCTTATGGAACTCACAGACTAATGAGGGAGAGAATGAATAAACAAACAAACAAACCAGCCTTATACAGGGCAATTTGGAAATAATCAATAGAGAGAAAGCAGTAGAATTAAGGTGGATCAGGAAAGAATTCCTGTCAGTAAGATTTTAGTTCCCATTTGAAGGGAACCAGGGAATATGGAAGATAAGATAAAGATGGAGAGTTTCCAAGCATAGGGGACAGTCATTGAAAAAGCCTGGAGTCAGGAGATGGAGTTGCTTGTGCCATGAAAAGCAAGAAGCCAATGGCACTGGTTCATAGACTACATGGTGGGGTACAAAGTATAAGAAGATTGGAAAGGTGGGAGGGAGCACGTTATGAAGAGTTTTGAATGATAGATCATTTCATACTTGACCCTGGAGGTGATATGGAATGTGTGTGGGAGTGACATAATGAGATATGCCCTTTTAGAAGATCACTTTGACAGCTGAGTGGAGGATGACCTGTAGTAGGAAGAGACTTGTGGCAGGGACACCAACTAGCAGGCTTTTGTAATAGTCAAGGGGTGAGATAACGAAGGCATGTACCAGTATGGTGGCAGTCACTTGTTCATAGTACAGAATGACAGACTTTTATAGCATGGAAAGGAGCTTCATGGATCATCCATTTTCCTCATATTACAGAAGACAAAACTGAGGACCAGAGAGTTAAATGCCCTGCCTAAACTTTCTGGCTCTATGCTTTTTTCATTGCATAGTTCTCATTCATATAAAGATAGCCCTCCCACCTGAAAACTCATTTGTTATCTCTAATGGGTCCTTCAGTGGATGACTGATTGAAGGTGAAAATGCAGGGGAGAAATAAGGGAAGTGCTAGGGAAGAAGGAAGGCACTAAATTTAGGAATACTAAGGAAAATGAGAGTGGGCTTGAAGAGGAACAACTACCTTGTCAGGAGATCTAAAAATATTACCTGGAAGAACCAAAATAACAACTGAAATGCCAAAAAGAAAAGTAGATAGACTCAAGTCTGAAATTAGACCTAGAAGTCTGGAGACTTCTATTTCTTTTTCTTTGTCTTTTTGTTTTGTTTTGTTTTACCTAAAGAAATAGAGAGTTCCCTCACTTCCTGTTTGACTCAGTGTCATAACTTAAGATCTGGGAGGAACCTCTAAGAAGAACATCTAGTTCAACCCCTTCATTTTGCAGATGAGGGAAAGTTGGAGCCCTGAGATGTGACTTGCCCAAGCAATGGAATAGAGAGGAACAGTATTTATTCAAGGCCTGCTATGTGCCAAGCACTGTGCTAGCCACTGGGAATATAAATAGAAAACTGAGGTACTCTTTGTTCTTAAGGAGTTCGCATTCTAGTTGGGGAAGAGAGCTCATAAAGGAGGCTACATGTTCATGTTTTAATTTATAGCACATGACAAGGCCAGGTAGTACTGAGTCAGGAAAAAGCAGCAGGGCAGATGGCCAGGTCCAGAGGATCTTGGGTCGTAATAGCAGGGCAGATAGACATTGATCAGGAAAATAGTGGGTTCAAGGGTTATAGTATAGTGGGACTTTGGGACATCTACACCTAAGATAGGTGTATATGGAGGGCAGCATCCAGCTGGCATTGAGTGGCCTGGCCTTTGTGGGAACTGAATAGGAACAGGCAATGAGGATTGTTTTGGGAAGGGACAAATCCATGACTCTTTTCAGTCGCAGTAGGTGCTTATAGTCTGTCTTCCTATTCCCATTGACCAATTGGAGTGAGGAGATGGGAAAATCTCTGACTCTCCTCCTTCCTGCCATGATCACACAGGTAATATATGCCAGAGAAACAATTTGAACTAAAATCCTTTGATTTCAGTACTATTTCCACTGCCCATAAGCCTCATTGATGACCACTACTAGTTTTTGAGGTTACAAAGTGATAAAAGAAGAGATAATTATAAATCTGGAAGAGATGGTAGAGATAATTGAGGCCAGCCCATTCATTTTACAGATGTAGAATCTGATTCTCCTGGGAGTTTAGTAGTTTTATGAAATCTAGAAATGAAATAGACCTTAGAGAACATTTAACCTAGTTCTCAAAGCGTGGTCTCCTGGGAGTCCCTGAGACCCCGAATAGAGAGTCCACAAGGTCAAAACTATTTTCATAATAATACAAACACACTTTAATTTTAATATGTTAAATAACAATAGACGTACCCTTCATAAAAGCCCTTTGGGGCATCCTCAATGATTTTTAAGAGTGGAAAGTGATCTTGAGACAAGAAAAGTTTTTGAGAACTGCTGATCTAGTTCAATGCCCACCACGTGTATATGAGAAAACTGAGACTAGGACTTGCCCACGGTCATACATGCATGAAATTGAAGAGCTGGGATTTGAGCCTAGATAATTTGACTCTAAATCCTAGGTGCGTTCTGCTATGTGATGCTGATTTTAATTCTCCAATCCAAAGAACAGTAAAAATCTACTATGTGTGATGTATCTACAATTTCAGCAGGATGAATTGTGGCTTATTGGATAGAGAACTAGCCTCCAAGGCAGAAAGACTGGTATTTGTCCTCCCCAAGCCTTGGAAATATGGTGACTGGATGACGTTGGAAAAAATCACTTAACCACTCAGTGCCCCAAGCAATGTTTTAATGCTTTAAATTTTAGAGCTGTGGATGATTTTACATTGACAGTTTCCTTGTTGAAAGGGATTTCACATACACTAGTGAAATCACAGTTCTGGGGGGAAAAGTAAGGCATTTTGCTGGGTGTTAGAGATATAAAGACAAAAATTAAAATAATCAAGGGATCCTCATTTTAGAGCTGGAATGGACCTTATAAGTCATCAAATACAACCTTTTCATTTTATGGATGAAGAGCCTGATTCACAAGAGCCATTGCCTCAATTGGCTTCCCAAAAGTTTCCTAGTTGTAGGTTGGTGCATTTGCAGTACCTGTCTACTCAAGAGTGCTTACAATCCATAGATTTGGGGAGAGAAATGACCCAGTAGGCCTATTATTGCCACAGATGAGAGTTTTCCTTTGGCCATTTGGCTGGGTTTTGGGTTTAGTAGCTTCATGTGAACTTTACTTCTAAGGAAGGGAAATCTGAAAATGTGGCTCAGATTGGATAGTTTGTATACCTGATCTTTTTGCTAATTAGCCGGATTATCTTGGTTTGGTCTAGAAAACTCTCTCTTTTTGTTTGCAGGAACAACAAAATCTGCCTCACTGCTAAAACGCAACACTCAAATTTCTACCTCCTCTGACTTATGACTTTATTTATATGTTTGTCTTAACAATTTACTTCTTAACATGAAACATATACACACAAGTGCACACATTTCTTAATAGAAGAGAACCCAAGGAAATTCTGACTCCAGTTTATGAATAATGTAGACATTTTGCTGTTTATGTCATTTCCATCTGTTGTGTGCATGGTAGTTATGGTATTCACAAGATAAACTGATAGGAGTGTGTGATCTGCTAATATGTATATTTTTTGAGTCCCAGTTACTCTGTTTTCAATGGAAAAAAAAAAAAGGATGCCATGTACCCTGACACCCAAGGATATAAAAGTTAGGAAACAAAAATAGCAATACACACACGTTTGAACATTCAGATTTTTTTTAAAAGGGCTGGTATTTGTTCCTATGTCTCACAGCTTTCCAAGATCCCCAAGTACCCTGCCAGCCCTGGCTTCTGGGTACTGAGGAGATGACAAACAGGGCCTAGCTCTTTTGAAACTTTCTCTTTTACAGTGTTCTCTCTGATAGACTGTACTGTTGTTCAGTATCTAGGGGATGGAGCTAAATGCAATGGAAAGCATGTGGATTTTACATTTATTTTAGTTTGCCTAGGATTTTCTGCTATTTGAAACTGAAGAAAGAGAAGGCTTCTTTGAGAATCAGAGGCAGTGTTCATTTTAGGGTCAGGAAATCTTCTGAGGCAGTGGAGGGGGGAGTGGGTAATAGAAAGGACATTGACTTGGACCTCCAAGAAGACCTCCATTCCTAGATCTGGCTTTCTTAGCTGAGTGATTTGGAGTAGCAACCTAATATTCTGAGGTATCAATTTACTTGTCTGTAAAGTAGAAAGCTGGGAAGGGGAAAATTGATTATCTAATATCTAAGATGGCCATTAATTAGCCTTAAAATTTCGTGATTGTATATACACATTTTATTTCTATATATACATAACATGCTTGAAAGTAGGTTTATGACTTAATAATATCAAGAGGATATCTAGGACATGCAGTAGATAGAGTGCTGGTCTGGGAGGCAGAAAGACTCATCTTCTTGAGTTCAAATCTACCCTCAGATACTACTTACTATGTGACCCTGTACAAGTCACTTAACTTTATTTGTCTCAGTTTCTTCATCTGTAAAATGAGCTGGAGAAAAAAATGGTAAACACTCAAGTATCTCTGCAAAGAAAGCCCCAAAGGAGTCACAAAGAGTTGGACATGACTGAAAATGACCGAACATGTTTCAGGCACTGTACTGAGCACATTTTATAAATATTATTTCATTTGATCCTCACAACAAAATTGTGAGTAAAGTACTTTTAATGTCTCCATTTTATGGTTGAGGAAACAGAGCTAAACTCAGATGAAGTGACATGGTCAAGGTCACACAGCTAGTAAATATGTTAAGTCAAGTTGGAACTCTGGTTTTCCTGACTCCAGGCCCTATCTACCATGCCGCCAGCTTCCTCTATAAGGACTGTGAGATACTTATTTCAGATTTTCTGTTCAAGCATCTCATTGATTCTTTCAGCAAAAACCTATTAAGTTGAGTCTGAGTCAGGTTACCACATCAACTAATGTTGGGAGTGGGATAGCACTGAAGGACTTAGGGACTAGGGATGGGGGACAGTGAGGATGAAGGATAGGTTTAGAAGGCCATCACAAGTATTATCTTCATTTTACAGATAAGGAAGCTGAAGCTAGACAGTTTAAATAACTTGCTCACAGGTATACAATAATGTCTACATTATTCATAAACTGGAGTCAGAATTTCCTTGGGTTCTCTTCTATTAAGAAATGTGTGCACTTGTGTGTATATGTTTCATGTTAAGAAGTAAATTGTTAAGACAAACATATAAATAAAGTCATAAGTCAGAGGAGGCAGAAATTTGAGTGTTGCGTTTTAGCAGTGAGGCAGATTTTGTTGTTCCTGCAAACAAAAAGAGAGAGTTTTCTAGACCAAACCAAGATAATCTGGCTAATTAGCAAAAAGATCAGGTATACAAACTATCCAATCTGAGCCACATTTTCAGATTTCCCTTCCTTAGAAGTAAATCTGAGTCATCTTCAGTTGTCCTGATCTATATCTAGCCACTGGACCCAGATGGCTCTGGAGGAGAAAGTGAGGCTGGTGATTTTGCACAGCCTTGCCTCACTTAAATCCAACTCACTTGCAAGTCATGACATCATCTTCCTGATGCCATGGTCCTCTTTGAGAACTCAGGACAACCACATGAAAGCCTTATTATATACTGTGAGAGCACTGTGCTAGATACTGAGGAACATACACAATTTAGAAAAGACTTATTTCTGGACCCTATGATGCTTTCACTCTATTGGAATATCATAGTATTACTCCATGGCAAGTGATTAAAGAGATGAAAAACAAAATGCTATGTGATGTCCTAAAAGAAAAATGAATTGATATTTAGGGATAGGAAATAATCAGATTTGCCAGAAGCATACTAGAATTTCTCAGTAAAATATAAGGCAAATGGGGTGGCTAGGTGACACAGTGAATAGAGCACTGGCCCTGGAGTCAGGAGGACCTGAGTTCAAATCCAGCCTCAGACACTTAACACTTTCTAGCCATGTGACCTTGGGCAAGTCACTTAACATCAATTGCCCTCCAAAAAGCAAATAAAATAAAATAAAATATAAGGCAAGTTCCTCAGCTGAAAGAGTGGGGAGGAAAAGTCATGCAGGAGGTATAAGAAAAGAACAGAAATTCTGGAACAACTAATGTTGGCAGTGGGATAGCACTGAAGGACTTAGGGACTAGGGATGGGGGACAGTGAGGATGAAGGATAGGTTTAGAAGGCCACCACAAGTATTATCTTCATTTTACAGATAAGGAAGCTGAAGCTAGACAGTTTAAATAACTTGCTCACAGGCACACATGTAAATGTTGGAAACAGGATTTGAACTCAAGTCTCTCCTAACTCCTGGTTCAATATTCCTTTCATTATACTGTGCTGCATCTAGGTAGCAGGGAGCCCCTGATGATTTATGAGCCAAGAAGTAAAGCGATCAGGTCTAGAAATTAGAAATATTAATTTTGCCGGTGGCTTAATAGATAAATTAGACATGGAAGAGAATGGAGGAAAGAAACACTGTTAAGAGGTAACTGCAGTAGTTTAAGCATGTGGTAATAGGGCTGCTACTAAAATAGTGGCAGTAGAAAAAGAAAGAATGGGATAGATTTTAGAAATGTTGTGGATGGAATGGATAGAATTTTATTGTTCTGAAAGGTGATGGAGAGGGAAGAGTCAAAGGTAAACCCAGAAGTGTGAATGTAAGAGACAGGATAAATGGTGTTACCACAGACAGGAACCATGGAATCAGAAGGGGTTTAGATAGAAGGTTATCCTTCCTAATGATGTTAAGCTTACTATTAAGTTGGTTTTTTAATGTATTGAGTTTAATACTGCAGATGATATACCAAGTTAGAGGGAAGCAGAGAATAGTTTAGGATGCTGAACGTGGAGTCACAAGGCAGAAGTCAAATACTAACACTGATACTTAAGAAGAGGATTTTTAAATGTAACATTTAAAAACCTCAGATAATACATGCATAAAATTGGAATTACAATACTTAGCCCTGTTATCCACTTACCTCTTCCAAGGGTGATGTGAGAAGAGCATTCCATAAACTTTAAAGTGAATGGGATATCAACATTTTTGTTACTAACATGATTTGGACCTAAAAAGAAGAACGTCTTCACAATAATTACAGTAGAAAATCACAAACAAGGTGTGGAGGAGAAATGAGATTGGGGTATTAACATGTATGTAAGACTTGCAATTTATCCAGTCACATGTCTAGAGAATATTTTCGATGATTTGAAGCCTATTTAGGTAATGTATCCCTGAGTTTTCTCAAGTTTAGTAGTTAGTATAGTTCAAGTGAATAGGTGATGGTTGCATTACCACAAAATAGCTGCTTTGTCTCGTATTGAATACAACCACCTCTAGAAGAGGAGCAGCTAGGGTGGCTCAGTGGATAAAGCACTGGGCCTGGAGTCAGGAAGACTCTTCCTGAGTTCAAATCTGGCCTCAGATACTTACTAGCTGTGTGACCCTGGGCAAGTCACTAAACACTGTTTGCCTAAGTTTTCCCATCTGTAAAATGAGCCATAAAGGGAAATGGCAAACCACTCCAATGTCCTTGCCAAGAAAACCCCAAATGGGGTCACAAAGAGCTGGACACGACTGAAACGACTGAACAACCTGCAGCCCTTGGAAGAGTTCTTGTGAGACACTCAAAACTCAAAAAAAGTATGAATTTTGTTTAACTGCATTGCTATCTTCAAGGTTTTAAGAGATCCCCCATAACTGAAGGAATGTGAGCCTGAAGAAGGAGGTTGTTATTTTAGACATTTTTAGGGATGGTAGAAGAGCTGAGGGATGTTATGAGTACTTGGTACATGAGAAAAGGTTTAACTATACATGCAAAGGAAGGGGAAAATTCTCTAAGACTAAGTTAACTTTCTTCCCAGTTGTGCCAAAAGCCTGCTAAGCCATGACTGAACTTTGAATGAGGACAATTCTCAATTTAAACATGGTTGGTGAGGGTCAGATTTATGTTGTGGTTTTTTTTCCCCCTTAAAATGTTTCCATTAGAACTTATTTTAAAAGATATGAAATTTTATTGGTGGAAGTACTCTGTACAGCAAAGCAAATCATAACCTATCATTTCCTTAGTAGATACTTTTATAAGTTTCATGAGCCAACAAGAAAAAGTATATGTGTTAGCCAACCTTTTGGTATTGAGCTTCTCTGGATTTAGCTGGGCTGATTGTCAAGTGACAGGCATCCAGGCCATTACTTGACACTTTCCTGCTTGGTAGAACCTATCAGAACTTGTGTCCTATGGGAGTAGCCTCTGAGAACTCAAGTTTGCCAGAGATCCTGGGAAGTAACATGGTACAGAGAAAGAGGGCTGGATTTTGAGTCAGAGGACCTTGGTTCGAAATATTGTCTCTGCTAATTACTGTGTGACCCAGGACAAGTCACCTACCTTCTTGGGGCCTATGTATAGAATGAAGGAAATTGTATTAGACGATCTCTAATCACCCCTCCACTTCCAATTTTATGATCCTCTGACTTCCACATCCCAGTGAGATATTGAAGAAAGACATTAGTAGAGGTTTTATTGGAACATATAATCAGAATTTACATCGACCTTTGTGAAACAAAGAACTTGATTCAACTATAATACTTTCCTATATTCTCTCCCACAGAGCATAGCTACACTAGTGGGTCTGACAGAAGCTGCTTATCCAGTTAAGTGAAAATGCACAGTAGGTAACAATTAAGCTTTACTTAGCAGCTTTTCCAGTTGTACAGTTAAACTATTATTTTGGGGGAAATTGGTTTTATTTAGTTAAGCCATTTGCTTTATAGTGCATTCTTGTCAGAACTTGTACTAATTGGGTGGGGGGCATTAAAATTTACAACCTATTTGCACAAGCAAAGTATAATTATCATTGAACTAAAGGGCAGTTTATAAAATAAACCAAGTATGGGCATAACTTTTTTTCCTTTTAAATGCCAGCATAACAACATTAGTGTTTACTCTGTATTTCAACTCTAGCTGAATTCCAGTAGCTTCTTTTCCAAACTTTGCATCTTTCCCCAGAATCTGGCACCATGCTCTGAATACAGTAGGTACTTCATAAATGTTTGTTTCTCCTTTTGTTAAATTATATCCCTTTGTCTCATTTCTTCTTAATACAGCACAATATCTTAATTATTGGAATGGGCCCCACTCACTTCATAGAATGTTTATAGCAAATTCTTAATTGCATATGAATCTTTCTTAAGTCTGCTTCGATTTTGTCTTTCCCCTGCTCAATAATATGCAGTGACTCCTTATTGCCTTATTACCAGATAAGGTCCAAATACCCCAAACTTACATTAAAAGTCTGACCCAGCTCTGGATCACCTATCATGGTCTTGGTTTTTACTTATATTGTTTCACCTACTGAGATGCTTTTCACCCTTTTTAACCTCAAAATATCCTACCCATCCTTCAAGGCTCAGCTCAAATACCATGTACTTTATGAGGCCTTTCCTGATTTTTCTAGAGACTGCATGAGATTTCTATTTCTTATATGTGCACTTTGATAACTCCTAAGTCCGTTCTTTCTCCTGATCATTAGTCCCACATCACCAGCTTACTTCCCTTAGCACAGTTCCACCTGTATGTTAACAAATCCCAAATGAAACTGATTATATTCCTCCTAAACCTGCCTCTTCTCTAGACTTATTTTTTGCCCAGTCATATGGATAAAGAGAACTCTCTGGGATTTGACACTTATTCAAGGCATATATACTTGAACATAACTAACCACTAAGACTCAGCATTTCATAGTAATCCACCCTGTCACACAGGTTTCTAACTTTGGAATCATCTTTGACTCACTCCCTTCCCTCATGTCCTATATCTAGTTTCTAAGTCTTGTCAGTTCTAACTATACAATGACACTAGCATTCATTGCTATCTCTCTATAAAATTGTAGTGGCCTCTTAATTCCTTTCCTTAAGTCCAGGTGCTCTCTACTCCCAGCTGTCCCTCACATAGCTGCCAAAATAATTCTTTTAAAAAATGTTCTTTTATTTTTCAATTTTCAAGCATTTATGTTTTCTCCCTTTCTAATTCTCCCCAACCCATAAAAATAGACAGCAAAAACCCCACAGAACCCCTTATTACATACGTATATTCAATCAAAACAGATTCCCACATTGGTCACATCCAAAAATATATTTCTTATTCTGCATTTCTTATCTCTGTAATGTGATGAGCAACATTCTTCTTTATTTTGAATTGTAGTCGATCACTTAATTGATTAGAGTTCTTAAGACTTCAGAATCGTTCATTTTTACACATACATACTGATTATGTGACCCTGGACAAGTCACTAAGCCTTTCAGTTACTAGGCGAATCTCTAAAACTGTCAGTTTCAGGCTAGTTATTGATCTGCATTGGTAGATGGAACATCTTTCTTAACAGGAACTCCAGGTCCAGATCAAAATCTAACAGCAAAAAAAATGTATTTAATCGGGAACTGTTGGAGGTTTTTGAGGAGAGGTGTATAACCCTATTCAATAGGAACATTATTAGGGAATGTCTGAACAAATTGTGGTATATTAATGCAATGGAATGTTATTGTGCTGAAAGAAAAGGAGAAAGAGACAGTTTCAAAGAGACATGGAAAGAATTATATGAAGTGATACAAAGTGAAATGAGCAGAATATATAGAATAATGTATACCTTAACATCAATATTGTATCATATGACAGACAGATGACAGACTAATATGCACAATAAGAAATGTATTTTTGGATGCAATCAATGTGGGAATTTGTATTGCTTGGCTGCACTTACCTAATATAAAGTTCTGTATTTTTTTTTTCATCTTTTTCTTCTTTTTTAGCCAGATTGAACAATCTGTACAAAGCAGGATATGGAACTACAAGGACAAGAAATAGCAAGTAGGAAAGGTTAGCTGGAATTTCGAATCTGTAAAGGGAGAGCTCTGTAAAATAAGTAATCTGGAGCCAGACTGTGAAGGTTTTCCAGAGGTAAATTGAAAAGGCCACATTTTATGGTAGAGACAAGAGAGAGCCTTTGAAGATTCTTGAGCAGCAAAATGGCATGACTTATGATTTGGGAAGATTATTTTTAGCAGCTATGTGGAAGATGGGTTAAGAAGCTGGGGATCCAATTTAGAGCCTATTTCAGTGGTCAAGTAAGACATGATGAAGGTCCGAATTGGGTAGTGGCCATGTGAATGGAACAGATATGCCCACCAGAGTGGTAATAGCAATATTGGAAGCCAGGGCAAACACTCTAGTACAGGCAGTACAAGACTTACTGTCAAGACCATGGGATGCTGCTGCATGATTGTAAGCTGGCTAGTGAAGTCAGAACTCCTTGGATGTTACACCCCAAGAAAATTGCAAGGTTGCTTTTTGGGATATAGGATAAAGGTAGAATGAGGGAAAGTAGAAAAGAACAGGGCTGGGCTGGGAATGAGCTCTAGTCACATATCTCCCTGCTAGACAGGTCCATCAAGATGCCCATAGGCATCTCAGACAAAACATATCCAAAACAGAATTCATTCTCCTCCTTTTGAACAACTAAACAACAACAACAACAATTGATCCCAAAGGTCAGAACTAGGATCAATGTCTAGAAGTTCTGTAGGGACAGATTTAGGCTTAATAATAAGAGTAGTCCAAATATGTAATGGGATTCTTCAAGAGTTATTGGGCACTTATATTTTGCCTAATATAGCAGTAATTTCAATCCAGCAAACACTGATTACATACCTACTTATGCCTACTAGGTGCTGACAAAGCAAAAGCTTATATTATATGCACTTTATTTGTGTATGTGTCATCTACCCTACTAGATGGTAAGGGCTTTAAAAAAATCTTTACTATGCCTTGCAAATAGTATATACTTAATATTTACTTTACAATGGGAGGGTGAAAGCAGATTCTTGTGTTCAGTTTAAGGCTGGAAAGGCTTTCCAAAACTTACAACTTTATGAAGGTGCGAAGGGAGATAGTGAAGTCTTTGATTTTAAGCAGATACTGGACTACAATTTTTGGGTCATAGCTCTAGAACTAAAAGGGAATTTAGAGGCTATCTAGTCTAACCCCCTAATTTTCCTGATGAGGAAAAAGAGGGCTAGAGAGATTTAATAACTTGCCCAAGGTCAACTAGGGAATAATTGTGTGAAGTTGAACTTGAACCTAGGTCTTATAGCTTTAAAGTCAGTGCTTTTTGTTGTAGAAGGGATTCAATAGCTATTGAGATAGCTAGGACTAGTACAACTCTAAGGCCCCTTCTAGCTCTAAGATTCTGTTTTTCTAAGGATGAATTAAATTTATCAAACTTTCTCTGTCACTGCTTCCCAATATAAACCTTCCATTCTATCTAATCTAATCTAGTCACTATTCTCTGCACATGATATAGTCAGTAATTCTTCCCTCTGTGCTTTTTTTTAGTCTAGCCACCATTCCAACCTCCAATGGCTTGGAACATCTTCCTCCATCTTCTCCTCCTCCTAGCATCTACCTATCCCTTAAGATCCAGTTCAGAGCCTATCACCTCTGACCAAGGCAAAATCAAATCCTTCATCGTCCCAAGCAACAAATGCCTTTCATTTCTCTTATCATCTGAATTATCCGTTTGGCATATAGCTAACATAATAAAAGAGTCTATGCTGACTTTTCATGCAGATAATAATAACTAGCTCTATGACCCTGGCCAAGTCACTAAGTTTTTTGGAGTTTCAATTTCCTTCTTTGTAAAATGAAGACAATATTACCCTGTCTCAGCTTAAATTATTAAGAGGAAAAATTAAAAAGGCATGGGAAAGGGGTCAGTAACTATAAGGCACTATGTACATGAAAGGTTGCTTCCTTTTCTATCTAAAATACCTTTAATCTCTAATATTCTGTGCATATCTAATTTTACCATCATCATTAATATAAATCTTATTTCCTCAAATAGATTATAGACTCTCTGATGGCAGGTAGAATGCTTTGTATATCCTCCCAGTTCATTGTTTTGCATGTGGTGAGTGTTACATATTTATTGATTTGAATCACACAGTGGTATCAGTTAGCTGCACTGGAGTGTGGGATGATTTGAAGGATGATCACAACTTCTGGGCCAAGACTAAGGGATTATTACCAATACTCTTTCCTCCCTTAGGAATAATGAATAATGAAGATCTGTGGGAGGGGAGATTTGTCTACTTTTCCCTACTCTCCTATCACTCAGACAGTTGTAGGTGAACCATGAAAAGTCAGAGCTACAGTGTTGAGGCTCTTCTACCTTATAGTACACAAGTCCTAAATCTATGTGTGTAATATGCATGTGTAAAAACACATATATTATATATAAATTATAACCATCATAAAACAGTACTGAAAAGTTGGCAACATATTTTGTATACAACATCACCTATCACCTGAGTCTCTCAACAATCTGGTGAGGTAGGTATTATAAGCCCCCAGTTTGTTAAGTGACTTGTCCATGGTCATACAGCTAGTAAGTATAAGGGGCAGGATATGAAACCAAGTCTTACTGATTTTTAGTCCTCTGAGCCTAGTAGCTTTTGAGTTATGTCTTGAATTTAGAAATGGAGACTTTGCCACACTATCAGCTGCTTAAAAACAGTATTCCTTTGTAACCATTTCTAGGTCCTGGCATAATAATAACAATAATAATAATAAAAAGAAAAACCTAACAACTCCCAAGAGGATGAGGTCAGACCTTTGCTGAGATGAGCAAGCCTTACATAGCTTGTAAAGTCATCAGCTCTTATGCTGGGATGATGAAGCTTAATCCTGTGAAGCAATTACAAAATTTCCCCCTCCAAACACAGCAATATAGATCTAGTATAGCAAAAGCGGTGTGATATTACCAGCAGGCTAGAAGTTGCTTTGAGAGGTCATTTAATTCATATCTACTGCTTCCTTGACATTGCTCTCTTAAAACCCTTTCTCTATTATCTTAGCTCCCATCCAATTTTCTTCCTCTTACCTTTAATCTTTGTTCTTTCAATTGATATCTTTTTTCTCTTCTTCTTTTCAGTGGAATTGGAGGATATGCCAACCACTATCTTCCTCAATACCACTGGCAATTAATATTTGAAACCTATTCCTGTGAATATGTGCTATTAAACTGGGTGACAAAGAGTCCATGACAGAATTGTTAAGGACATTCCTAAGGAAAGATACATCATTCCCATCAATTATGACCTCTGTTGGCATAGACCAGAACCTTATCCCTCTTCCCACCCATCTGCCATTTTCTAACAGCTGTCAAATCTTGTCAGTTCTGCCTTAATACCACTCCCATTTGTCTCCCTCAGTTTAGGCCTGCATTATTTCTCACCTGTACTACCCTAATAGCTTCCTAAATTTTCTCCCTGCATCCAATCTCTCCTCCATTAAATCCTCCACACAGCTGCTCAAGTGATATTCCAGAAGCATTAACACCCTGCTCAGGAAACTCCAGTGACTCCTTCTTGCCTTTGGAAAAGAATACATACTCCATGTTCTTGCCAACCTGGTTCCAGCCTACTTTTCAAGGCTTAGTTCATTTTATTCTTTTTCACCTACTTTCTGTTCATTTTTTCATTGCTGGACTCTGGGTTTAGCCTCTGGATTTCAAGTGGAAACTTGCCTCTTTGAGTTTGCAGTGCCTTATCCCCTATGAATACGTCCATTATGTCTTTTACAAGTGATCCTTCCTTCCTAAGCCTTTTCTACAAGAAAAATATTTAACAGAAGCTATTTTCCATTTTAAGGCATTGTTTTTCTTAACTAATACTTTAAAATGGGCAGATGACATTTGTTTTATCTACTCACTATATGCCTTATAAATGTGGAACAGATGATCCTTCTTTTCCTGAAACTCTTCTTTACAATCTGATAGAATATTGCATACTTTATAATCTGCCAATTAATCCTTGGCCCATTAAAATTTAGCATCTTTAGAATACATATACACCTACCACATCGTATTAAAGCAATGCTTCTATCTAGTGTTTGTTTTATCTTGTTTCTGGTGAAGCAACCATGCCAACATTTTATAACCAGATAAAATGAAGTTATAGAGTTGTATTAAAAGAAAGTAAAAAACAAACACATATACACAAAAGTATTTCCTTCTGATTTGCTGTATTACTTTGATTTTTTCCACTGGGAAGACCTTCTACTTCCACATTGATCTGTAATGAAGTACACAACTAAAAATGAACCTTAATCTTGAGAATCATTTGAAACAGATTTTTAGAGAATGGAAATTGGGAGAAGGTCCTCTTATGAAAGACTGTCATATATACACATTTCATTAATATACACACTATGGGCGTGAAATTAGCTTTTATCCTAGTGGTCCCTTAGGCTCAAATCCGTATACACAAAATAGCTTTTTAATGGTGTAATTTTTTTTTCCAGATTTGTGACATGTTTTTAGAGTACCTAGTCTGCTTGCTTGAATAATTATAGTTGGCATTTATATAACACTTAGTTTGTCAAGTAGTTTATATACATTATTTCATACAATGGGAAACCTTTAACATTCTTGCTGTGGAGTAATTTTGTATTTCATTGGTTTTGGTCTTTTAAAGATGACCTTATTGTTTATTTATTAATTCACTTGATTCTGTCTCATAACATTTTTAAAGTTAAGTGGAGTGTCTTAAAATTAAGTGTCTTAACAGAAGCTACTGATAGAATGAACCTAAAGTTTTTAATGGTTGATAGTCATGTTTTCTGAATTTTAAGTTTGTGGGTTTTTGATAGTTGTATAGTTTATTTGAAATATGTAATATTTCATAATAGGATGGATGTCCCTGTATGCATTCGCTTTTGGCAGCAATGTTTTTCTTCCCTCAATGCCAACTATAAAGTAGTATTGCTGACCACAGGAGATGTGTCTGGTAAGCAGAGGAAAAAATAATTGCTAACTGCGACTGAGTGGTTTGTCTTCTTTTTAAAATAGTCAATTTTTTTGTTCAGCAAGATAATTGCCAGCAATAAAGTGTGGTCACTGTTGACAAGTTCCCTGATTGGGAAAATGCCAAAAAATGAAAGGATAGCAGTATTTGTCATGCCTTTTCTATCTCAGGCTCATTACTTAGCATTGGCAATAAGTAGTTAAACAACAATAATTTATTAAGCATAAATGGTGTGCCCAGTACTGTGTTTGGTGTTATAGAGAATACAGTAAAGGATCTCAGTTTTATCATTTATAAAATGAGGGATTTAGACTAGATTATCTCTATGGTACCTTGTAGCTCCTCTTCTGCCATTAAGAAGCTTATAATTTAGTCAAGATAGCAGGAACAACACAAAACAATTGACAAATAATATTGGTTCCTTAGGTAAGGGATGTTAACTACCTGACAGTATGATAACGAAGATGATAGCAATTTATTATCAGATGGCACCCCATAGTTTCCCAAGGGCTTTTGCATAAATTATCTCATTTACTGAAGTGTGATTCAGTAGTGTATTTGAATGGGGAAGTGTGATGTAGTAGAAACAGCAGTAGATTTTATGTCAAAGGACCTAATTGAATGCTAGTTCTATCATGTAGAATCTGTGTTGTAACATCTCCATGTTTCTTTTAATCTTTCTGGACTTCAGCTCCTTCATTTTTAAAGTAAAGGGCTCAGACTATATGTATTCTAAGGTCCCTTGTAACTCTAAATCTAATATTTCATCACTTGGAGAGAAAGTCTTACTATTCATAGATGATAACTCCATTATCATGTTCATTAATCTTCTTGTTGTTAAGTCATTCCAGTCATGTTTGATTCTTCATGACTCCATATGGAATTTTCTTGGCAAAAATCCTGGAATGGTTTGCTATTTCCTCCTCCAGCTCTTTTTACAGATGAGGGAACCAAACAAGGTTAAGGGACTTATCCAGAGTCACACAGCTTGTAAGTGTCTGAGGCCAGATTTTAATTTAGGAAGATAAGTGGTCTAGACTCTGGGCCTGGCCCTCTATTTAATGCACCATCTAGTTGCTCCCATTCACCAATCTACATTTTATTATTCTTTCTTGTACTCTCATATAGTTAATCATTCTTTATCAAATAGGTTGATTATTTTTGTCTTTCACTAGTAAACTTTCCTAGGACTATATAAACTCATTTATACCAACTAATACGTTCAAACCACTAGAATGGGTTTGATTTTGAACTGTTTTGACCCAAGTACATGATATCCCTCCCACCTTGGTTCAGTACCTTAGGGGCGGCCTTTTGACTGAGTCCAAGTTTTACAGAACAAATATTTTTATGAAGGGGATTTGTTCTGTGAAGTTTGGATTCAGTCAAAGGGTCACAATTGAGGACCTAGAGGGCCATGTGTGACCTTGAGGCCACAGGTTCCTTACTCTTGCCCTAGGAAAAGTCATTTACCCTTTCTTGGTCTCAGTATGTTCATCTGTAAAATGGGGATAATGGGAATATGGATAACAGTCAACAAGCAATAAATCACCAGCGACAAAAATGAAGTATTTTATTCCAATTTAATTATGCATGCCATGTCATTATTTAACTATTAAAAACCAATGAAAAAATGTGAATAAACCCCAAAGAAGAATTGGGCAAGCTAGTTCTTCTTCTGCAGACTAGTTATGTGACCATAAATGTTCTTATGCCTTCTTTTTTCATATTTATAATGATAATCATACTCTCTTCCTATTGGTCTTGTAAAGATTCAATTTTAGTGTTATAGGACCATAGATTGAGAGATGGAAGGGACCTTTGAGGCTATTTAGTAAAATTTCCTCACATAAAGAAACTGACTTTATAAACCTGGAAGTTGTATGACTTGCCTAGGATCTCCAAAGCTAGCTTTTGAATTCAGATCCTGTGACACTGATTTCAGCATCATTTCCATTTCACTATTCCTTCTCTTTGGTTTGTTCATTCATTAAGAAAATTGATTTTTAAAAATAGAATTCCTCCTTTTTGCTAAGTACTGGTATTGACCTTGAAAAGAATTAAAGGTGATAATAAGGTGTAGTTCCTGCTCTTTAGCTACTTATAGTCTAGTTAGCAAAATAAGACACGCTTACAAGACTAGTATGTAACAAGTATATCATTAAATGTCTGGATGAACGAAACAGAAGTGTTTTAGGAGTTTGGAGAAAGGAAAGATCCATTTAGGTTCAAGTAGTTGTGGATATCCCCAGGTAGCAGGTAGGTTTTGGTTGGACATTGACTTATAGGTAGAATTGGGACAGGAAAAGGTAAGAGCATTCTGGGAGCAGTAGACAGCACGGAAAGAGATTAGGAATTGACATTAAGGATGATATGTTTGGAGAACAGTGTAGATATACCCCTACCTGGAGCAGAGAGTTTACTTTGGAAAGCACATGAAGATAAGGTTTGTGGGGGCGGGGGGGGGGGGGGCAGTGGCATAGGAATAGAGGAGAATTGAGTTTGAACATAATTCTGTGGGTATTGGGGACCCTCTGAAAGCTTTGGAATAGGGGAGGAGCATGATAAAGCTGTTATTTGGAGAAGAATAATCCGCCAATGGAGTATAGAATATGATTATAAGGGAAGAGGTTACAGGTAGGGAGACCAGATTGGAGTACTTATTGCATGACGTGATGAGAGCCCAGATTAGGGTGGTTGGAAACAAGATGAAGAAGTATGAAGAGATAGGAAAGAAATATCAAAAGAAGACTCGGCAAGATGTGGTTACTGATTAGCTATATGCCACGACGGAGAGGTAAAAGTCAAAGACAAATGAATGTGAGAATACTTTGTGGTCATTGGATGAAGAGTGCTATATTAATGCAATATGTCATCTCATTTTGCTTAACAAGCATTTACTTATCCTATAGATAACATGATCTTATGGCAATGCTGATTGTTAGAAAAATGGTAATAAAAACATGATATTTAATGCTTTGATTTTTCAAATTTTAATTTTGTTCAGACCTAGGATTTCATCAGTTTTGATAACTCCTCAATATTGACTGGTAAATTACCATCTGAAAGCATTGCCTGGGACATTAAACATTTTTATACCTTGACCGTGGTCCCAGAGACACTATGTCAGAGAATAATTTGAGCCTCAGTCTTCTGACTCCAAATCTGACTCTTTATCCAATATACCATACTGCTTCCAACTTGATAGGGATGATAAAGTTGGAAACAATTGGCACATCTAAATAAAATTTTATCTATCTATCTATCATCTTCTATTTCATTTTTTTCTGTCTGTCTCTATCTCTCTGTCTATCTCTATCTGTGTCTCTCTTTCTCTCTCCATCTTTCTACCATGGTGGAATACCACCTATTCAGTATAAGAAATTTTTTACTCTACTTTGGCAAGTTCTTTTAAAATTCTTATATTTATTTTTTTTAAACTATGACTAAAGTAAAACATAGTTGCATAGTTTGGGGCCTCACCAAGGTAGTCTTGGTTGTCACGTAAGATGAGAACAATGGTCTTTATGTTTGTTCACTAAATATAAACTGTGGGGGTACATCGAGAGGCTGATGATGTCTCTTAGCTTTGTCACCAAGTACATAACAAAAGAGTTAAGAACAGGCTAGAGGCAGCGCTCCTCTTTTGTGGAGAAATGATGAGAAGCAGTGTATCATCACTTCTTTCAAGAATGTAAATCATCTCTGAGTTGATGGGAGCTTTTCTCTTGCCCTTCAAATGAGTGACAATCAGATTTTATGGGAAAGATGCATCAGAAGCTGACATTTGTCATGTGGCATAGCGCTCCTCAGGAGAAGCATCTAAAACAGTGGTTCTCAACCTTCCTAATGCCGTGATCCTTTAATACTGTTCCTCATGTTGTGGTGACCCCCAACCATAAAATTATTTTTGTTGCTACTTTATAACTGTAATTTTGCTCCTGTTAGGAATCATAATGTAAATATCTGATATGCAGGATGTATTTAAATTGAACATAACCTACAGGTTGAGAACCACTGATAAAACAACTAAGCATGTGGCTTGGTTGACTTCAGACAACCAAGCATAGAGGGACATTCATGGAGGAAGGAAACACTGGATCTTCTTTCTGACACATGCTTGCTGTTTGACCATAAGGAAAGTACCTCTTCTCTCAGTGACACAGGCACCTCTAAGACTCTAAGTCCTGTGTTAGTATCAGTAGAGGAGTTCTTCTATAGCTTCACTGTACTGAAGAAATCCCAAGTCTGGACCCTCCCTTCACAAAAACAATGAACCAACTTTATTGGCCTTTCTGAGTCAATGGCTGTCCGTCCTAAGTGTGTGTTTCATGGGGGGGGTTAGCGTTGTTATAGTGTTTGTTGACCCATTGGGTTTTAGAGTTGTGGTTACAATGAACCTTAGAGTTCATCAAGGCTAAAGGCCTCATTTCTCAGATGAGAAAACTGAAAAAGAGAGAGTTAAAATGATTTGTCAGAGTTCATATAAACCCTCTTACTGCTACCTTGAATCAGGGATGGTTTCTTATGTATTAGAAAGCCATTCTTTTGAACTTTCTTTTTCATTCACCTAGACTATAATCTGTGAATTTGGTTCTTCAGAGGTCATGACAGAGGCTGTAATGCTAATAAATTGGAGCATGCTTTGTTTCCAAACTCCTCGAGGGCACAAACTACACCACTTTTCGTCTCCGTGTCTTCCTCCATTCCTCGTATATCATGGGTGTGCACCACCCCTTTGCTTTTCCAACTTCTGTAGGGTTGTTGTAAGACAAGAGGAAGACACTGGCCCACACTTCATAAGTAATAGCCCACATTTGTGTGGCAATTTGAGGTTCACAGGAAATCCTTGCCAAAAGGATTGATGTAGGCCAGAGGCACTAAACGCAAAGCCGTGACCTACAACCCTCCCAAATACAGCCCAGCCCAGATTAAAAGGTAATCAGGAAAATAACAAAATAAATAAAAACACAAAATACAGATAATTTAGTTTTTAAAGAATTTAAATTAAAATTTCACAAAATGTTATTGAAAATTTAAAAATAAAATTCATTTTACAATTAAATCACTAGGTCGCCATTATGTAAGGTTTATTGGCTTTTGTTTCTGTTTGAGTCTGACACTACTGACGTAGGCAGTGTGAGTATTATTATTCCCATTTTAGAAACGAGAAAACTAAGGTTCAAACTCGTGAAGCAATTTGTTAAGCTCGGGGTTATCTGGCTAGTAAATGTCAGAGTTAGGACTCGGAATCAAGTATTCTGTTCTAAGGCCAGAGCCCTTTCCTTTTTATCCCAATGTTTGCTGAGTTGAACACACACACACACACACACACACACACACACACTCACACACACACACATACACACTCACACACACACATGCATACATATAGACACAGGTATATGTGTATGTATATATAACATATCCATGTGTATTTATGTATCTTTTCAGTAGACACATGTGAATGTATATTTATATAAATACATACCCACATGTCTGTATTTATATATGAATAGACACATAAAATATGTGGACACATGAAAACATATATAGACTAAGGTGTATTCATATATATGTATATAGTTAACATACATCTGTGTATACATGTTTATATATACACATTTCTATATATATTCATGTACATATATACATGCATACACATATTACACATTCACACACATATGGGCAGCTAGGTGAGGCAGTGGATAGAATGCCAGGCTTGCAGTCAGGAAGACCTGAGTTCAAATCTGGCCACAGACACTTATTAGCTGTGTGAACCTGGGCAAGTTACTTAACCCTGTTTGTTTCCTCATCTGTAAAATGAGCTGGAGAAGGAAATGGCAAACTGGCCCACTATCTTTGCCAAGAAAACCCAAAATGGGGTCACGAACAGTTGGACATGACTGAAGCTCCTGAACAACAACATACATACATATACATGGAACAAACCTATGATTTCTTTGGCACGGGGAAATCCTGATAGGGAAACTCCTTCTAGTAATGCAGGTCCATACCTGTTCTGCACTTTTTAAGCTTAGAAAGTTGTCTGGGTCACTGAGAAGTTAAATGGCTTGCCTAGAGTCCTGCAGTATAGCCAGTTATGTCAAAGGTTAGTCTTGAAGCCAGATCTTGATTCTAAGGCCAACTCTCTATTCACCATACCATGCTGCCTCTGAAGTGTGTGTATGTGTGTGTGAGTGTGTGTGAGTGTGTGTGTGTGTGTGTGTGTGTGTATTCAGGGAGAGGGAGAGTTTTATTTCAGATGGAAGCATAAAGAGTGTCCTGAAATAGTTAAGGTAAATCATGGTTAATTTAATACTCTTTTGAAAATGCTACTTTATCTGGAGAACATTTTGTACCTTGAGTCTTGTTGAAAGCCAAATTTCTTTAGGATTGACTGATTTCTCTGTGCTGACCCTTGCCCACTCCTCTTAGCTGTTCTGGCAAAAGAAACAAATGAGTTTAACATTTGAAGTCAGTGGCTTGGGGCCCAATCAAGGACAGAACATTTAGCTTTGTTACAGCTAGCATTGTTTCCAAATGAAAATTAGAACTAGTAATGTCCCAGGGCTCTTGTCTAGACAATTGCTATGGCTATAAATCTCCACCATGATAGCACAATAATGATTTGCTGTGGTTTGTTTTTTACAGGGAAATGAGTATCTACAGAACACATCTCAGTTTGTTCTGAGCCTTTGTACTAATTAATGGTAATTAATCTATTGAGTAAAGTCCCAAGATATATATGTTTATATAATATATATATGATATATGTATGTATATATATAAAATTCCTTCAAAAGACTCTTATTCCCCTCCACCCCCCCCAATAAATTTGTCTTTTATAAATTGTTGCCCTTTCTTCATTGGAAATATTATTCAATAGACTTCTTCCTGATGTGATTCTGTTGAGTCTGCAAGAAATTCCATTAGGATAACCATTATCCAAAATTTGCTTTTGGAGATATAGATAAAGCCACTGGCTCCAGCTCAGACTCTTTATTCATTTTCCTCTGTGATAAGCAATTGTTCATATAGGAAGTTTAGAGAATCTGGCATGTTGCTCCCTATAAAATACTCATAATTTTTTGTGATGCTAACTTGAGAGCTAGTGCCTTCTAAAGGGAATATAAGGATCTAAAATACACACAAATATTCCTCTTTTCATGAAGACTTGTATTTAGTTTTCTAAGTAACTTCTTTAATCAATTAGAAGTTATTTTCTATGCACAGTTTAACTTTCATTGGCATTGCAATTCATTTACATAGTGTAGAATCCTCTAAATAAGAATAATATTTACAAAGGGATGTATTTTTTTTAAAGCAAAACAACCCAATATAATTATTCTTTAAGCAACCTATGAGATGCTATGATGGAGAAGAAGGAGGAGAGGTCTGAGCCAAAGCTTTCCAGATAATACAACCAGAAGTCCCAGTATCAGAATGGATTAATAATTATCAACCCACAAAAAGATCCTGTCAGTTCAACATGGGGTATCTTCAGTGTGGCCTGAGACTTTTGAAACTCCATTAAGTATTTCATTTGCAGATCCAGTCTATTGCGGGTAAACCTGTAAAACTGACAGGAGTTACCTACTTATTGAACAATAACCAAAATGTCCTCTCCATCTCTCCTGGAGAAAGTTGGAGCTTATATGGAGAATAGGACTTAGAACTGGGCCTTCAACATCTCTGGTAACAGCCTTGAGAGGATAAGGGGCCTGTTTTGAGATAATATGTATACACAGAGCAGGCTTTGGGCAAAGTCTGCTTAATTCATGGTAACCAGGGCTATGAGAGCCCCGGGTTTCTGAAAGCCAAGCTGAAGAAAAGGGGATGGAAAGAGGATAGAGAGATCAGATAAGGAAGAGAAGATGAAAAGAAAATTGAGGAATATAAGGGAAGGAAAGTGGAGAAAGTATGGTCAATCGATTAACAAGTATTTATTAAGGCTTATCTTGTGCTAGGCTCCATGTTTGATACCGGGAACAAAATTAGAAAGAATTCAACAGTCACTACTCTTAAAGAACTTACATTTTTTAGAGGAGAAAATGTGTACATATAAAATTATATTCAGAATTAATACAAAATAAATAAAAGGTAAAGATAAGAGGGAGAAAAGGCAGGAGAAATAGGTTAGAAGGTGGTTCTTGAGCTTCAGATTGAATGAATAGTGAGTCATGAGGCAAAGGTGAGGAACAAATGCATTCTGGGTAAGCACAGCTAGTGCAAAGACATGGAGAGGAAAAATGGATTACCACATTTGGCTGATTCCAGAGTGTGAGACCAGGAAAAAATATATATGTGAAGAGAAAGAGAAAGAGAGGAGGGTGGGGAGGGAGAAGTATAAAGAGTGTTTTTTAGATCTAAGACACTTGAATTTAGGTCCTGGTTCTGCCATTGGACTTTTTGGGTGCCCATCAATAAAATGAGGTGGGGGAGGAGGGCTTTGAAGCAGATGGTCTCTAAGCTCTCTTCTAGCTCTAGCAATCTGTAGATCTGAGAGGTTTTTTTTCATTTTCCAGGAAGATAATTGACAACTATAATGGATCCATAAAAGAATGCCAAAGATGGGAAAGGACTTGTGTGCTTTATGGCTCATTTGAAAAATACAATCATATTTCCCCTAAAGAAAAAAAAAACCCTCTGAGGAAACACTATACCTTGGTATAGTCTTAGAGAAAAGGTATTAGACATTATTTGCTCTCCTCAGAATTCACAGTTGGGCTTAATGGATAGAAATTACAGTGAGGCTAATTTCACTTCAATGTAAGTGTTGTTTCTATAGCTTTGTAGTCAGGCCTGATTCTTCATGACCCCATTTGGGTTTTTTTGGGGGAAACATACTAGAGTGGTTTGCCGTTAATTCTCCAGATCATCTTACAGGTGAGGAAACTGACACAAACAGGGTTAAGTAACTTGCCCTGGGTCGTACAGCTAGTAAGTGTCTGAGGTTGGATTTGTACTCAGGAAGATGAGTCTTCCTAATTCCAGGCCTAGCACTCTGCCTACTGCTCTACTTGCCTACTCTGCAACATAAGTAAAAATATCCTAATGTTTGGAGTTGTCCACTAAGAGAATGGGCTGTCTCAGGAGGTAGAGAATATTTTCATTCGAGACCTTCGAGTAGATTTTGACTATTCGTTTGAGGATATTGTAGATTGGGTATTGTTCAGATTTTGGTAGGCTTGGATGACCTGTGACATCCCAAGTCTAAAATTCTCTACACAGCATGGGTAGAATAGATTCTGCCTCTGCTAGTCTCCTATGTAACCACGAGTAAGCCACTTAACCCAGTCTTGGGCCTCAGTTTGTTTATCTATGAAATGAAGGAACTGAATTAGATGATCTTTGAGATATTCCAGCTGTATGATCATTCATCTACTTCTGGGCTATATGAAGAAAGTCAAAGGGAAAATGGAGAACAAGCTAGAGTCAGAACCAGGAAAACAGGCCCTGTTTCTACCAAAACTCCTTCATGTGTGATCTCTGCAGGTTACCAAGCACAGTATAGCTTCATGTTCAACCCCAGATGGAAAATGAGACGTAACATGGAAAAGATGCACTCAGACAAATCCCATAATACTTTTCATAGATATGAATTGGAGAAATGTTTCTTGACTACTAGCCAGTATAAAGAAGGTAGTCTTCCATCTAGTGAGCACCTGTATTTTAGTAGGTGTGCAATATGGTAGAATATCAAGGACATGGAGTGGAGGTGGGAGGGAGGCTAGAACAAAAGTAAAGGGAGGGTAGAGAGGAGGGAGGTTGGAAAAGACCAAGAAGGTGGTGATAGGAAAGGTCCGAAGCATCTATTGAACCTATTCAGCTGAACCAGAGAAATAAAACGTTAATTTCCTGAAGATTCCATGAAGTTCATGTAGTCTTTGAAGCTTTAAAGAAGGATCCACTATCCACTAGTTTAAAAAGAAGGGCAGCTAGGTGACACAATGGAATAGAGCATGGGGCTTCAGTCAGGAAGAACTGGGTTCAAATCTGACCCTAGATACTAGCTGTGTGACCCTGGGCAAGTCACTTAATCATGTTTGCCTCAGTTTCTCTTCTGTAAAATGAACTGGAGAGGGAAATGGAAAACCAGTCCAGTATCTTTGCCAAGAAAACCCCAAAGGATCATGGAGAGTTGGACATGACTGAAAAATGATTGAACGACAAAGTTTAAAAGAGCATGTAATCAACCTGGTTGAATGCACTGAATGTGCAAAATCAGATATATTGTTCTATTTTGGAGCACTTGTGAAGGCTTTTATTCTACAGATCCCAACCAATATTTTTTGGGGAAGGGTTAGATTCTTTTCTGACATTATGTAAAAAACACATTGTTAATAAAATAGACCTTTTTTCATGTGATTCTGTCACTGTTGGTTTCTTCTTGGTTTATTCTCTGTGCTATATCTCACTTACCTTCCAAGATTGAAACTATGCAGTGCTTGGTAACTAGGAGAGATCACACTCAAAGGGGTTTCAGTAGAGCAAAGGCCAAGGGTTCCTTCCCAGGGGGTCCATTCAGACTCCTTTTGATTAGTCTTTGTGGATCCAGATAGCACATCCTCATTGTGGAGGGCCCTTGGTCACATGCCTTACAAGTGAAAACCCTCCTTAACTTTTTTTCTAGTCTCCCTCCCACCTCCACTCCATTGTGCCACCTAGCTGCCCTTCTTTTTAACCTGGTGGATCTCACTTCCAAATGAAGGAAGAATAGAATTAGAGGAGAAGGTAACAAAAGGCAAGAGGGAATTTATATTGACCAGCATTCAGTCCTCATGGAATCCATTCAACTTGTGGTGTGTAACTTGTCTTTTGCCATCTTCAAGATTGAGATTGAAGGTCTGGGAACTGGGGAGAAGTAGCTGGCTATTGTTTAAGTTGTTTACCCAGTATTCCTAAAGTTATGATTGTGTTTATTCATATAAAACTGTATCCCCTGTTTCCTTTCTGTCAGAAAAAAAGCATTTTCCAATATGGGATAATAGCATTTCTTAGTTGTAAAAGGTATTTGCAATCACCTACTCTAAGCTCTCCCACTTTGCAGATAAAGAAACCAAAATCTAGAGAGCAGTGACTCATTTACAGTATCATTGAATGTTAGAACTGAAAAGGATTTTATAAGTCACCTGTTGACCTCCACTTATACTAATTCCATTGTATTTACTTATCTTTGTACCTGTAACTACATTGTTGAATGTACACTCTTTAAATTCAGGCAGTTCTCTATCCAGCTTAGTTTTTTTGTCTTTGGTCACTGAATAGTACTGAATAGTCACTAAATCAGTACATTACCTTGAATATACTTAGTAGACACCTAATAAATATTTATCAAGTTGATTTGATTCAACTGACATTTATATACTGCTTTAAGGCTTGCAAAGTTCTTTCCATACATTATTTCACTTGATCTTCAACCCTGCACAGAACATATGCTACATGTTCTATGCAAGCCTATACCAGATGAAAAACACAACACAACGCAACATCCACAGCTGAGGCCTAAGCAGATTAAATAGATTTTTTTCAGATTAAACAGCTAGCAAATAACAAATCTAAAACTTGAATTCAACTCCTTTTATTTCAAGTCTGGATCTCTTTCTACTACACCGTGAGGCATTTAAGGTCACAGGATCAGTGACAAAAATTCGAGAATGCAGCTTCCTTCTTGTCTTACTATGCTTCTCCCCTTGGAGTCTATTCTTTAAGAACCAAAATATAAACACTTTATGGTATAAACCTGGCTACCTCATACTAAGATGAGTTGGTTTGTTTTTCTGAAACTGAAACCCCACCTTGAATTTCAATGAGTTTGATGTGTCAGCTTAGTCTATTACCTTGTGAATGTGGTGGATGAGCAAGAAGTATAGAGAACTGTGACAAGAAAGCAAGTAGCTTCTTTTACTAGATGTGATTCCATCTAGTCTTGCTCTTCCCAAAGCATCCATATTAGTCTCAAAGGTGGGAAGGATCTTGTGTCATGGGGATAAGTATCAGGCAACAAGAGAGGCTTGCTAGGGGTTTGCATCCAGATGGATGGAAAGTGTTTATCACCTCCTACTAGAGCAGACAAGTACTACCTAACCTAATGTCACTGATTTATAAGGGTAAGAGGCTCAACTTAACTCTTACAGAGGCAAGGATGCATGACTACAGGACAGCTTCTCCAGCTAGCCTTTTATGCATAATTTTGTTGTTGAATAGATGTTTACAATAGTGTCAGGAAGTTCCCTCTAAATAGATGTTTACAATAGTGTCTGTAGCGAGTTCTCTCTAAATGCCCAGTTTACTATCTCTAAGGTGATAGAGAACTGGATTTGGAGTTAGGTTCAAATCTAACCATATACCAGCTATTGAATACTAGCTTTAAACTAGTCACATAAGTTTTGAGTGCCCCAAGTTACAGATCAGGTCCTGAGATCTGCATCCGTAAATGGAATTTTTATGGAGAATTTCTCATACTAATGAAATAATAGGTCAGGTCCAGAAAAAAAGGTGACACTATTTGTTTCCCACAAATGTGGCTAGCATAAATGAGCTCTGGCCTCTTTGATCAGATGATGAATAAAAAGTAATGGCATTTTTAAATTAATCATCACTTAACTCTAGATTACCAATTTCTTGAAAACTGTAGGCAAACCATGGCTAAAAGCATTTTAAAATTTGTTTTAAAATGGAAGTTATTTGTCATTAGACTCTTAATGACATAACTAAGCATTGCATAAGAGAAGTCCCAGATGGTCTGTATAACATTCACTGAGAGAGAGAATCATCAAGTCAGCAAGTATTTATTAATCACTTGTTATGTGCCAGGTACTGTGTTAAAGGGATTCAAAATAAAAGTAGAACCAATCATTGCATCTAAGGAGCTTAAAGTGTAATTGGGGAGATGGTGGACAAACATTTGTTTGTGACATGTGATAAATCTGAGATCATCACATGGAGAAGGCACAAATACGAGGAAATAATGGGACAGTTTTCCTGCAGATGGTAGGCTTTTAGCTGAGACTTGAAAGAAGTCAGGGAAGCTTGGAGGTAGAGAAGAGAAGGAAGAGAAATCCAGGCATGAGGGACAGAGTGAAAATGAACAGATTAGGAGATGGCATATCTTTGACGGACAAGAGGCCAGTGTCCCTGGATCTTATAGTACATAAAGGGGAGGGAGGCAAAAGAAGATGGGAAAAGTACAATGTGGAAGGGTATGAAGGAGTTTAATAACCAGAGGATTTTATATTTGATCCTACAAGTGATAAGTAGCCAATGGAGTTTAGGAAGATTAATTTGACAATTGGGTGTGGTGAATGGACTAGAGTGGGAGAGACTTCTAGACAGGAGATCAACTTACAGGCTATTGCAATACCCCAGATGTGAGATGATGAAGGTCTACCAGGCTGGTAACAGTGTAAGAGGAGGGAATCTAGAAGAGATAAGTTACATCAGTAAAATTGAAAGGATTTAGCAATTTATTGGCTTATGGCTGGTAAGAGAATGAGGAGTTGATGGCACCTGAATAACTGAGAAAACAGTAGTGCCAATAACAGTTAAGCTCAGAGAATGAATAAAACATCAAAGTATATCTTATCAGCATCCAATCATGTTATTGCATGATTATACAATTATCTAAAGACTAATTTAAAAAAAATAAATGCCACATTTTTAGGTAAAATTAGGTATATTGTTTTTATATCTCCTTGAAGATTTTTGCAACTCCTTAACAAGTGACTCACTTTCCTAATATAAACTCTGATAAACCTATTTGAGCTGAAATATTTAGAAATGAGTGCTCCAGATTGGAGATTGTCCTTTTATACAAATTGGAGTTAATAATTTGCCAACAATTTGACAAGAATCTTATTAGGCTTGATGGAACTTAGCAAATATCTTCTAAATAAATTAAAACAATGGAAAAAATACATATATTTTCTTGAAGAATATCAGATATTGTGAAATTTAAACTAACATGTCATGCATGTATAAATTTCAGCAAGATTTTAACACCATAGTTTCTGATATTCATCAGGAAAATATTTCTCTATACATGTATACATAGGCACATATTTTTTATTTATACTGAAGATTACTGTGGTCATGACAAAATAAGGGTCGTCCTTGCTTTGTATATAATTTACCAGGCCTAGTCAAACTTGATGGATAGAAAAGTATTGATACCTTACTATCTGTGCCTCTAATGATTTCTTGAGACAATGATTTCTTCATAGACAAAGTTTCATAAATTACAGACAACCTTCCCAAATAATTACTAAAAGGTTATTATAGTAAATCCCTCATAAGAGAATATGCCATATGTATGTATATGTATGTGTATATATGTATATATATACATATATATGTAGAGAGAGAGATACATAAATAAAACAAATATTCTGAACAGACACTGACACTGTGAAGTAAAGTGTCTCAAGAGCTTACACTTGTAAGAGTACCTTTTTACTGTTTATGTTATATTTATAATGGCTAACAGTTATATAGTACCTACTATGCATCCCTAGGAACGTGCTAAGTGCTTTACAATTCTTATCTCATTTGATCTCACAAAAACCTTTGCAGGCAGGTACCATTTTTATTCTCATTTTACAGATAGGGAAACTCAAGCAAACGGGAGTTAAGTGGCATATTCAGGATAACTGGTATGTGTCTGAAACTGGATTTAAACTCAGTTCTCCCCAATGCCAGGCTCAGCACTCTAACCATAGTGCTACTTAGCTGTCTCTTTTCATATATTATCCTGCTTGAGGAGAATCCTAGTCTTAAGGTCAGCAGGACAAGTGTTGTCATCCCATTTGAAAGATGAGGATTTTCTATATCAGGAAGCTAATGACTAATTTTAATAATGTTTGGCACTTTTATTGCCATCAGAAAAGCATCTTGTAGTGGAAAGTGGTTTGGACTTAGGTCAGGAGACCTGGGTTAAAATTCCAACAGTACAAGGGTCACACTACCATCTTTCTGACTACAGGTCAGTCATTTAAACTCTAAGCCTTAGTTTCTTCATCTTAGCAATGCAGTAATGACATTACATTCTAAGTCTCAAAGGATTTTTGTGAGTGAATTTTTTTTTATAAATGCTGAAGGACCATATAGCTGTGAGTTGACATTATTACTATTATATCTGAATTTTTAAATAAAGGGGGAAGAGAAGGGAACAATTATTTATTAATCATCCATTATATGCCAGGCATTGTGCTAAGTACATTGCAAATAATACTCCATTTGATCCTTACAACATCCCTAATAGGTAGGTAATATTAGTATCCCCATTTTACAACTGAAGAAACTGAGACATGAATAGGTTAAATGACTTGTCCCAAGTCACACAAGTAGGAAGTTTTTGAGGCTGGATTTAAACTCAGGTCTTTCTGGTTTCAGACCCATAAAATATAGCTGCACCTATGTAGAGAGTTCATAAGACATACCATCTTTCTCGATTCTCATGACTTTCCTTCTTCTCTTACACATTGTAGCACTAACACAATATTCCCAGTACTGACAGTGACTATGAAAATGCTGGCATAGTTCTGAATTGTAAAATATAACAGACTCTCCATATAGAGGACAGAAGCAAAACTTTTTTATTCAGACACCAGAAAGCCAAATCCCAACACCAGAAAACCAAATCCATCATAGCCAACAAAGAAGTTAACAGACATTATCACTGAAGAAAGCAATACCATCCCAAAGCCTTCCTACAAACACTCACAAGCCTAGCTTTCTCCTTGCCTGTGTCTTCTCTCCTCCCTGCATCTAACTGCTTTGTCTCCCAGCTTCCTGCTCCACCCTTCAGCAAATTCCTCCCATCACAGGCTCCATGTGATTATATCCAGCCTATTAAGGGGCAGGGAAGATCTTCCCATTCCCATTCCTATTACGCATATCAGATAGCACTTGACTTTCTTCTTCTCTGCTGTATTATAGTATTATATTATCATTTATGTATTATAGGGCTTGTGTTTGTATCTTACCCTTGCATTAAACTGTCAACTCCATAAGGAATGAATAGGACCTTATCATTTCTAATCTTTGCATCCTCAGACACACACCCAGTTCCTAACAGAATATTTTGCACATAATGGCTTCTTAACATGTGCTTGTTGTATGAATGAATGAATGTAAGGTGTTCTCGAGAAGTTTTTGGCGTATTATTTGTTGGAAATAAATATCTTTTTTTTCTTTTTGTTTAAATACCAGCGTGTATAATAGAAAGAATACTGAACCAGGAATTAGGAAACCTAATTTCCATTTCCCATTCTAGCCCCAATGTCCTGAGGCAGCCACCAAAGTGATTCAGTTGCTAGAACAGCAGGCCTGGAGTCAGTAATACCTACATGCCAATTCTACCTTAGAACTTATTAGCTACGTGACCCTGGGCAAGTCACTTAATCCTTCTCAGCTTCAGTCTTCCCTTCTGTAAAATGGAGATAATAATAGCATCTATCTCACAAGGCTATTGTGAGGATCAAATGAGATACCACATGTAAAATTCTTTGCAAGCTTTAAATTTCTATGCAAATACTAATCATCATCATTATTATTGTTTCTGCTGTTAACCTGGCAATGCATTTATTCTTTGATCACTTTGGGCTTCTTTTTCCTTACCTACAAAATAATGGAGAATATAATACATAGTTTCGAAGACTCAGTCAAGTTCTAGCCCTCTTCTCTATTCTCAGAATTTATGAGTAAGTTTTGCTCAACAGAAAAGAATCCTATAATTCAACAAGTTCATTTCAATAGAAGTCGCATTAGACATTTTAATAGTAGGGCTGATGCAAGTTTCACAAGATAATATTTAGTGGAGGGAGGTTGGGATTAACAGGTGGCTGTAGTTGTTATGCATTAAAGCTTTATAGGAGAGAAATGTGGTATGATCAAGCCTAGCTTGTGTGGGAGCCTTTTTGGTATGCAGCCATTAGTGAAGAATCATGTTCTTCATTTGGGTTCATTTAAGTGGCATTAAGGTCATAAATCTTAAGTGGTTATTTAGAAAGGGCAGGTTAGTCCTAGTTTAAGGATATATGATCTCACAGATCTGAGCATATGGCTTTGTGTCAGGAGGTCTCAAAGGTGTTCCTCTGCCTTCCTCCCCCTCCATTTCCTAATATACAGAAACCAACCTGCTTGCTGAGTCACTTACAGCTGAAATTGGAAGCTGAGAATCTCCAGAGAGGTCATGTCACTATCAATGACTGCAGAGTCATTCATGTGTCCTGGGGGAGATCAATGATTCTTTCATACACTTCCCATTTACTGCTAGCTGTATTATTATTGTTTGTCCTTCGTTCTTGAAGAGGATCAATGACATCAGGAAGGTGATATCTTGTCTTGCAAGTGAATTGGATTTAAGTGAGACAGGGCTGTATGAAGTCACTGGCCTCACTCCTCCAGAGTCATCTGGGTCCAGTGGCAAAACATATATCAGCATGACTGGAGATGGCCCTGGGGAGACCTTGGCTCTCTTAAGCTAAGGCCTTTCCAGGATCTCAGTTTGTCTGAGGCAACACCCATTCAGTGGTTAAGGCTAGGTAAGAAATGAAGCAAAAGAAGGTCTCTTTTACCTAGTGGGGCTGGGGGTGGGGAATCAATCCGGTCAGAGAAGACCTTCAGGGTTTCTGTTCTGGTCATCAAAACTAAACAATTACCAAGAGATGCTTGGGAGCTACTTGAGTATAGCTGTATTAGAAAGTTCAATAGAGGAAAAGGGCTTAGTTGCTACTAATCCACTTGACCTGTGAATGGAAACTATTAATGTCTTTAAGTTGAAAGAAACCTCAGAAGTGATTTAGTACAACCAAAAGATTTGAAAAGGATCTTGATGATCCAAAAGCTTAATTTTATAGGTGAAGAAACTAAGGCCCAGAGTACTAAGTGACTTGTGCAAAATCACAGAGGTGATACAGAAATGGTATTTGAGTTTCTATGACTCCAAAGTCAACTCTTTCCACTGTCCAGTGTACTACTCTTCCAACATCAAATGCTCTACAGGGGTTTAAAGGGCCATAAACCTTGCTAGAATAATTTAAATATGACTCTTAAACCAATACTGCACACAGGGATACAGCACACTACAGTAATTCCATGGTTATAATAAAGAAATGGGAAATTGATGATTCTTTAATTAGGAAAATCATGACAAAATAGGTTGGTTGCCTTGGGACTGTAGCTTAAAAGATGGAGTAATGTGGTTTGTTTCCCATTCCTTTTGCTTTCCATCCTTCCCTCCTATCTGCTGTCCATTCTAAATAAAAGAAAATTCAAATTTGAAAACAACAATTGATCATGAAAGTGGGTCTATTAATATTTTTCATTAGCAATAGCTTGGGAATTGTTCCTTTACTATCACAGATAGTTGGAGTACAGCACAATGGATATTGGGCACATGGGGATAACCCTCCCAGCAAATGCCAATTTGGAAAGATTTTCTTATCGTTAAGAGGAAAGCAATCTTTTAACTAACTCTAGAATGAATAAGACATCATTCTGCAGATTGTAGGAGAGAAAGGGACTGAGGCTGGCATTTAGACTGGACCTCTCTCCGCAGACAACAAAGCTCACATAGAGGTTTTTGTATATTACAAGGAGTACAAAGACTATCAATTAAGAAAAAAGAATAGATTGTATAGAAAAAACCAGAGGCAGAATATAATCAAAGGAAAGGAATATCAAAGGAGATGCAGCTGACATTAACTGCCTTAAGTTATTTAGGGCTTTGCTTATTAACAAGGCCAAACATATACAGTTAGAATAGGGAGATCTCTTATGCATTGGGTGATAATGAGGATTAGATGATGATGATGAATAAGAAGAAAATCACATTGATGAAGATGATGATGAGGACAGTGAGGATGAAGATGATGCTAATGTTGATGCACTTTAAGGTTTGCAAAGCACTTTACTCCTGTGATCTTATTTGATCTTCATAACAAGCCTGTGAGGTAGATGTTTTTATTAAACCATGTTTTATAGATGAGGCTGAGAGAGGCTTTGAATGACCATAGTCACAGAGCTTGTCAAGTGTCTGGGGCAAGATTTGAAATCAAATCTTCCTAATTTCAATTCTAACATTCTGTCCACTCTAAAAACCTAAATTTCCGTAGTCACTTGTTGCTCAATTAATAGAGCTTTTTAAATATATTTATCATTTTAAAAGGAAATCACTGTGCAGTGACCTGGGTTCAAATCAGCCCTTTGACATTTGTGATTGTGTAACATTGGGCAGATCACTGAATCTCCCTAGGCTTTGGTTTTCTCATTTGGGAAAGAAGCAGGTTGAATTAGATGATGTCATTCTGACTGACATACCCTCTCTGTATAAGATTTAATATCCTATGATCTGGTTAACATGTCCACTGATTCTTTTTGAACCACTCTAACTAAAAGGGTCTGCTTTTGCTAACATTCAACGTACATGCTGGAATAATGGTGATTCTTCCTTTTGCCTCTCCCTTGGCTTGGATCATGACCCTTTGTTCTCATTAGAGCATCCACTTAGCAGGAGAGCTGAGTGCTAATAGTGCCACCGCCTGGACCATTCATACTATTGCCTCGGGAGCAGAGAAGCCTATTTAAAGGCTCAGTCAATACTGATTAGCTCTAATGAGAGATGTACAGCCAGAGGGGATGCATTATAGAGCCATGTGCTTGTTTCTTACCATTGCTTTCATTTGAAAAGGAAGGTTGACAGGACCCAGCTATGGAGAATTTAAGCTTTCATGTATGAAATATAGTAATGGCTTATTTACCAAGGAGAATGAATCTGCCCTCTCCTGACCCATGTCTCTACTTCAGCGTGTATGACCAGACTCAATTTTCAGTTATCCTTTTACTTCACTAGCTTGCATATTTCCATTCTTCAACTCTGTAGCATTTTCCCCCATTATATGCTGAGGGAATCAGGCCCATCTAGCTGAGAGCTGTATTTGGGACCAATCATTTTCCACTGAAACTCAGGCACAACAAGTTCATTGCTAAATGAATCTTTGGAATTTATTGCTGTGACACAACAATCTCCTGGTACTCCTAGAAATGAGAAGCTGGCCTCTTCTAATTATTTGTTTGGATAGCATTAGCAGCTAAATTTCCATTCACCATCTCTGTAGTACAGGATGTGCTCATTCTGAATGTTATTTGCCAAATATTTAAGAATAACAAAGTTTCAGGCATGTTTGCACACCGAGGGCTAGGGGTTTCATTATTGGAAAATGAATATACTTTGCGCTGGTTGGGGCTAGAGGATGGGATAGGGAGAATTCCTTGGAGTTTAATTACCAAATACTCAGAACACCTTCATCCAAAGGAATCATAATCCTATAGATATCAATTAACCAATCAACATGTATTTATTAAATTCTTTATCATGTGCTTACATGTCCTGATGGACACATAGACATATGACAAGCTTCCTGCCCTCAGAAACTTACAGTCTAGTTCACGAGGCAACACACTCAGGGCACACACACACACACACACACACACACACACACACACACACATACACACACTACAATGGGAGTTCCAAGAAGGTAAGATTAGAAAATTTCTTTGGGGAGGGGGACCTTGAAAAATGAGTAGGATTTGACTAGGTGAATAGAAACAGAGAAACTATTCCAATGAGTTGGAATAGTTCAAGCAGAGGCTTATAGGAAAGACTGAATATGGTTTATGAAGGGGAGAGTTGGGAGACTAGCTTACCTAAAGCAGAAGTCCAAGAAGGCATTTGTGTTCCTTGATCAATTTGAAAACTGTCCTCCCCCTTCCACCCACTTCCTAAATCAGGTGAAAATTGTGCCCTTTGTTATTGTTCTCTGGAGATACAGAACCTTTGGTGAAACACATATAACTTCAGGTATCAAAAAATAAATACCTGTGTGCCTTGGAAAACAGTTTTTCTGCATTAAAATGTGTATTTATAAGAAAAAATGATAACAAAAATGAGAGGCAACATGATGTAGTGGCTGGAGGAACAGCTGTCCAATCAGAGAAGGGGATTGGCTTAAATGAGACAAAAACTCTGTACTGATTAGCTAAATATCCTCAAATGAATTTTGGAAATTATATA
This sequence comes from Pseudochirops corinnae, assembly GCA_028646515.1. Classification (NCBI taxonomy): domain Eukaryota; kingdom Metazoa; phylum Chordata; class Mammalia; order Diprotodontia; family Pseudocheiridae; genus Pseudochirops; species Pseudochirops corinnae. The sequence continues at coordinate 85,638,126 of CM053591.1, forward strand.
AAATATGCCATTTCTTGAGTTCAAGTCCTGCTACTAACACATACTAGCTGTGTGATAATACACAATTCACTTGATCTCTCAGTGCTCCAGGCAACTTTTTAAAACTAGAAATTATACTGAATGGCTAGTTTGCATTGGTGGAAAGAATTTCTACTCTGGGAGTTTCCCACAGCTATTAAACCATAGGTTCTAATCAAAATAACAACAGCAAAGTAATCCTCATTGCACCCTCTCTGTGTTGTACTCTAGGAAATGATCTACCTTTTTCAGCATAATTCAGGCTCCTATACTTAGGATTGTAGGAAAAATAAAGTTGGATGGGATGGAAGTCACTGAAAGTCAGGCAGAGTTTAGATTTTAATGCAGCTGGCCAAAGAGAGCCATTATAGATTCTCAAGCAGTGAAGTGAATGAATTTTAAAGTACCTTTTAGAAAGTTTTAATTAGCATGGATATCCAGAGGACAAACTAGAGGAAGGGTGCCTTGTAAGAATGTGTTGAAGCCATCCAAGTAGGAGTTGATAATGGTCTTGTTTAAGGTGGTGGTATTGGGAATGGAGAAGAAGGGAACAATTCAAAGAGCCATTCACAGAAAAGAATTATAGGACTAAGTGACAGACTAAATTTGAAAGAGGAAGAAGAGGAAAAAGACAAAGATATCTTAAAGTTATTATCATGGAAGCCTGAGGGAAAAGAATTATGGTGCCATTGGAAAAAAAATAGGGAAGATGGGGAAAGGGGTAGGTTTGAATGGGAAGGAAACTGTGCTGATTACATAAATATTTTGGAAATTACATAGAATTCATTATTTTGTGAGTTTCAAAGAATGACCACTTTATCTAGTCCATTATCTCCTCGAGAGTATGGAGGAAGGCTCCCAGTACATTAAGTAGTAATGGTGAACTTATGGATATGAATATGGAAAAGTATAACAAAGGATAGGTAGACATGGATGACTGATAATCTGCATTATTAGTGGCAATGTACAAAACAGCGAGATCATAGATACAATGGAGTATTAAAAATGGAGTATGTAATATTTAGAAGCTTCAGCTTAAGTTGTAGCAGAGAAATGAGAAGTGATATCAATAAACATCATTTAGTCAGGACCTACCAACTAAATTAAGAAGACTTTTTTGGACAACATGTGCAGTGGCAGTACTTCCCATCGTGAAACCAACTCTATTTTCTGTTTTTATTCTCCCTTGGTAGGATACAATTTTCATGTTGTCTAATTTCTTTTCTGTCTTATGACAAACAAATTTAAGAATTCAGATCTATGTTGAACACTTGCTTTTGACTTATAAAGAGGTGTTACTGACAAAAAGAAGAATTTATGTGTATAAATTAGCCAATTAAAGATATTATGTAGATTAATCTGAACAAATATAGTTGTGACCAATTGGGTTTTATCAAAATGGTAAGAATCAATCATAGCACAATATCTTAACTCAACAAATCATATTTAATTAAATCTGCCCATGGCATCTTGGCACAACAAGTATTAACTGAAACCTGCTACCCAGTTTATCACACAGGTGTCTTTGGAGAGGGAAAATTCACCCTGACAAAACAGTGCAGAAAGTGCACCTGCTACCTTTAATGATTGGCCTCTTTTTGAGAAAAAAAGATATGCTGAAATGCTCAGTGAATTTTAGAGAATTGCATTTTCTTTGGCTTTCATTTCAGATAAATGGAGTGTTTTCTCTGGCATATTATATAGGCTTGATAAATGCTTGTTGATTGATTGGGTGGGTGATTGATTGTTTCTTTCATCTTCAGCCCTGCACTGTGTTCTGCCTAACCAGGTGTGGCCTATCACTGAGTCCTCTAGGCCTACAGTCCATTTATAACCCAGCTCTGACTTCCTTTTTAACTACCCTTTTATTAATGTTTTAAAAACCCAACCACCACAGCTTTAGAGTGATCATTTGATGTATTTTTAACATCATTTTGGTAAATAGCTTTGCATTTTAAAATTTATTGCAACAATCCATTTCTGTCAAATTTCTTGTTTCCCAAATACATGATTCTTGAAAAAGACTTACACCTTCTTTTAAAAACACAGGACATCATCAATAACAATAATTTGCTGCCATTGAAATTGTTTTATACTCCAAGCTAGGTCTTCAAACTTTCTTAATAAGGTCATATCACCCTTTTTTCCAAATATTTTTTAAAAGGCTGCTTAGTGTGTGGAAAGAGCATCAGTTTGGAGTTAAAGAACCTTGGTTAAAATTAGGGCTGTGCCATTTGCTAAACTGTATAATCTTGGGAAAGTCCTTTTGGTTCTCTTGACTTCAGTTTTCTCAAAAATTCCCTAAATGATCACAGATTTAAGAGTGGAAGGTACTTTAGATATCACTTAGTCCATCATCTTAATTTCATAAATGTGGAAATTCAGTCTGAGAGTGGTTAAGTGACTTCCCCAAGGTCTTAATAGGTAGTAGGTAGCAGAACCATATTTTGAAGCCAAATGTCTTGACTTTGACTTTTTTTTCAATTTGATTTTTACTTCATTGCTTGTCTCACTATAACATGTTTCCTGTAGATCAATAGTTCCTAACTTCAGATTAGATGAAATTCACTGGTGGAGTAAGTTCCTGGGAAGGATTCTCTCTCTGCCAATGCATATTGACAACTGCTCTAAAACTTAAAGTCTTAAAAAATTGCCTAGGAGACTGAGTGAATGAGCAAATGAATGAACATGTACAATGTGCTGACTATTGGTGATGCCAAGACGAAAAGAAAAAAAAGTGACTTATCTAGGGTCACCCAGCCAGTATGTTTCAGAAGTGTGGCTTGAACTTAGCTCTTTCTGTGTCTGAGGCCCCCACATTAGCTGTCTCACTTGATGTAAGTAAGAGTTCCTGAAGATTCTACATACAAAAGGCTTCACGCCCAGAAAGACACATTCCCCAAAATTCTGTTCCATCATATGGCCAAAGATGTGTCCACTCTAGGAAGGGTTTTGGGCCCTAGATTTCCAAAGTCTTATTCATTTTGACCTCTCATCTGAACTCAGTAAGAATTTAAGCATCTATTATATATCTTATATAGTACTAAGCATGAGGTCCTAGTAATTTATGTTCCAGTCACAGTGAGAACTACTTTTTTAAATAAATGTGAGCAAATAGAACCATTTAAGAAACAGGCTACATAAAGATTTTATCAAAAACGTAGCCTTAGAAATGCATAAACATAGACAGATCTCAATATGTATTGATGAATTTATATCCCTGATTAACTCACACAAGAGTTATTTCCTTATTATGTCAACACTTAATAAGCTCTACTATTCTAAAATTTCAGGAGATATTTCTAGGTGGGGAACTTTTTCATAAATCATGCCACATTTCCTACTTCACTTATTTGTAAGACCAGGCCCAGCAAAAGAAAGGAATATTTGTGGCTCTCTATCCTCACTTTGTCAGAAGGAGGGGTCAGGGAGAGAGACCCACTGTTGTATTTCTGCTTCTCTGTCTCTCAATCAACTTCCTCACTCTGGATCCAGAGGCCCATTTTAATTTTTAACAGTCAGTAATTGGAGAGAGAACAATGCTTCCCCACCTTAAACTAAACCTAAATGAGTTCTAGGAAAGCAGGGTATATCCTTTTCTAACACCTAACATGAGTCATAATAATGATAGCTAACATTTCTATAGTACTATAATGCAAGGTACATTAAAATTATTATCTTACTTGGTAAGTATCCTCACAACAACCCTGGGAGATAGCTGCTCTTCTTATCACCATTTAACAGTGGAGGCAGACAGAGATTAAATGAATTGCCCGATGTCACACAGCCAGTAAGTCTTGCCTGCAAGTCTAGCCCTCACACCTGCCTCACTGGGTTATTGTGATAATAAAATGAGAATATATTTGTAAAGTGCCTCACTGGGTTATTGTGATAATAAAATGAGAATATATTTGTAAAGTGCTTAACATAGTACCTGACACATAGTAGGGACGGCTTATTTCTCATATTATGTGGCACAGTGGATAGAGTGCTGGACCTGGAGTCAAGAAGACTTGAGTTCAAATCTGGTCTCAGACGCTAGCTATGTGATCCTGGGCAAATTATTTAACTTGTGTTTGCCTCAGTTTCCTCATCTATAAAATATAATACTTTATTATATTTGACATAATATAATAATTGTACCTACCTCGCAGGGTTGTTGTGAGGATCACATAAAATAATAATTGCTTAGCACAATGGCTGGTACACAGTAAATTATATAAATTATTATTATTATTATTATTTTACTGTGCCACCTAACTAGTCAAGGAGAAAGGCCTCTTTGTTCAGATAATTAATGCAGGACTCTTTAAGAAAGAGATTAAGAATAATTTTCTAGTTCATTCAGTTACACAAGCTCATACAAGTTCTCTGGAATTTCACAAATCTAGTCCCTGCCTTTTGTCTTTATTTTCTTGTGTGCTGAACTGTCTTATTGGGTGTTGTGGTACCTATAAATGCATACAGTAGCATAGGTTTTGAGCTTGAAAGGGCTTTAAAAGTCCACAAAACCCATCCTCTTTCCCCTAATTCCTTTGCGTATGAGAAAACTGAAGCAGAGGACAGTTAAATGACTCGACCAGAGTCACTAGGTAGTAAGTGTTTGAGGCAGAATTTGAATCTGGATTCTCAGGGCCTCAAGCCCAGTGTCCTTGACACCAATGGCCTCAAACTCCACAACCTCCACACGACTTCAGAAAGCCACCACTTAACATTATGTTTGTTTTATTGTATTTTTATTTACTTTAACATTTTCCAATCCCATTTTAATCTGGTTCAGGCATCACTCAGGAGCATCGTGGGCCTCCTGCACCTGTGGACAGTGTGTTGGACACCTCTGCTGCATACTTCACTGCTTTTCCTCTCAAGTGTGTAGCTCATTCTTATTTTCCTCTTAACTTTGTTCTACATTTTGTCTGTGAGATAGTAAAATCCAGGAGGAGTTGTTTGGGAAGGAGGAAAATTACAGAAATAATTCTTTAAGCAGCCAGAAACTAGGAGAAGCTGAAAGGGTCCTTTGATACTATAAAGCTGAAGATCAACTACCACGAAGGGATTTTAATGTTAAACTACCCTACAGTATCAGGGGGCAGCTATATGGCTCAGGGATGGAATGGTGGGTCTGGAGTCAGGAAGACTTAAGTTCAAATCTTACCTCAAATACTTATTAGCTGTGTGACTGTGGGCAGGTCACTTAATCTTTGTTTGCCATCATCCACTAGAGAAGGAAATGGCAAACCATTCCACTGTCTTTGCCAAGAAAACCTCACGGACAGTATTGGTGTGCTATGTTCCATGGCTTCATGAAGAGACAGACATGATTGAACATGTATTAACAGAGTACTAGAGATATGTTCTACCCCCTTCCCACCGCTCAGGATGGACTTGACTCCTTTAGGTAGTGACCCATAACCTTTCTTCTATGTCATGGGCCTCTTTGGCAGTCAGTCTGGTGAAGCATATGTACACCTTCTCAGGAAAATGTTCTTAAATGCATAAAATAAAATACTTTGGATTATAAAAAACTCAATTATATTGAAATATGGTATCAAATTTCTTTTTGTAAATAAAGTGCATGGATTTCTGGTTAAGAACCCAGAGTCTTTGAAGGAAACATTGTACTTAAAGTTTACAGACAAAAAAAATACTGACAAAAAAAACTGGTACTCTGAGAGAGGAGAGAGAAAGAGAGAGAGAGAGAGAGAGAGAGAGAGAGAGAGAGAGAGACTGTTTTAGTGCATACAGAGTCAGTTTGGAGTCAGAAATATCTGGGTTCAAGTCCTTTGTTAGCCATGTACCTGTTGTGTGACCATGGGTAAATCACTCAATGCCCTCAAACAACTCTTGAAGACTATAAGCTTCAGAGTAATTGCCTATATCGATGAAATAAAAAGTCTGAAAATATAGCCAAAAATACATAGATACATGTAATATATTGTATAACATCATAACATTATATATGTATATATCTTTAAAATAAAAATAGTTAAGTAAAATCAATGGACACACTTCCCTTAGCTGAAAATATATGCAAAATATTGTGACTGTAGTTCCCTCCTCTGTCCAGTTCTGCTCAAGCACCAGTACTGAACATTACAAATAATTATATTTTGACTCCCTTTCCATGTTATTATAGTTTATTGTGTATATGTGGCATAGTGGGTGGAGTGCTCAGTTCGACATTAGGAGAGGCATAGTGTCAAAATTCTGCTTTGGACACATTCATTTTATGACTGTGAGCAAGTTATCTAACAACTCAAAGTCTCAGTTTCCTCATCTATAAAATAAAGATAATGATGTGTATAGGATCTACCCAATAGGGTTATTATGAGAACCAAATGAGACAATGTATATAGAATGCTTTTATCAGTATCAGTTCATGTGATCATAAATTTAGAGATAGGAAACATTATAGCAATCATATAGTCTACTGTCCTCATTTTGTATCCTCACATCTCATGGTGTTTATGTTCTAAAGAGAGAAGATAGCACATGAAAATGATCTGGAAAGTAGAAAGGGTCAGGAGATGAATGGAAAGGTATTTGAATAGGACCATGGTATTAAAGTCCAGAGAGCAGAAAAAGGAGAGAAATAAAGGTTAGGACACTTGGACCCATCTCCAAAATGGAGGCATATGGAGAAACTCATCACTGGGAGAAGAGAGTTGATATGGCAGAGGATTATTTACAAAGAAGGTCATAAATATATACACAAGATTCATTATAAATTCAAGCTGTCTGATCTCAACTGGTTCCTCACCACCAAATGTTGACTTCCTATCTTACTCTTCACAGTGGTATTTTAAACTTTTCATACTTGACACTTGATCCCTGCCCTAATTTTCATCATTCTACAAATGGCCTTGATTTATTTTTCTAAACTTCTCCATTTACACATCAAAATCTACCCATCCTCCATACAGTGAGGGTTTAATAAATGTTTTCTCATCTCCTAGGAGAACTGAAAATCTGTCAGGCAGAAATTAGGTTTGTTTAAACATATTCACGCCCTCTTCTAAAATGTTGTTTGTCCCTCTATAAGCTCCAAATGGGTATATGACATACATAAAAGGTCAAAAATGAAACAGAAAACCAAGAAAGAAATTACCTTTCAGATCAGTGGATAGAAGAGTTCATTATTAAACAAGGGATAGAAATAATTACAAAAGAAAAAAGTGACAATTTTCATTATATAAAATTTTAGAGATTGTGCACAAAACTAATGCAGCTAAAATTAGGTGGGAAATAATTAACTGCAAAGAACTGATTCAAATGTACAAGAACAAAAGTCATTCCCCTTAGATTAAAAAAAGTGGGAAAGACCTAATATAGAAATGAATATGATGAAAAACTATTGTGGACTTTCCCACTATGTCTCAACATCCTGGGATTTCCTCATTACCTGGGGCCGCTTTGTCCTGGAACATCCCTTGGTCCCTGGAACTTTGTCTTCCTGGGACAGCCCTTTGCCATGTCAAATCTCTTTTCTCATTGATGAGCACCTCCATGTACCTCTATTTTGAGGAGGGTCCAAGCCTGATAACTTTCATTTTTCTCCTGTTTCTGCTTTCTGGACTTTCACTCTGTGTCCCGTGCAGATACCTTTCCCATTCCTCCCCTTTTGTTTGTCATCTTCCCTCTTTAGAACATAAACTCCTTGAGTGGTGAACATGTAAAATGAGAATAATAGACTAGATAATTTGTATGGTCTTTTTTATCTCTAAATCCACCAGCCTTTGATTCCATAAACTGATAAAGTTGATACTGATACTGATAAAGCATTCTACATACTTTGTTTCATTTGATTCTCGCTTCATTTTACAGGTGAGAAAACTGAGATTTTGATTGTCAGGCAACTTACTCACCATCATACAACTGATGTGTCACAAGCAGAATTTCCTCCCCCAAGGAAGAGGAACAGAGAAAACAGAGTGTGGTTTAACTAGGAATGGGAAATAGTAACACAAGGATAGCAGAAGGTCAAGGGAGCAAAAGATATAAGGGTTATATATTTATTACTGAAGTTAAAGGCTTATATATAAAAAAATTCAAGACAGTCAATCTCAACATTCATCAGGTACCGTAAGGAACCTATTACATTTAAGAAAAGCTGAAGAAACAAAGTCATATAATGCAAAGTACCTGCCAACATGGAACTAAAAATCTGTTGCATTGATAAGAAAAATATACACAGATATAAACTCTATCAGAAAATATGGAGCGAGTTTTTAAGGAGTAGTAGTAGTAGTAGTAGTACTTAAGATTTAAATAACACAAAGTAAATAACAATTGTTCACATTTACTTTATATTAAACTTCACAGATTGTTTTATTCTTAGTAATCCTGTGTCATAGAAAGTACAAATGTTAATCTCCCCTGTTTACAAATGAGGAAAAGAAAGCAACTTGTCCATTGCCACACAGTAGAGGTGAAACCTGAACCAGGTCTTCCAACTCCAGATCTTTCTAGGATCAAGAACAATTGAAAATATCCAAGATTCTGGGCTTGTGGAGGGATCCTGCTAGTCATGTTGCCAGTTTTGGTGAGGGGAGGTCAGAGGGGAAAACTTTGAGTTAATTGGTGTGGCAATAGAGGCTAGAATTGGGAGGTCTGTACATCTTAGTGCTCATGAAATAATGTACTCATTTTTGGTGAAGTGGCTGAGAGCCACTGACAGCTCTAGGGTGTGAGCTGAGGGATAGACAACATGTGTTAGATGTAATAGAATTGTGTCATGGCTCATTTTATTTGCATATTTGTTTATTTTTCCTAAAACAGAAATCAGTTAAAGGTCATGTATCATTTTGATTGACAGTGTTTGAAATGGGGCTAGTGATATTGAGTCTTATGTAAAGTGCTCTGAGATGAAGGATATGCTTTCTTAAAAGGAGAGGATTTTTTGTTTTCTTCTTTTTTTTTCCCCATTTCACATATGTCCTGAATAACTCCTGATGCTATTCCTCTGCTGTACATGAGGGCAGGATTTCAGGGAGACATAAGGATGCTGAGAAATCAGTCAAGCAGGCTTCAAGAGTTTTGCATTTTTTCCTGTGAACATCTTGCTGATGAAACAGTTTGAAATAGATTTGGTGAACAGACACCAGCAGTTTCAAATTTGGAAGTCAGAAGCAATCCGTTGTCTTTGGGGTCCCCAGACATCCCAAGGTAGGAACAAACTATTTCTCTGAAGGTTAAATAAACAAAATCGGCACCTTCTAAGTTATAAATAATCATTGCCACACATGGGATTTGAGGGGATAATGTTGTTCTCTGAGAAAAAGACAGGGCAAATAAACATGGCCCCTATTTTACAAAGAAACTGAGGTACAGAGGGATTAAGTGACTTGTTTGAGGTTATACAGAAGGGAATTTTGACTTAACCTTGGTCTCTTAAAAGTAACTCCATTCCTACTGGGCTAATTGTCCAGTCAGTCCTAGTGAGAAGAACAAACAGAAGAACAAGGAAGAAATTTCCTCTCAGATTTATGGAGGGGATAAGAGTTCATGACCAAACAAGGGGTAGAGAGGATCACAGAAAAATCAGTTCTTTAATTTTTTTTATTAATGTCTTTTGTCATTACATCACTGCCATTTTTTGAAGAAAATCTCATTTTCCTCTGCTCCAAATGGTGGAAAAGAAAAACACCTAAGCAATGAGATCCCATACAGGGACTACCTCTGACAGTGTGTACAGCTTTCTGTCCCAATAGTTTTCTGCCTATCTGCTCTGATAAAGAAGTTATGTTCTATTATTTTTTTCTAAGAGAATAATATATTTTTTCCCTTAGTGGCAAGTTTTTTTTAGAGATTTTTTTTCCTTTACATTGTTGAGATCATTGTGTCTCTTTTCTTTTTGGTTATGTATATTTCTCTCTGCATATCAGTTTATAGAAATCTCATATCATGGTTTGAGATATCAAATAATCAAAAAGTATTTAAGTGTGTACTATGTATCAGGCACTGTGCTAAGTACTAGAGATTAAAAAGACAGGAAAAATTGGATTTACATCTGTTTTCAAGGAGCTTATATTCTACTGGGTGAGAAAACATGTACATATATAATTCTATACAGAACAAATACAAAATTATTACAAAGTAGGTAGGGAGAGAGAACATAAACAAAGAACAGGATTATGCTACTCAGTCTGAGTTCCATGACACCATCCTCTGTATTCCACCATACTCTTCTATCTCTATATTCCTGAGAATAGATTCTAGATCCAGAGTTCTTAACCTGGGGTTTGTGAGCCTTTAAAAAATAATTTGATGACTGTGTCACAACATAATTGGTGTCCTTTATAATTCACTGTATTTTATGTACTTAAAAATATTATTCTGGAAAGAGATTAATAGGCTTCATCAGACTGCCAAAAGAGTCCATGACACAAAAATGTTAAGAAATCTTAAAGAATGCTAGCAGGAGAAAGCAGTTAGAAGGGGATAGAATGAAAATAATATTACTTGGAAGAAGGCATTGCAAACTAATGTCATTAAAATTAAGAAATTGAAAAGATTAAATTGTGGTGTGGGATAGACTTAAAAGATGAGGCATCCTCTACTCACCTGAGTGAGAAAAGGAGAAATTTTGTTGTTAAAAAAACAAAAAGAGAGACAGACAGACAGGAGGACTGAGAACTGGAGAGATTGAGAATAATGGTAAAATTAGAAGCAACAGGAGGGAATTTGAGGACCAGATTGGAGTAAGCATAACAAACCAAAGGGACTATGTGCTGCTGACTTAAAAGCAGAAGTAAATAAACTGTACATATATAAAAGTACATTTTGGAAGATAATAGCAAGGTAACAGTTATAAACCTAAATATCAATGGATTAAATTCCCCCAATAAAAAGAAGAGAATGGAACAACAGATTGAACAACCAGATTTTTGTGTACAAGATCTTTTAAAAATATCAGTTTATACTGAGAGAAAAAAAGAGGATAAGGCAAAATTTATCATGCTTTTAGTGGCCTAAAAAGAGCAGAAGTTGTAATCATGACCACTGATAATGTACCAATAAAATTCATGATTCAAGAGAGACAGAGAAGCTACATTATGCTTAAAGTTACTATGAAGAAGATCACAGAATGAAAACAGTAACATAATTAAATGTATATACACTAATGGCATAGCAGTTAAATCCTTAAAAAGAAAAGTGAGGCAAATTTCAAAGATATTTGTAGCAACATAGTATAGCAGTATAAGACTTTAACATTCTTTTCTCAGAGCTCAATAAGTTCAATAGAAAGATATACAAGAAGGAAAATGTAGATTTGAACAGGTTGTAGGGAAAACAGATTTGACTAAACAATGAAAACTCTTGAAAATGAATATCACAGACTACAGATATAATTCAGTATCCTATTGCAAAGACTAGCTTTCTCTGCACTACAGGATGTCCTCTCTCTAAATAAAATTTGAAAGATATGAATGAAATCAAAGAAAGATGACATGATTGCTAAGGATGGATGGAACAGTGAGTGTTATGAGAGGTTAAAGCAGTTTCATTATCTGTAAAATGTGAGATTTGAGTAAATGATTAAACAAAGAAAAAAGGAAAACTAAAAACGTTAATATAGATGCAAAGGCAATCCATTTGCCAATTTGGATTTTAATGAGATGAGTATAGAAGGTAAGGGAAAGAGCATATAATTAAGGAGGAATACAAAAAAAAGCACGGTCCTATAGTAGTGTAGACTGATAATGAACAATTGGATAATAACAATAAAGAATATAATATCACACAGTCAATCAACACTTATTTAGAGTCTCTTATGTGCTAGACACTCTGTTAAGTGATGGAAATACCAAAAAAGGCATCAGACAGTCCTTGACCTTAAGGAGTGACAACAAGCAAACAGATAAACACAAATGAGCTACATATAGGATAGATAGGAAATAAATGAGAGGGAAAGCACTAGAATTAAGAGAGGATGGATATAATTTCATTTGATCCTCACAACAATCCTGGGAGGTAAATGTTACAATTATTCTTATGTTGTAGAAAAGGAAACAAAAGTTAACAGATGTTAGGTGACTTGCCTAGGGTTAGACAACTAGTAGTTTGAGGCAGGATTCAAACTCAAGTCTTCCTGACTCCAAGTCCAGCACTCAATGAACCATAACACCTAATGACTTCCACAAAAAGGGCTAGGTAGGACAACAAAGAGAGCTTTTTAATTTTTAGCATTTTAGGGACTAGAGGAATATCAAGGAAGGATAGTAAGGATACTCAGAGTGGATAAAAGGAAGATGATAAGAGTTAAAGAAGGGAATACAGAACTTCCTCACCCTTATTCTGCTTTTTGTTCTCTTGCCAAAGAGAATGAATGATCTTTGGGTTTGGAAGAATAGGAGAAAAATGGTTAATAAGAATTTGAAACATAAGGCAATAGAGCATTTAGCTTCCCTCAGAGATTTCAGGCCCCTAGATCTGGATGAACTATTTTCCAAGGTACTGAAATAACTGGTGCACAGAATTGCTGAGCTGCTGTAGGTGATCTTTGAAAAAAATCATCACAGATGGGAAGAGGTGCAACATTCATGAAAAGTACGTGTCCAAAATTCTAAACAACAAAAAAAAAATTGGGTGGTGTCTTTCAACTATAGGCTAGTGAACTTGACATCAATTCCTGAAAAAAATTCTAGAATATCTTATTAAATTGTATTTTATTGAAGGAACTGGAAAATGTATATAACTGTGTAGAAAAAGGAAGCAATGATTTCTAGGAGATACTATATCTTCATTAGTATAGATCATGCCAGATTAATCTAATTTCCTATTTTTGGACAGATTTATTGGACTAATCAATTAAGGAAATATTGTAGAATTAATATATCTGGATGCCAGCAGAATATTTGCAATTCCTTAATGCTTTATCTTTGTGGATAAGATGGAGAGATGTAGGCTAGGTGGTATTATATGTAGGTGTATTTTTAACTTGTTGAATGACTTAGACTGAGGAGTAGTCCTTTATAGTTTGATGTCAACTTCTTGAGAAATCTCTACTGGAATTTTCCAAGGATTTTTCCTTTGCCCTGGGATCTTCAAAATTTTATCAATGAAATAGATAAAGATATAACTGCCATGCTTAGCACACTTGAAATTGATAGAAAACTGAGGACAGGGGATGCATCACATGGCAGAGTTATGACACTAATATATATTGGTATGCTAGAACAGTGGACTGAATTTACTAAGATTAAATTCAATAGGGGCGAGTCTAAAGTCTTATTCAGCTATTAAAACAATCAGTTTCACAGGTATAGGATGGGGGAGGGGGAGGGGGGTAGCCAAGAATTTATAAGGAAATAATCTTGGGGTTTTAGTGGTCTGCAAGTTAAATTGTAGCAAACTCAGCTATGATGAGAAGCTAAATATTAATGTCATTTTGGATGGCTTTAGGAGAGGCACAGGAATAAGGAGGCAATTTCCTTCTCTGTTCAGCCCATATTTGGAATATCATGTTCATCTCTACATGTCCCATTTTAGGAAGGACATTGATAAAGCTATAGCACATCCAAAGGAAGATAATCGAGATAGTGAATGGATTTGATATTATGCCACATGGGGATCAACTGAAGGAACTGGAAAATGTATAGACTAGAGAAAAGAAGGCTTTAGTTGGGGATGGGGAAATATAATTGCTTTCTTCAAGTATTTGAAGAGCTGTCTTATGAACTCATTCTGCTTGATCCTAAAGGGCAGAAATAGGTAGAAGTTGCAGAGAGACAGAATTAGGCTCAGTATAAAGAAAAGCTTAATAAAAATTAGGGTTCTTAAAAATGAAATCAGTTCCTTTGGGAGGGCATTATTTCACCCTCTCCTGAAGTCATCAGGCAGAAGCTACGCATAAGACCATTTGTTGAGGAAAGAGTAGGATAGATTTCTGATCATATATGGATTGGACTAGATGGTCTCTCAGCTCTGAAGTTCTTGGATCTTTAAGGTAATATGAATTTTCTCTTCCAAGAGGAAAGGATAAGGAGGGAAATCTGGTAAGACCTCTTAGAAGTACCCTTAGTCTTGGAATTTTGTAGAAGGATACATCTGATTCTATTTTGATTCTCCTAATCATCTTCTTACTACTAAGGACTTCATTAAATATCTATTGTTATACCTTTAACTCTGATTGAAAATACTTCTCCTCTCCAATGATATGTATTTTTCTTCACACACATACAATAAGATTCTGCCATGACAAAATTTGTTGTTTCATATATTTTATAGGCTATAGTCAACTCAACATTTCCTCATACCCATAATTATACCTAAATAAACCAAATGAGGAAACTTAATGGAGACTGGTGATCAGGAGTCAGTAGAGGATAGGTTGTGCTCAGATATCATCAGGTAACACTAGACTTAGATCTAAGTTTTCATTGAAGTTTTCATTTCTAAGACCATCTAGGATTGCTGAGAATGGCTGAAGTCATTCCTGGAAGTTGACCTTTATTTAGGGGTATACATTCTAGAACTCCTGAGAATGTGGGAAAGTGGAAGGACAAACACTATAAATCATTCAGGAATGTGGCTGATACTATTTGAGTTGGTTTTAATTGCCCAGTTTTCAGATTAGGTGGGGGCAAGGAGATGAAATAAATAAATTATCATGAAAGGTCTCTGTGACTCAAGCCAGAACACTTGTGGCTTCACAGAGCAGGTAAGCATGAGCTCAGAACACATTAAATTGAAAGTAGGAAACAGATTTGTTTTGCATATCCCAAAGGAATAAACTTAAGTTATTTTTAGGTTAGAGCACATCATATGTTAAATGGAGGCAAAGTATGGTAATATCTTCTTTCTACATTGTAAATACCTAGCACCCTGCCCCACCTCCCCTCAAATAAAAGGTAGAAGAAGAGAAAGCTAGATTTTTGAGTTAGTAAAATTCACTACAACCTGAGAAGAGTATAGGTAATAAGAGTGGCACTTTCTCCCCCAGATATCTCTAGGTAACCCTGATTTACATAGGCTTCTGTGTGTACTCACATTCTCAGTAGTGGTGCAAATTGTTCCTTCCTGACTGTTCTATTAAACTGAATCTTCTTGAGGGCAGGGTCTAGGTCATATCTACTCTTGCATTCTCAGTGTTTCACACAACCTGTTACAGATAGTAGGCTCTCCTT
Organism: Pseudochirops corinnae; assembly: GCA_028646515.1. NCBI lineage: Eukaryota > Metazoa > Chordata > Mammalia > Diprotodontia > Pseudocheiridae > Pseudochirops > Pseudochirops corinnae. Next base: position 85,653,272 of record CM053591.1, read on the forward strand.
AAAAGATGCTTGTTTACCTGGATTGAATTGTTGAAGGTCAGAGAAAGGAGGATCGGCTGGCAGAAAGAAGATCCTGGAATCTGGCGGGATGTTAGAGTAAGCTCTTCTGTTGTACTGCTGATCTCAAAATGCTTTAGAACTACACATATTTTTCCTGACCTGTAGTTTTCAGCTTATACCATTGAACTTATTTCTGTGGGAATGAAATTCCAAATTCTACAGTGGAAGTCATTAGGGTATAGAATCTCCTCTGCTAAAAAGTTTCTCAAGTAGAACTGGTCCCTCATAATGTAGGTTAACTGTAGTTGGCCAGATTAATTAGTAGATGTTTCAAGTACTACTCAAACCAACTTGCTTGAGTAGCTTGTGGGTGATGGTGGAGCTTAACAATTGACCTTATTGAATTGATTTTCTTATCTGGCTTAGGCTAGAGCACTGATTTCAGAAGAAACCTACACAAGGGGAATTTCATGTGCTCAAGTAAACACTCTTGAAGTTATTACTGAAACAAACATATACATATATATGTGTATGTGTATATATGTTAAACACTAAGTAAATTTTAGCTCTTATTAGCTGCTATTACTGCCCATGTGAATTTAGGCAAGTCACCTTAATTTTCCTCAGTTTCTTTAATTTATTTATATGTAAAATGAAATCCCTGGACTATGTGACTTCTTAGGTCTCTTATAGTTCTAATCCTTGAATTAATATTGAGCCATGCGAGCTTTTTAAGCAGAGGGTGCACATAGTCAGACTTGTATTTTAGGACAGGGTTGTAGAGGAAAATTTGGAAAAGGGATCAGAGAACAAAATTAAAGAAGGCTGTTGGGAGGATCTAGGCTTCATACTGTGTTTTAAGGTATGTGTGCACTTCACATACAGTATCTTTCACGGTAATAATAATATCTACCCTTTATCTAATGCTTAAAATTTACAAAGCAGTTTACAATGTTATCTTATTTTCTCCTAACAATTTTGGGCGGTAGATGCTATTATTAATCCCCGTTTTATAGTTGAGAAAACTGAGGTGGACAGTTAAGAGGCTTACCCGGGGTCACATGGCTAACAGATAGCAGAGACAGAATTAGAACCCAGGTCCAAACTGATTTTAGGTCTAGCACAACAGTCTTGAGCATTTCCTGTAATAACCTGAGTTCCCAAAGCCATTTGCCAAGATTTCAGATTACTCCTCAGATATAAAGCCTCTTAAGGGAAGAGACTAGTTCTTATAATTCTTCATGTAACCTTCCTTTTAGATATCCAACCCTTGCCCCCAAAGCCATAGCTGTCTTTTGTTCTAGGTACTATTTATGCATTGTACTAAGTTCTGAAGAAAGGCTCAAACACAGTCCCTAAAAGTTACATTCTAATAGGAGAGAAAACATGTAAATAACCACATAGATAAAAAAGTATATACAAACTATATAGAAAGGATTCTGAGAATGTAAGACATTAGCAGCTGGAGGGACTAGGAAAGTTGGATTTGAGCTGAGTCTTGAAGAAAGTCAGGGAAACTGGGGGCGTGGTGTGGCACAGAGCATTCCAGGTGTGGGGAACACACAATACTAAGGCCTGGGGTAGAAGATGGAGTGTCATGTTCTAGGAACTACAAATAGAACAGTTTTTGTTGGAACATAGAGGGCTTGGAGGAGGATCAAGTGTAATAAAGTTGGACAACTAGGAAGGGGCTAAGTTATAGAAAGCTTTAAAAGTCAAAGAAGGAAGTTTCTATTTGATCCTGGGGAGGTGGGTGGCATAGGAAGCCACTTCAGCTCGTTCAGCATGGGTGGTATGGCGTGATTATATGTATGCTTTAGAAAAATAAAATCACCAGCTGAGTGGAAAATGGATTAGTGTAGAGAGCCTTGAAGCATGCAGACCAGTTAGACGTGGATTGTAGTAGTTCAGGTGAGAGGTGATTAGGGCCTAAAGAAACTAGGGTTGTGGTTGCCTGAGTGGAGAGGACACACCTATGAAAGATGCAAAGGTAGAAACAAGATTTGACAGTGGATTAGATAAGTGGGATTAGAATAAAAAGTCTTAGGCTGTCTTCAAGGATTTAGGCCTGAGATACTGGGGAAATGGTTGTACCTTAGACAATAATAAGGAAATTCCGAAGAGGGGAAGATTTGGGAGGAAAGAAAAGTTCTCTTTTGCACATAAGTTTGAAATTCCTACTGGGCATTCATTCAGTCCAAAACATTCAAAAGACAGTAATATGAAACTGCAGTTCAGTTGAGAGTTTAGGTTAGTATTTATATATAGTTTAGGTTAGTATATATAGTATATATATATATATATAGTTAGTATAGTTAGACAACCTCATCTAAAAGTTAAGTCACTAAGGGGAGAGATATCAAAAAGGTAGGATCAAGTGAATTTTTTGCTTTATTTTGTTTTAGAATGATAGAGACATTGGTATGTTTGTGGACTGTTGGGAAGGAGCCAGTAGGTAAGGGCAATATTGAAAATGTGCGAGTTTGTGTGTGTGTGTGTGTGTGTGTGTGTGTGTGTGTCTTGGGCTAATTTAAATAAAATTTGTAATTGAGCCTATGAGAATTTATAAGATTACTGACTAAAATAATCTAGTACTAAAAGAGAGGTGTTGGTCAGGAGAGAGCCTTGAGGCATAATCGTGGTTAGTGGTAATAACATGGATTAATAAGGAGAAAATAGACCAAAAAGGGGTAGTTGGATAGGGAGAAAGCCATCAAAGAGTTTTATGAAAACTTAGTAAACAGAGAATGTTCAAGGGCAGGTGACAAATGCTATGGAAAGGTAAAGAAGGATTTGGATCAATTTTAGCAATTAAGAAATTATTAGTTAATTTTGCTGCAGGGGGTAGTTTCAGTTGAATGATAAAATAAGAAGCCTGATTGGAGGAGATTTAGAAGAGTCTAAAGGAGAAGGTGGAGGCACTGGGTGTGGACAGCCTCATCTAAAAGTTAAGTCACTAAGGGGAGAGATATCAAAAAGGTAGGATCCAGTGAATTTTTTGCTTTGTTTTGTTTAAGAATGGTAGAGCCATTGGTATGTTTGTGGACTGTTGGGAAGGAGCCAGTAGGTAAGGGAAATATTGAAAATGTGCGAGTTTGTGTGTTTGTGTGTTTGTGTGTGTGTGTGTGTGTACAGAGAGACACACACACATAGAAACAAAGATAGATAGAAAAACTAATAGTGGGGCACAATTCGCTGAAATCTTGAGGGGACAGGATCAAGGATGAATGTCAAGGGGTTGGCTTTGGCCAGAAGAGAAGTAATTCCATAATAATAATAATGATAATAATAATAATAATAATAATAATAATATTAGCATTTTTGTAAAGACCTTTAAGGTTTTCAAAGTACATTACAAGTGTTACCTCATTTGGCCCTCACAATTTTAGGATCCTCACAACCCAGGTATTATTATTATCCCCATTTAAAGTTGAGGACCGGTGGCTATGTGGCACAGTGAATAGAGTATGGGCCCTGGAGTCAGGAGGACCTGAGTTCAAATGCGACCTCAGATACTTAACACTTAACTAGCCATGTGACCTTGGGCAAATCACTTAAACCCAATTGCCCTGCCTTGCCCCCTCCAAAAAGCAGATAGATAGATAGATAGATAGATAGATAGATAGATAGATAGATAGATAGATAGATAAAGTTGAGGAAACTGAGACAGAGATTAGGTAACTTGTCCAGGATCCCACAGCTAAGTGTCTGAGACTGAATTCAGATCTTTACTCCAGGTCTAGTGCTTTAATCATTGTACTACCAACTTTCCTCTACATCCAAAGGTGAAGGAGGAAGTAATGGGGGAAGATGTCTCAATGATGTAAGTTAAGGAGGAAGAGAAGATAGCTCTCAGGGAAATGGCATCAGTAATTTATCCAGCATCACTTTGAGAAGCTATGAGAAGAAAGCAGCAATTCCTCTCTTGCTGCGATCTGTATCAGCAAAGTCATCCTTCAGCTGAGGCTGAAAGTTCAAGCCACATTGTTAAGGAAATATCTGCCAGGTGGAGAGGAAGGAGGAGCAACATTCACAGCAAATCCTTAAAGACCTATACTCTCCTGTTGTAGGCTAAACATTTTGCAAAGGAGTGTGAAGGAATCGTTGAATGAGTCTCCATGCATTGTCTCTATGAAATCAGATTTTGTATGAGATGGGGGAGGGGAGAATAATTTAAGGTGAAGCTGCTTTGGAAAATAAAATGAGAAGATTCAAACCAGGAAGTTTTTGATGAATGTCTCAACATCTTCAAGGCTCTGACGCTCCCTCATTCCATACAAACCCATAGAGGCTCAGTCGTGTAGTGAGGATGCTGCAAATGGGAGTCCACATTTACTGACTTATTTTGCAGAGAACTCTTTGCCTCTGCTCCCCCATAACAGATACCCAATCACTGTTATAATATATTTATTATAACCAATCTTCTCTCCAAATTTGGACACCTCTCTATAAAACAACCTTTTCTCAGTCTTTGGAGACAAGATCAGCTTCTCCTGGTGCCCAGGTTCTGTCTTTGTTCTTCGTTTGAATTGGTGAATATCCCAGAGATGTTGATTCTTATATACAAACTGGAGACTTAAAATGGCAAGAGTCCTAAACAGTCTCAGGTGCTTTTACTTTTCTGAATGGCCATCCATGGAAGTGCTCTCCTTAGCTGTTTGTTGAAATGCAATAGAAAAGAGAAGGGGAAAAAATTCTTTAAAAAAAAAAAAGATTAGCCCAATTTAATGCTTTTTCAAAGTTACCATTTCATCAGCTCTCCTATTTCTCCAGTCTTTTGATCATGTGTAAATCACTTCACCTCTCTGCCTCAGTTTCATCCTCTGTAACATAAGAGGTTTGAACTGAATGGACTCTAAGTATGCTTCCAGCTGATTTTGGAGAGAATGTTCCTTTTCCACACAGAGAAGAGGCTGTTATGAAAGCTGGGTTATTACTTTGCCTTTCTGTGACTAATGTGGGTGCTTGTCACTGACCTTCTTTACAACTTCATCAGAAATATATTTATTTGAGTGATTCAACCTTAGCTCTATAACTTCTTATGCTCATTCCTGGAATTCTGCAGTTATTATTACTGGATGCCCATGTCACAGCCAACTCTAAAATCACTTAAGATTGACACTGGAACCAGACACAGAGAATATTGACAAGAAAATTAGACTAAGCTAGGCCATGGCAAAAGACTCTCTTCTTATGCTACATACGTCAGCTAGTTCCAAATGTATATTCAACCTAAATATGAAAGGTCACATCCCTTAAAAATGAGGAATATAGATAGAGGTATCTTTCACAGCTATGCCTTGGGGCAGAATTCTTAACTAACCAAAGGACAGAGGAGATCACAAAAGGAATAATAGATACTTTCCATAACGTAAAATTGAAAAACTTTTGCACTAAAAAAATCAATGCAGTTAGGATAACAGGTAAATTCTATTGGGAAAGAGTCATATCCTTTGAAAATGACATCCTACTGATAGGTATATATCTTAAGGAAATAAAAGACAGAAAAGTCCCACATATACCAAAAATTCATCACAGTCCCTTTTGTGGAAGCAAGGAACTAGGGGGTAAAGTAGGTGCTCATGAATTGGGGAGTAGCAAAAAATTGTAGGAAATTAATATCATGGAACATTATTGCATCAATCAAAATTACAAATAGGAAGAATTGGGAGAATTATGGGAAGGTATATGAAATGAAAAAGAATGAAATAAATAGAATCAAGGAAAGCAATAAAAAAATTAACTGCAACTTTCAATCAAATGAAACTTAATATTGTATAATTATAATGGCCAAATCTTTCCCTAAGAAGAAGTTAGAGAACTTGACTCTCACTTCATTGCAGAGGTGGGGTACTGTAGGTTCAGACAGTTCTTACATATGTAAGAGGGTTTTTTTTGTTGGTTGGTTTGGGTGAGCTAATATTTCCTGTTTTTCAATTTTTGTTACAAGGGATGACCTACTAGATCACTGGTTCTCAACCTGTGGGTTATGTTCAATTTGTAACAATGAAAATACATCCTGCATATCAGATATTTACATTATGATTCATAATAATAGCAAAATTACAGTTATGAAGTAGCAAAGAAAATAATTTTATGGTTGGGGGTCACCACAACATGAGGAACTGTATTAAAGGGTCATGGCATTAGAAAGGTTGAGAACCACTGTACTAGATAGAGAAGAGGAAGAAGATATACAGAAATAAATGAACTATAAAAACAAAAGCATCAAGAAAAATTAAATGAAAAATTGAAGAAATCAGGGTAGATGATCTCTTAAGATTCCTTCCAGCTCTATGTTATTCTGTGTGAAATTCAATCTAAAGTGTTTTCCATCCTCTAATAAGGGGAAGATTTGGCTATTTTGTTCTGTTATTCTTTCTAGCAGTATTTTGTACCTCCCGATTTCATCCTTATTTTTTTCTCTAATATATTTATTAGATGTTCTATTCTCATTTTACTAGCTAGATTGTAAGTATAGTGATGGTCAGTACTATGTCTATAAATATTATATAGATATAAAGTGGACCTTCAAAATATTTGTCATAAAAAAATATAAGAGAATGAAAGAAAATACTGCTTACAGCTCTGTTTAAGGGAAAATCTTTAATCAAAGAAAGGGTGAAGGTGTTCAAAAAGGGAGGAAAAAAGATCTTTTCAAGTATATAAAACTGAAAAGTATTTGTATTAAACAAATA
>CM053591.1:85660469-85707219 GCA_028646515.1 Pseudochirops corinnae
AGATATAAAGTGGACCTTCAAAATATTTGTCATAAAAAAATATAAGAGAATGAAAGAAAATACTGCTTACAGCTCTGTTTAAGGGAAAATCTTTAATCAAAGAAAGGGTGAAGGTGTTCAAAAAGGGAGGAAAAAAGATCTTTTCAAGTATATAAAACTGAAAAGTATTTGTATTAAACAAATAAGAGAAATGGTTATATTGGAAAAATAATCTTTCTATCAACATCTTGAATAAAAGTCTTATTTCTAAGATATAGAAGCAACTGAAATACATATATATGACTGAGAGGCAGTCCTAGTAGATAGTGGTCAAATAACACAAACAGTTTTCAAAATAATTATTGAAAATTATCCATAACAATACAAAAAATATTCCAAATCATCAATAAGAAGAACACAAATTAAAATGACTGTGAGGTATCACCTCACCCACACAAGTTGAAAGAGAAGCCCTCCAAATGGAATTAGTAAACATCTGAGATTCTGTGGAGAGGGGGAGAGGCATGCTAATTATTAGATGGTTAGTAGAGTGTTGGATTTTTCCAGCCATTCTGAATAATTACATATGAATTATATAAGTAATCGCTAAGTCAACTAAGATTATAACCCAAGGACAAAGATGGAAAGGGTTCACAAACAGCAAAATGTTCCTAGTAACACTTGTGTGTTTGTCAATTGGGGAATGACTGAACAAATTGTGATATATGAATATAATAGGATATTATTATTTCATAAGAAATATGGGAAATTGACAAAATCGTGGGGAGATTTGTACGAATTATTGTATCTTTTTGTTCCTAGAACCGAGCACAATGTCTTCTACGTGGTACATGATTAATAAATTGCTTGTTGGAATGACTTGGAGAGCAAATTAAGCAAAATCAAGTGATTAATATAAACAATGACTATGATAATATCAATGGAAAAAAAAAGAGGCTAAAATGGATCCAAACTCTGCCTAATTATAATGACCAATCTTGATCTCAGAGAACAGATGATGAAACACACCTGAGTTATTTTGGTAGCAAAATGGATGATCAGTATTATACATTGTATATGTATCTGACAAAACCATTAATTTTTTTTAAAAGGGAAGGTCCAATGGTATGTATGGTAGAGTATAGTTGGAAAATTACTGTGATATAAAATTTTAATAAAATTATTTTTAAGAAAAAATTAAACATCAATTTGGGAGCAGGTAGAATATTGTCTTAAAGGAAAATTCCATGGTTCTTACCTAGGAATCGTTTTCTCACTGACCTTTCTGTTTGTTTTTTTTTGTTGTTGTTGTTGTCATCTTCCTCTCCTCCCAACTCGTTTTGATTAGGAATGTATATAAGGAGGCAAATTGATAGGTTGGTGCTGGAAGGGCGAGGAATGGATAAGGCACACTGTCATCAGCAGTAAGAGTGATCTAAGCCAAACTTTAGATTAAAGCATTTTCACGTCAGGCATTTGGAAGGAGTAAGAAGAATATCAGCTAGGGGCAGAGAAATCAATGGGGGAAGCTGCTATTGTATAACTTACCCGTGTCCTATTTTAGAATAAGAAGTACAGGAATTTTACTATAACAATGATCAGTCACTCCTCAAAAATATTGGGGTTCTTTGGCTGCTGAATTCCACTATTGATTCAATTAGATAAGCATTTTTAAAGCACCTTCTATATCCAAAGTATAGACATATAAGACATACAAAGATAGTTGTGAGGCCCCTAACCCCCAGGAATTCCATTCTTCTGGGGGACTACTGCATATACAGACATGTAAGCACAGTTAAATAAAAATTAAGAAGAGAATGCTTACTAAAAATGACTTCACCTTTTACCATATTTGTGATTTTGGCCAAACCACTTAGCTCTCTGGATGTCAGTGCTTCATGTGTAAAATGTGGGAATGAATTAGGTAGCCTCAAACTTATGGTACTGTGCTCCACTGAACTGAGGAAATCAGGGAAGGTGACCTCTGAAAGGTGGCTCCTGAGCTGAACTTTAAATGGAGACAGGAATTCTGACTGTGGTGGTCCTTCAATCCCAGACTGAGGTGTTTGTAATATATTGTAGAGGCAATCGAGAATCATGCAGTCAGACCTGTGTCTTAGGTAGATAATTTGGCAGTGCTCAGTAAGTCAAATGGGAGGTAGTAGAATTCTGGCATGGAATAATTTCGGATGCTATTAACAGTAGTCCAGGACAGCAGTATTAGAAGCCTGTATTAGGTGATGGACATGTGTGTGGTAAGAAGGAAGCAGATGTGAGAAATACTGTAGAGCTAGATTCAACAAAAATTGTCAACTGATGGAGTGGCAGGGTGAGAGCAAGGGAGGATTGAGGGAAAAAGGAAGAATCAAAGTAAATCCAAGGTTATGAATCTAGGTGATTGGAAAGAATAGGAAAGTTTGATGGAAAAACAGGTTTGGAGGTGGTGGGTGTGGGAGAAGATATTAAGTCACATTTTTAAACATGTTGAATTTTAGATGCCTATGGGACATTCAAGAAGAGACATCCAACAGGCAGTTAGTGATGCCAGACTGGAGTGCAGAGGAGATATTAGAGCTGGAAATATAAATGTGAGTGTCATCTTCATAGAGATGATTCTTAAAACTAAGGGAGAAGATAAGATCATCAAGCTAGAATGTATATACAAAGAAAGACAATAACAAACGAAGTCAGCAGGCTATTGATTGAGGGTCAGACAGAAGAAGAACAAGGAATGAGCAGTGCCACAGAAATCAAGGAAAAGGAAGTGGGTGAGGAGGAAAAAGATGATAAAAAATAGACTTTGCAGTTGTAATCATTCATAACCTTGGAGAGAAAAATTTCAGTCAAGTAATGGTGTCAGAAGCTGAATTAAAAGAGAGCAAAGAACAGAGTAGTTGATGAAAAAGACTATTCAGTGAATATAGAGTATTCTTTCTAGAAACTTGACAAAGAAAGGAAGGAAAGGTATAGAATGATGACCTGAGGACATTAGATGGATCCAGAGAAAGTTTTTCAAGAATAGAGTAGAACTGAATTTATTTATAGGCCCTATGGGAAGAACCAAAAAGTTGGGAGATATTGAAGATAAGAGTAGGAGAACGTGGTAGAAAAACAAAGATTCTGGAAGTTTAATGGCAGAGGACAGAATCAAGAATAGAGATAGGGTGGTTGACCTTGGCAAGGAAGATTTCACCTATTTCTCTGAGACAGGAAAGTATAGAAAAATGCCTTAAGATATAGACATGAAAAATGAGGGAGCTTGGGAGGGATGGGCTGGACTTTCCTGATAAAACAGGACCCAAGGATATTTGTTAAGAGGATGGGGAATAGAAAGAAGAGTTACAGAATAGTAGCTAAAAATGAGACAGAGTGAATCCAAGAAGAATAAAAGCATTTCCATGAAGCATTTCAAATTAAATGTCATGAATCTGTCATAGATACAGTTAGAATGGTGATATGATTTGTTCTAGTGATGTTCAATAGTTCTGGAGTATGAGTAGACAGGGAAATTGATGGAAGTGATTCAGGGCTGAGTGTTGTGAAAGTGTGAACTGTGGTAGAACAAAGAAACACGGGGTCATTGTTAGAATGAATTGTTGTTTGGTCATTCAGTCATGTCCAACCGGTGGACCATACTGTCCGTGGGATTTTCTTGGCAAGGATACTGGAATAGTTTGCCATTTCTTTCTCCAGTTTAGAATGAATGCATAGTACAGTTAGTTAGTTGTATGATAGAACAGAGGATGAGGGGATAGTAGGGTGAGATAAAGATAAAAAAATTAATTTAGAAAAAAAATGAAGAAAAAAATGGAAGGATAGGGGATTATAATCAGAGAGTGGAGATTTCAGAGTTCAAAATCATAGGATCAAAGATTTATATTTAGAAGTGACCTTGGGAATCTCTAAGTCTGTAGAGTATGATGGCACAACCTGTAATCCCTGCTACCTGAAAGGCTGAGGCTGGTGGATTTCTTGAGCTTGTGAGTTATGAGCTACAGTAGGGGTAATGCCAATCCATCAGTTGTCCTCACTAAGTTGACTTCCAATATATTAAGGTCCTGGGGCTGGGAGATCACCAGGCTGACTAAAGAGGAGTGAGCTACCTCAGGCAGGAAATGGAGCAATTGAAAGCTTCAGTACTGATTATGAATGTGTTCAGTTCAATGAGTGACTGTTACCCTTCCAGCTTGGACCAAAAAGGAAGACCCAGACTTAAAACAATAACAAAAAACATTAACAAAAGTCAACTTGACCATCAAATCTGACATCTCTTTTACAGATGATAAAAGTGGAGAAACAGAGAGATTAAGTGATTTACCCAGAATAACTCATGATAATGATATATCTGAACCCAGGTCTTCCTAATTCCAATTTTTGGAGGTCTGTCCATTATGTCAGAAAGTGGGAATCATAGGAGATAGTGAAATTAGCTAGATAAGATATGTATATCTATATCCATATATAGATATAGATATGTGTATATATATATGTAAGTGTATCTATATCTGTCTATGAAAATTAGCTATAGATAGGTGATAAGGATTGTCTCTAATTTACATCTCTGCAGGTCATGGATATTGAAGAGGTTGATGAATTGGGAACATAGACACTTGAGGTGACATTAATTGTTTAGCTCAATTCCCAATCATGAGAATAGGAATTAGTCTTGAGAAAAAGATTGCAACTCAAGTACTGAACTCCTTGGAAGAGGAAAATGACCTTGAATCTGATAGATGGCAGTTGCAAACTTCTAGACTTCTATCTATAGGTAGATGAAGTGAACCTGAGAGGGACAGAAGTTATTTAGTGACAGTATCAGAGTGAGAATCTGAAGTATCAGGGGTAATAAGCATGACTTTTCCTCCTCCTTGCCCAGTGCATGGGATAGGTGAGAATGAAAAAAAGACCAACCCACACTGGAGAGGGTGGTCATATAATACAGTATCTGCTGGAGAGGGTTCGGTTTCTGAAAATTAAGAAAGGTGGAAAGAGGGTGAGAAGAGTAGGCCTAGGATGAAAGGGAGTTTGCCACTCATTAAATTAGGGGGTCAGAGAGTGCAATGGAAAGGGAAAGCCAAGAATGAAATGAACTGGGTTCAACTCATGAACTGGCAAGATTGAGCTGGAATATAGACAAAAGCAACAGAATTTTGCTCTAGGGAGATTGCAATTCTGAATCACTGGGATTCAAGGAAGAGGAAGTGTGAATCTGCTAGTTAGACTTGATAAGATAGTTGAGTGGAGCCCTTCCTTTCCAAGGTCATGTGGTCCTTTTCAAACACTGGGGACATAATATGGACAGTGGTACAGAGTTTGGGCCTGGGTCTTCATCCTCTAGAAAGATCCTGAACATTCAAGTGACATTGCCAGAGAACAGTGGATTCTGGAGCACATCCAGAAGATATCCCTTGGCCCTGTCTCGAGTCTGTTTTCTAAAGCCTAAGACCTTTTTGCTCTCAATATGCTGTCTAAGGTCACAGTCTTCCTGATTCTGGCTGGCACATCTGGTGACACTAAGCTTTTTGTGAAAGAAAAATGGTAGGAAAAGAACAGAGGACACGGGAGAATGGGTAGGACATTGGAACTGGAGTCAGGAAGATCAGAATTAAAATCTTGCCTCATATACTTGCTTGCTGTGTTACTCTGGGCAAGTCACTTAAACTCTCTGTGTCTCAGTTTCTTTATCAGTTAAAGGAGATGTGAGACTTGATTATCAGTGGGGTCCCTTCCAGTTCTACATCTCTAATTCTTTGATCCTTATGATTTTGGGGGAAGGATCATTGAATAGAGTCACCAAAGAAGAGCCCTTCATTTGAAGTTAATTCTCTAGATCAGTGGTTCTCAACCTTCCTAATGCTGCGGTCCTTTAATACTCATATGTGGGAATATCTGCATGTGGACAGACCTGCCCTGAGATAGAGAGGAGTGGTGTCTCCGTTCCTAAGACCATCGGAAATATGTGTTTTCTGTGAAAGGGTCTAACGACCCACAGGCTGAGAACCAACCGCTGCTCTAGATGAACCTTATTCAAAATCATTAGTATAAAAGAGAGGTCTCTGTAGAGTCTCATTTACATTGAATTTCCAAGGGTGTCACTGCTTACTTGCTTCCTCAGTGTGACACCTAGAAACCTGGTGTCTTTTTAGATGAAGAGGAATTGGTTTTCCTGTACGGGTCCATCCCAATATCGTGGCCATGGGAAGTCACCCCTCTACCCTAGATTAAGTAGATTCATGCCCCTGCTGCTTACTTCAACAACCACAGCAAGGGTTAGGGGAGTGCATTGGCAGAATTCAAGGTGGAGGGATAATTGAACATTTGATGCTACAGTGAGTCCTCTCCACCAAATTGTTTTTTTGGCTTGGAAGAGCCTTAAGGCCACTTTTTCCTGGGTCTCTTTTCATTTCCTAATCTACTTCTCTGAAGATTCTTGGCACAAAGGAAGATAAATGGATGTCTGGTGACAATGTTTTGCTTACATCAATTTTAAGAGAGACTTTTCCAGCAATCACAATAGTAGCTCATGGGAGGGTGTTCAAGACAGCAGAGCAGCTGGATTCAGGGGAGAGGTGGGAGAACACAGTTGGGACCTGTTACAAGAAATGACTCCCCTTCAGACTAGTGCCATGCTGGAGTGATCTACTGGGGAAGGAGCCCTGGCTAATTACCTCATTGTTTATGCCCTGGGGCTTCTGTAACCAGAGTGTTCCAGGCAAAGAAGTTAAACCAGAGCCTGAGTATTTTGAGAAAACTGGCTGATACAATTCTGCATTTGGCAGAGAGATGGAGGGGAGAGCTGGAACCAGGTGAGGCTTGAAGGTGTGACCAGGTAGCATGCTTGCTGTGGTCTGGGGCTCCGGGTCAATTCTTCTTGTTTGCATTTAGGTGCTTTGCTAATGTGGCCCCTCCCTCTGAAGCTGGGGGTTGGGTTGGTGGGGTGTATTTGACCAAGGTGTCATGTTCGTCTGTTTCCCGCCTTGGGAAAGCTCAGGTTCACATGTAGAGGTGAGCATTTGTGACAAATATGCTTTAGAATCTGAGTCTTTGAGTGTTTTTTTTTTCTTCTAACTTTGCCTGGGCGAGAGTTTAAAGGACCACAAAAATGCATTTGAAAAGATTATAGTTTTTGTTTTAATGTTACATTAATTTCCAGGTGTATCTCCTCCCCTCTCCCTTGTGCACAGAATCAACCCTTGTTACAAAACATTTTTATTAAGGGAATTTAGGGGTGGGGAAGCATACCTAGCAAATTGGCTCAGTCTTGGAATATATTCAGTGTTCCACACCCAGTGTCTACCACCTCTGCAGAGAAGGGAGGGAGGGACATTTTTATTCCTCATTTGTCTTCAGAACCAAGTCTGGTCACTATAATTTCACAGCATTCAGTTTCATTAATATTTTCGTTTTTGTTCTTCACTGAAACTGTATTTTAAAAAATGCCATTTGTAACCAAGGTTCATAAGGAGGTTTACAGCATATAGACAGTTATGTATGTATGCAGGCATTCATGTATGTATATACATAACACACTATATATACCTATACATATACACATACATATATACAATACATACATATATATATATATACACATATATACACACACAAGCACACAATGCAGTTTTTTTTTTAAATGCTCTATTCAGGGAGTTTTTTATAATACTGCTTCCTAAAGTATTTATTTAATTCCTTCTGATTGCCTGGGAACATTAATCAAAGAGTAATTTTGCTGGGAACCTATAGCAGTTTCAGAAGACATGTAATGATGGGACCCTTAGAAAAGATTTAATTGCTTTGACACTGATTTTTTCCCCCCCACAATCTGGAGCCTTTATCAAAATTGTGTTTAGCACTTCTAAGTCTAATAGAATAAAAGCAGTTTCTGTATTCTTCATACATAAACTCTCATTCTTTGGCAAAGAAGGCAAATAATTCCCCATGAAATATTTTCTCCCCTTTGCCTGTCACTCATTTGTCCTATCAGAGTAGGACTGTGGGGTAGATGACAGTTATTTGTTGTAGAGGTTGGGTAGCAATTCTATATGGCTTTTTTTCAGTTTGCATCCAGAGTTTCAAAATACATTTCTAGAAATTTCCTTTTGTTAAAGGATACTGCTTTCATTGTTCCCACAGTGAGGTAGGCAGCCAGGTAGCATAGTGGGTAGAACACTAGTCCTGGAGTCAGGAAGAACTGAGTTGAAACCCAGCCTTAGGCGCTAACTTAGGCTGTGTGACCCTGAGCAAGTCACTATCTACATCACTTTCTTTAACTGTGAAATAAGGATAATAATAGTATGTACCTCACAGGGTTGTTGTGAAGATCAAATGAGATCATGTTTCTAAAGGTTTTAATATAGCATGTTTGCTTCTTTCCTCAGGCTAGGGCATCATTTTTCAGTTGTGTCTGACTCTTCATGACCCCATTTGTTGTTTTCTTACTAAAGATACTAGGGTCATTTGCCATTTCCTTCTCCAGCTCATTTTACGGATGAGAAAACTGAGGCAAATAGTGTTAAGTGACTTTCCCAGGGTCACTCAGCTACTATGTGTCTGAGGCCAGATTTGAACTCAGGAAGGTGAATCTTCCTGAATTCCAGGCCTGGCACTCTACCCACTGTACCACCTAACTGCCCTGAACACTAGTATACCAGTTTCTCATTATTCAATCTGTAGGATCATAGGTTTAGAACTAGAATGCCCTTAGAAACTATCTGGTCCAGCCCCCTCCACATTATTTGACAAATGAGAAAATAGAACTAGAGAGGAGAAGGAATTTTCCTAAGATGGTAAAGAGGTCTAATGTAGCAGAACCCATATCTGAATCCATGTCCTCTGACTCTATTTGCACTACCCTTATAAAGTAGTGGTTTCAACAAAAGGCAAAATATCATACTGGAGGTCACTTAAAAAAAGCACAATCTCAACTCACAGCTTTTCCTAATAGTAGTGATGGGTAATTGAAATAAAGTCAAAGTTAAGGAAAAGTCAACAACACTTGCCAGTGCATGTAGAATTATGGTGAAGGGGCAGAGCATTTATGGTCTAAGCATAGGGCACAAAGATTTATAGTCTAAATAAAATATTCCACACAAACCTTAAAAAAGTGGTGTGTTTTCTGAGCAGCACTAACTTTAATCATGACATATTCAGCAAGACTAAGCGGACTGTTTTCCATTAAATTCAACAAGGAGTTATTGACATAGAACTGGATATTAAGGGGCAAGAGAATGGAAGGGGAAAAGAGACAAAGGAAATATAAAACATAGCTTCTCTTCTCCAGTTATTTTATGGTCCATGTAGGGAGACCAAAAGTATATACATATAATAATAACTAAAATAATAATAATTATTAATAATAATAATAATGATGGTCATGATGATGAAGATCATGATGATGATGGTGATAATAATAATAAAAATAGTAATAATACATGGTTGTAAAGGATGAAAACCAAAATGAGGGGAGACTACACGTGCATTTAAGGGGGCTAAACTTCAGCATGGACTGAAGCACTTAGCCAGGATATCAGATTTGAGTAGCATTTGTGTAGCAAAGGAATTGCTTTGTGTAGCAAAGGAATAGCATTTCGCAACAGATGTGCTCCTAATTTGCAAAAATCTTTGCACTCCTTCAAACATTATTTACTTCATAGGTGAATATAGTTGCAGTCCTCGTTAATACTATAATCAACAAAATGCTGCAGATGTAAACATTAATATATTGGAAGAATAAAGGACTGATGGCTTAAAAAAAAGGGGCTTCCAGGGAGTTGTCTTATATGCCCTAAGTGTACAGAAGGCAGCAATATGTGCTGTGGTATTTCACAAAGCTGTAATTTTATTGAAAGGGATTTGATGATTATACAGATGAAAAGAGTAGATAGCTCAAGCAGCGCCTCTTAGCCTAGAATGTGAAATTATAGGTTTGAATCCAATAATGTGACTTTGTCTCTTTTTTTCTCCCTGTTACAGATATTACATCTAAGAGATTAATAAGACGTGAACTTTGGTTGCTTGTGAACTTGGCCATATTTAATTATATTCAACAACCTTTAGACTGCCCTAGGATAATCGGCAGAATAAGACTTGCCAGTTGTGGAGATTATGGAGAGAATTTCTCTTGATTTTCTAACCATCCCTGAGGCTTTTCAGACACTATGTATGCACAATGTTACTTTAGTATATCCAGTGCATTCAGAGACTTGTTATTCACAGACTATTTCAGATGAGGAAATTGAGTCGATTAATTTAGGTATGAGGATTCACTGAAGCCTAGCAGAAACTAATACTTGCAGGTGCTACCAAGACTCTTGGCATAGGAATCTGATCTCTAACATAGTTCAGTGCCCCAACTCTGTTTCAAACTAGTCCTGCCAAACCCTCACCATGGTTGACAATCATCAACAAATTGCTTATCATCAACACAGGCAAATCTTCTTGAAAAACAAGTGACTATTTATAGATTGCACATGACTGAAATGTACATAGATTACATGGAAATTTTAATACCAACATGTAGATCAATCCAATATTCATTTCCTAAGATGAAAAATTCTACTTTTTAACACTAACCCTCAAAATGCAGGTGCACATGGAAAAGAGGTGGTTCAATGCCACCTAATTATAATCTAATGCAAATCTAGCCCAAGTAGCCAGTAGCCATGGAGTCATATTCGTACTGTCATAGCTTCCTGCCACCTGGTCATAGTTCCAAGGAGGGAGGAGATGCCCTGATTTGGAAACTTCTTCCGATTAAAATATAATTCAAGGCATATTTATTAAGCACCTATTTTTTTTCAAACATTTACTGGGTACTGAAGATATAAGGACAAACGAAAAAGTCATATTACTCAAAAAATTTACATCACATTGGAAAAAACACAAACAAACAACATGTACATAGCAGAATTAATGCAAAATATTTACCAAGTAATTTCTTGGGGTAGAGCATAGGTATAATATGAGAGGCAAGTTCTTGGTTATAGAATAGGAATTCCAGAGAGTATATTGAAAGTCAGGGTAGTATGGGGATAGGGCTCACATAGATGTGTATGGTGGAGAAAGAAGTAGTAGTCCAGAAGTTTTGAGGCAGGCAACCCATACCCAGGAATTACAGGAATGTCAAGTGGAGTCATTGAACAATAGATAGACACACCCTTCATGGTAATAAATGGTTTCTTCTTTCCTATTGGCCTTCCAAAAATAAAACTTTTCTTTCTTTCCTGTTTCAATCTAGGCTCTCTGGTACTACTTTCTGACTGTCCCTGCTTCCTCTCCCCTAGATGCTCATATATATAAATGTATTTTACTAGCTCTAAACAACTTTGCCAGCTAGTAAAAAGATGGTTCTGGTCTTGCCTCTGGTTTTACTCTCATCCCATAGAAGTTTTAGTTCAGCTCTGGGTAGATAGTCTCAGGTGTAGATGTTAATTAGGCAGAGTCTTAGGCAGGTATGTTCAATGTCTGGCCAGTCTGGTTTCAGATAATAAGGAGAAGTCTATGGGCAAATGATGTCTATCAGGAAGGTCTTATGTTGGGCAGGTAATGAGTGTCAAAATGAGAAGAAGAGTGGTAAAGCTTTAGAGAGAGATTTGATGAGGGACATGAGGAAGAAGTACAAGCAAATAATCCCTACCAGGGAGTAATGAAAACTAGTGAAAAAGGAATGGCCTGGGAAGGCAGACAGTGGTGGGGTGTCAGGGAAGTTTGGTAGAATTTGATAGAATTGCAGAGATTCAGGCAGTCAGTCAGTTTCAGGGAGTTTGGCAGCAATGTTTTGGTAACTTTATTCAGTGAATAAATTTGGGGATTGTAAATGGTAATGGAATTTAAAGATCCCCTTGTATTGGCTTGGTTTGGGAGTTGTGTTAAAACCCAGAGCTTTTGAATCCCACTTGTGGGATTGTTGACATGAAGAGAGAGGGCTGAACTGGGAGGATCTGGTGCTTTGATTTAGAGACAGGCTCAAGCAGAGGAGGCCAGAAGAACTTTGGGGATAAGTATCATGGAGGCAGAGAGAGAGGAGAATTGCCAGGGACCAGAGTTGCTGAGAGAGACTACAGAGGGCCAGTTGAAGCTGCCCAGGACTTTTGAGAACTGCCACTCAGAGCTGTCAAGAACTGAGGAGGCATGTTGTGATGCCGGTATGTCTGTTTTGATGTTGTTTTGCCAGATTCGTCTGCTGGTGAAGGACAGTGCTGTTGTTGCAGAGGTCCTGGAACCTTGCTGTTGGTTCAGAAGCCCTGAAAAAGGATTTTCTTGTTGTATACATACAGAAGTCCTGGAAAAGGGTCTTGCTGATGTTTTCAGGGGTTCTAGGACTGTTCTGCAGGCAGAGAGTGAATTGATAAGGACACTGGTAATGCATCTTGTGGCTTTTTTAAACTTTATCTCCCCAGGAACAGAGATTGCTGAGAATTTGCCTCCAGTCTAGATGAAGAAAAGACCTCTCCTGGGGTATTAAATGTTGTGATGATATCTTTGTAGCTTAGGAGTAGATGGCCTTTTGCGCTCTCCACTGCCCCTTTTGAGAAGGTGCTTGGTGTTAACTGATGATAATTATAATTCAGTTGTGTTCCCGGGTTGGAAAACTTTTGACTTTTTTGTGCTCTGTGACCAACCAAATAAATATACTTTGTTTATGATTGGAAACTAATCTCCATTTGACAAGAGAGACTTTGTGATTGACTAAATAAATGTGCTGCCCAGGGGAGGAGGAGTATTTGGATTGAATTGAGGACTTACTAAATTGTTGAATTACATATGGTGAATGCTGTATTTTGAGTTTCTCTTTTCTATGAATGTTTTGCCTTAATTTGTTACTGAATAAAATGGAGAGTTACTATGCTGGTATTCTGAACCTTTGGAATTTGCCTTTGCTTGGCATTACAGGGACTTAAGCAAAGGGAATGAAGCCATGATCCAGTTATCTGGCCAGAGAATAAGATAAGGGTCAGACTGGGAGCAATAGCAAAGCTGACTTGATGATAATGTACTTGTACTATGGATTTCTGGTTCTTCATCTTCCCCTGACCCCCCGCCCCCCAAGAACAAATTGGTTCAAGTTTGTGAAAAGAATTGTCTGCAGTGAGGGTTTTGAGCCCAGCTGTGAGCCCTGGAGGAATAAGGGGCAGAGAGCCAGCTTTGACATAAGCAACAGCCAATGTATTCTCTTACGGCTGCCAAATTTTTCTTCCTACTGCATCACCTATAAGAATTGTAGCCATATTATCCATGTCACCTGTTCAAATCACTTGGTGTGCTTTGTTTTCTTCTATATTTTTCTCCATTTAAAAAAAAATTCTGAATCTAACAAACTAAAATTATACACACACACACACACACACACACACACACACACATACACACTGGAATAGAAAGAGATAAGTGTACACCAAATTGTAAATATTATGTACTGCTTGCTTTTCTATTTGAATAAGTAATAAATTCAACATACAACTTTCAAAGCTGCCCTGTTTGTCTTTGGTTCTTTCTAACTTTTCTTTTGTTTACTTCTGTGCATTTCAAAAACACGTTTAAATGATCTTCTTATTATGCTTTTCCTTTTTCTTTTTTCCTTTGGACAACCCTATCCCTAGTTCCCCTTTCTTCTCTTCTCCCTCTCTACAATTGAGGGGGAAAAAAAATCTTTATACTTATATCTCCTGTAACATTGTGCCTCATATACTAATCTGGCATTTAGTAATTAGGGAAGTACCATAGACATTGTATATCTCTGTTTCAGGGGGAAAAAAATGACAGTTTTTCAAGTGATCCTTGAAAAAATGTAGAGCTAGAGGCCGGTTGAATGATGGCCCAGAAAGGAATGATAAATGGATCACTGTCAGTCTAGGAAAGAAAGACTCTAGTGAAGTGCCTCTGATCTGTGCTGTTTCATATTTTATCACTGACTTGGATAAAGGCCCAGATGTCATAGTTAACCAGGTTGTGGATGGAATGAAACTGCGATCATGTTGGCTGACAAAATTTGAATCTCTTATGATATCAAATGACTAGAAAAAATAAGCCACATTTCTGAGGGTAAAATTTAATAAGGGTAAAAGTAAAGTCTGATTCTCAGGTTTAAAAAATCAACCATACAAATATAAGAAAAGCATGGCTAAAGTAATGTTCATGTGCCAAACAATGGTTACTTTTAATGGAATGCAAGTTCAAGACAAACCAGTACTGTAATATGTCTCCACAAAAAGCTAATTTGAACTTGAACTTCATTAATAGGTTCATAATGCCCAAACCAAAGGAGGTGGTAGCTTTCTTATACTTAATCCTGGTTAGAGCTTATCTGGAACATTATATTCAGTCCTAGTTCCAAGATTTTGAGAAGGAAATTTACAAACTGGAGTATATGTGGAAGAAGAAAACCAAAGTAGGGAGAGGGTTGGAGACTATGATTGAAAAAAAAACTGATTTAGAGAACTGGGGGTATGTAGAATGGAAAAGGGGGAGACTTAGGAATAACCTGGCAGCTGTCTTCAAGAATGTAAAGCAGGAGTTCTTAACTTTTTTTTGTGTGTTACAGACCTGTTCTTAACTTTTTTGGGGTGTTACAGACCCCATCTTAGAATAATATTTTAAATGTATTAAACAAAATATATGCAATTATAAAAGAAATAAATTATATTTGAATGCAGTTACTGATAAATAAGAGCACATATAGAATAATTTTACATATATATGCATATTTGTATCTAATGGTAGCCATCTGGGGAAGAAAAAAAGAAAAAATATGATTACTTTATTACATTTTAAAAGAATAGCAAGTTGCATGTAATAGATTTGCAGTTCCATGTGCAATCATCTTTTTAAAAATTCTACTATATGGAAATGGAAATGCTTATTTTATTTCATGAATTAAAAATAAAAGGAATAAAATTTTAAAAAAGAAATATAATTACTGATTTTTTTAAGTTCATAGACCCCTAGTTAAAAAACTCTGATCTAAGAATATGTAATGTAGAAGACAGGTTAGACTTGTTCTTGGCTCTACAGGACAGAGTTAGAGACCATTGATTAAAAACTCCACACTTTCTCCTCATCAAACTATAGTATTCGGTTATCTTCCTCCACTATCTTCTCCTTTTCTTCAGATGAAGAAGTGGCTCTTTCCACCAAGTCCAACTCTTCCACACGCATTCTTGATCCCACTATGTTCTGATTTCTATAGCAACCTCCTGCCACCATCCCCATTTAGTCTCATCTTTAATCTTTCCCTATCTACTGGATTCTTTCTCGATGCCTACAACAATATCCTCCCCAATGCTTTGGACAACTTTTCGGTTGATAGTGAGGATCATTTGATCCTACCATCCACATTAGCTATCATCTTATATCTTTCCTCTCTTTTGTGTCTAACTCCTTGAAAAAGCTGTCTACACTTGGTATTGCCCACCTTGCCTGCCTTCCTCTCCTCTCATTCTCTTTTAAACCATTTTCAAATGTCTTTCTGACATTATGGTTTAAAGCAAACTGTTCTTACCAAAGTTACTAATGACCTCTTAACTGCTAAAACTTATAATAGCCATTTCTTGATCCTGATCCTTCTTGACCTCTTGTTAGCATTTGATGCTGTTGAACTTTCTGTTACTAGATACTATCTCTTCTCTATATTTTCATGATACTTTTCTCTCCTTGTTCTCCTTCTATTTGTCTAGGTGCTCCTCAATCTCTTTTGCTGGTTCTTCATGGAGTGCTTATTAGCCATGCATGTCCCCTGAGGCATATATATGTATATAGAAATATATATATGATGTACTTATATAATAACTTTATTGTATGTAAAAGGAATAGTAAGTTGCACATAAAAGATTTACAATTTCCTGTTCAATCATCTTTTTAATTAAACTATCTTATAGAAATGTTTGTTTATTCCACAAATTAAAAATAAAATAAAGAAGAAATATATACACATATTATAACATATTATATATGTGTATACACACACACACACACACACACACATACATAAACAGCTCTACCCTTTCCATAAAGCTATAGTGACACATCACCAAACAGATGCCTCTTGAACATATAGGACAGATGTTCCTTGGGTATCTTGAACTTAATATAATAAAAAGTATTACTCATGATCTTTTCCCTCAAATTTCCCCCTCTTTCCAAGTGCTCTGTTGTTGTTGAAGTATCCTTGCATCCAGGTTTGCAATTTCAGCATCATCTTTGACTCCTTACTCCCCCCTGTCCATGTATCCTTCCCATTGCCAAATCTTGCTATTTATACCTTCACAGCATCTCTCATATCTATTTCCTTCTCACCATTCAGATAACCCAGAAACCCTACTTCATTCAGGCCCTCATTTTCTCTTGCCTTGCCTTTTGCAAAAGTCTTCTAATTATTGTCTTTGTCTTAAGTCTTCCTTCACTTCAGTGCCTCTTCTACTCATCTGCCAAGGTGCATTTTCTAAATCATAGATCTGATTATTACTCCCTTATTACTCCATATTACTCCCTTGCCTATGAGCTCCTGTTGCTCCCTATTACTTCTGGGATCAGATATTAATTCATATGTTTAAGGGTCTTCATAACATGGCCCCTTCTTGCTTTTGTAAATTTTCTTCCTTTATAAAAACTATAATCCAACTACATTGTCCTGCTTTTAGTTCCTGGAAAATGACATTTTGTAGCCCACCTCCAATCCTTTGAACTCACTGTGCATTCCTCTATACCTGTAATGCCCTACTTTCTCACCTCCTCATTTTGGTTTCCATGGCTTGCTTCAAGACTCAGTTCATGTCTTATTCTCTGGAGGAGGACACTAGGGTCCAACTAGCTATTGGTACCTTATCTCAGAGATTACTTTCTGCCTACTCTTTACACATCTTGTAAATACCTAGTTATTTACATGTTCTCTCCCTCACTAGAACATGAGCTTCTGAAAGTTAGAGACTAGGTTTTTTGCCTTTCTTTATATTCTTAACACTTAGCAAAAGTGCCTGGCACATTGTGATTGCTTAATAAATGCTTGTTGATTGAATAAAGTTAGAGACAAATTTTGGCACATCTTAAGAAAAATTTTAACTAGTGTTTTCCAAGTAAAAAGAACTAGTTCACTCTTACTGGAAATCTTCAAGGAGAGACTAGATAACCAGTTACCAGGGAAGTCACAGGGGATTTCTATTCTCTTAAAAGTGAGGTTAGATGTCTTTTGAATTGTGTTACAATGCTGCTATTCCCTGACCAACACCAATACTTGATTGGTATATTTGTTGTTAATATATGGAGTAAAATAAAAGTAATTGGACCAATCTATCTAATTATAGGACATTTCAAGAGGCCAAAAGTGGAATTCTGTCTTGGTTGATGTTGTTTTGGAAACTGAATACTCAAATGAATGGATCATTTTTTCCAAAATATATACTAACATTTTTGTGGGACTCATATCTACAAATCTATTTTTGTGGTAATATTTCTCTTTTCAAGTGGGAAAACATTATATACATTATAATATGGTCTAATTTCATTATACTAAGTGGGGCAACTAAGTGGTAGAGTGGATAGAACATCAGGCATGAAGTCAGGAAGGCCTGAGTTCAAATGTGATCTTGGGCAAGTCACTTAACCCTGTTTGCCTCAGTTTCCTCGACTGTAAAATGAGATTAATAATAACACCTACCTTATATCCCAAAGACATCAAAAAAGGGGAAAGAACATATTTGTACAAAAATATCTATAGCAGTTCTTTTTGTGGTGGCTAAGAACAGGAAATTGAAGGGATGCAAATCAACTGGGGAATGGCTAAACAAGTTGTGGTATATAATTGTGATGGGATATTATTGTGTTATAAGAAATGACAAACAGGACAATTTCAGAAAAACCTGAAAAGACTTACATGAACTGATGCAAAGTGAAGTGAACAGAACCAGGAGAATGTTGTACACAGTAACACCAACATCACTTAATGAAGAATTGTGAATGACTTAGTTATTCTCAACAATACAATAATCCTAGAAAATTCCAAAGGACTAATGATGAAGCATACTCTCTGCCTCCAGTGGAAGAACTGATATTGTTTGAATACAGGCTGAAGAATGCTTTTTTCCAGTTCCTTCCTTTTATTAAAATTTTCTTGTACAAAATGGCCAATATGGAAATGTTTTACATGATTCCATATGTATAGCCTATATCTGATTATTTTCTGTTACAAGGAGGTGGGAGGGACAGGAGGGGGCAATAGAATCTGGATCTCAAAACTTAAAAAAAAATGTTACAAATTGTTTTAATGTGAAATTGGGGAAAATATATTAAAAAAATAATAGAACCTATCACCCAGGGTTATTGTGAGGATCACATAGGATGATATTTATAAAGCTCTTAACATAGCACCTTGTAAATAGGTGCTTAATAAATGCTTATTTCTTTCTTTCCTTTCTGCCTAAATGTTCCATAGGGAATGGCAGGCTACTATCCAATAAGGTATCATTTGATAACCTCAGATTTAAATTAGAGGTTAGTTTGAAATGCTAAAAGAATGTTGTGTTTTTTTTTAATTGGCTAAAAAATTCAATAGAAGGTTCCCAGAGTTCTGAACTCTTTTTATCAGCAATCTTTTCAGTGCTCCTTTATCCCCCCCAAACCCAAAAATTTGAAATTCTTTTATTTGAATGCACAAAATGACAGCATAGGTATTTATACAATTCATTCCTTGAAAGGCATTTTTAAAAAGATGTCTCATTCTCCAGTAATGAAACTGTCATTCACCTTCAATCATCTTGTCTGTACTGGGACAGAGTGCCAGAGTGATGTTCAAGTGTGAGCCATGTCAGTAAGGCTAGAGGAAAGAACCAGTATTGTCCAGAGAATAGAGCCTGACAGCTGCCCTATCCCTCAGGAAATGCTTCATTGACTAGACCATGGGATCAATGCTTTCCCAATTCTAGGTGGGGGTCCTGCAGAATAGTATACAGTGAAAATCTATGACATTAGCAAATCATCATAAACAACACTAAAAAGGTCCTCCATGTTATTTCCATTTTTAAATTGAAATTCATTTTTAATTAACCCCTAATAAAGATTCTTGTTATGTTGGGGAAAGCCAGAGATTTTTTTGGTCCCTTTTTTGAAGATGAAAACATCTGCCCTGCCTTAATTCTCTTCTTTGCTATTATTCATTCATTTTTCAATAATGAAAATTTTTGTGAACCCATTTGGGGTTTTCTTGGCAAAGATACTGGAATAGTTTACCATTCCCTTCTTCAGCTCATTTTTCAGATTAGGAAACTGAGGCAAACATGATTAAGTGACTTGCCCAGGTTCACTAGTGTCTGAGGCCAGATTTGAACTCAGAAAGAGCTCCTGACTCCAGGTCCAGCTCTCTATCCACTGTGCTACCTAGCTGTCCTATAATTCTATTCCACATGCACATTATTTATTTTAAAAGCTTATCTTTTCTTAGACACTTTGGTTCAGGTTTGGGGACATTTTTCTTTTTTCCTTCTTGTTCTAAATAATTTTTATTCTCTTAGTTTTTCGAACATCAGAATCATTTGCAATGTATAGTAATAATTTATAGTACCACTGTACCTCCACTTAATTCTCTTGTGTACCCAAAGGAAAATTTGAGCAAAGTCGAGATGATATAGGCAAGGTCAGTATGTACAATATTCCATACTCCTAATCCTCTATACCAAAGATGGGAGTGTAATTCCTCCTTACTTTTTTTCCAGTACCAAAATTTTCTATTTCTAAATGTGACATACTTTAAACCTTTTCCTACTAGATAGTTGCATTATACTTAAAATTGCTGATATATCAGTCACATCCATTTATATCAATTAATTCCTTTGAAAATCAACTTTCTTGACCTGATGATAATTCTGTGGACCAGAATAGCTCATGGTTGCTCACTGCCAAAAATATGTGTATTTCTGAAAGCTTTTTCTAAATGGCTCTCTAGTAAATTATATTCCTGTGGCTCATGCTTATAATCAAACTTAACCACATAGTGTTAAAAACAAGAAACCCAGAATCTTTTTCTTCGACTCTCAAAGTTTTTCAAAGTTGTTTTAAGAATAGTTTACATAAACATTAATTGTTGACTGAAGTGGTGAGCTCAGTCATTAATACATAGGTATTTAACTAGGGGTACATGATTTAAAAACAATTTTGATTAATGTATTTTAATATAGTTGATTTCCTTTGTAATTCTATGTATTTTATGCATTTGATGACATTTTTATAGGAAAGAGTTCATAGAATCGGACATCCAAAGGGTCCAAGACATACCCCCCCCAAATGGTTAAGACTATTGTGTTTAAAAGGTAGTCATTATTTTATAATTAACATAATTTCTTGAAAATTGAATTGCAGGTTGGTTATTCATTTGTCTGTTTCTTTTTTTAAAAGTTTTTATTAGTTTTTTTTTTTTTAGCATTAGTCACTTTCTAATAACATTTTCTTCGCCTATACTAGAACCAAAAGTGAAAAAAAGGCAAAATAGGCCCAAAATACTGAAACCAAATAGTTCTCAAAAAAATGAAAACCTCACACAAAGAATAAAGAATGAAATGGGGGTAGGAGGAGTTGAAAGGCAGGATTAGAACTTTGATGGAGTAGAAAAATGAAACTAACAAAGTTATTTTTTTAAATAGACATCTCTCTTCCATATTCTCCTTTCCCTTCAGTGTTCTTTAAAAAGTATCTTTTCCAATCACATGCAAAAACAATTTTTAATATTTAAAAAAATATTTGAGTTCCAAATTCTCTCCTTCCTTCCCACCCTTCCTCCCTCCCTAAGATGGCAAGCAATTTGATATTGGTTCTACATGTGCAGTCATGCAAAAAAAAAATGTATTTCCCTATTAGTCATGTTGTGAAAGAAAATAGACAAAAAAGATATGAAAACATAAAGTAAAAAATAGTATGCTTCTATCTGCATTCAGATTCCGTCAGCTCTTTCTCTGGAGGTGGATAGCATTTTTTCATCGTGCATCCTTCAGATCCTTGCATTCTTCTCCACATTCTTAATGAAAAGTTAGCTGTAGAAGATAAGTAACAGACTTGTTAGAAAAAGCCCAGATCTGTTATTTGACTTCTCCATTGCAATTCAAATATTTAGTAAATAAGAGGAAATTTCCTGAATGCTCCACTTTTGAGGGTTCATCTTCCACAAAGGACAAATATTTAAAATGGCTCTTTCAGTTACTTTTGTATGAGATTGGAGTGAGGGCTGCTTTCCCTGCCTCATTAAGCAGTTATCCTGGAAACTCATTCTCACAATAGGGATGAAAATAAGCCCTGTTTCTGAATAAAGAGAAAAGAAATTATAGGTAATATAATCAAGGTTTTGCATTTCACTATCACTAATACGAATCGAATTTTCTTTTTTTTTCATACTCTATATCTTATTCTTTCTTCCACACCTATTGCTTTCTCCCTCTTTGCTTTATAATTAAATATCTGTCATCGTTTTCCTTGTTGATCTTGATATCAGCTATTCATGTTTTTGCTTCCACAGTATAGTACATGAGTGAAGGGGCTTTAAAGATTATCTCATCAAGATACTATAATTTTGCTTGAATTTTGTTCTTGGAGTAATAAGCCAACATCACACTTTGCGTTAAAGCTGAATGAAAAGGGTGGAGGAGGGTGTGTATCAGTAATTTTTATCATTCTCACAACTTCATGGGTGAAGAAGTTGCAAATTAGGATTTCTGCTAACAATTTCACACTGAAAATAGATGTGCTAGGTAGATAGATGTGTGCGGTATAATTTCTCTGGAAGCTAAATTATTTCTCTCCCAGTGAGGAAAGTAACTTACTAAATTATCAAGGCTTATTAAATGTTTCTTCTCTTGGTATCTGACAGAAATATTTTTTACATTATAAAATTTTTTACAGTAGGAATTCATGCCAGGGAAAAAATTTGGTTGATATTTTAGTAAAAACTAATGACTATGGATTGTATTTTGGCACTTGATAACACCTGATATTAATGTTGATCTCCCTCCAGACAATTTCAAATCCCTTTGCAGGAATAATTTTCTCTATGCCCCATTTAATCTAGTAGAGAAAAGTATTATTTTCCTTGAATAATAGAATGTGAAGAGATTGGAGTAATTTCTCTTATCACCTAGGCACTATCACCATTCTGAATATTTGAACTCTTGGTATGAACATGGAAGCAAGCTATTTTGCCTATAAAATAATATGATCTTCTTAAAACTAGAACTTTGACATCGAGGGACAAGACATGGCACAGTAAAATATTGCCATTTGTTCTAGTCTTAAATGGTTTAAGTAACTCATTTGTTCACATTGGCCTCACAAAATTAAAGTTATAAAGAGATTTATAAATGACAAAATGGACCTCAAGTTCCTCTCCCCCAAAAAGAGTAAAAAGACCTTTACTTTTAAAAAAGGGGTATTTAAGATAACTGTCACTTTCATAGCATGCCTTCCATGTAATGTTCTTTCTCACCCAGCCACACATTTGTGAATGTGGCCATGCTCACATGTGTATTCACATGCACAATACACACATACACACATACATGCATGCATATCTGATTATAGACTTCATTGTTAACATAATTTATCTCCGGTCTCCTTTAGTGATCAGGTTTCAGGGAAATGAAAAATATTCTTTTCCCTCGCAAAATGGTGAAAATAATAATGACAACAACTATCTATAGTGCTTCCTGTGTGTAGGGCCCTGTGCTAGACAAATAACAATTATTCTCATTTGATCCTCACGACAACCCTAGGAGGTAGGTTCTACTATTTACCACATCTTACAGCGGTGGAAACTGAGGGAAACATCCCCATGCTCTCAATTTCAGAGGGAAAAAAATATGTTCTATTTTTCTATCTCTTCCACCAACTCATCAATTCTTTGATTCATCTTTGCCCTCTCTGTGACACTAGCCTCAATATGTGAGAAAATGACAGGCATGTCTTAACAGCACTTGGTTTTATCAGGAAAAAAAAAAAAGTACTGAATTTAGTTGTCACCTGCTTTCCTGCAAAGTGTTTTGTGAACCTCTTCAGGCTCCAAAGAAGAACGAGCTGGTCGTTTTCTTCAGCTTCTGTTTTCTGCTCATTTGCACTCCCTGAGTTCACAGTGAGTAGGTGCTGCTAAACTGTAGGTGGGGAAATTTTAGTCATTTAGAGAGAAGCGAAGAGTGCTTTCTTAAACAGCCCTAAAATAGCATCTTTGTGGTCTTTAAGACTCCCTCTGCCTCATATTTTAATTAAATATTCATCACAATGCAAAAGTATTTAGGTTATTATAGAACAATGTTAGTATGTTTTCCAAATAGTGTATCTGCCCCAAACAGTGGAACTTACAGCTAAAGAGTTTTAAAACATATACAAACTTACAGGCAAAAGACACATTGCATAACTTTCTGAGGCAAAAAAAGGTCTTTCAATTTTGATCTTTTAGCTTTTGAATTCTCTCACGTGACTCAGCAGTAAATCCCAGTGAACTCACTAAAGGGAGAGACTGAGCTAGCTTTTGTCCTGCCAATGCAGAACAAAAGTTCAGAGTTGAGTTCAGAGCTTGTTCAAGTCCTGATGATGGAGAGAATGATAGAGCTCTGGACTTAGAGACAAGAAGACCTAAGTGCAAGTCCAGCTTCAGACACTTACAAGCTGTGTGACCCTGGGCAATTGACTCAATATCTCCTAGCTTCAATTTCCTCATCTCTGAAATGAGGGTGATAAAAGCACATAAAGTCCAGGATCATTGTGAGAACCAAATGAGATAGCATATGTAAAGAGTTTTGCAAACATTTATATTAATGGTAGCTATAACTATAGCTACTTACAGATTATAGGAGGCAATCAGTCGTTTCAAATTAGCTTTGGTAACAGTTGGTGAAAAGCTGCATTTGTTTATTGATCTAGGGGTCTGGGAAAAACCCTCAGAATCCTATACATTTATGCCACTCCTTTTCCTGATATTAATTAAATTGTGCTGTTTTAAGCCAATGAATAGTATACCAGTGACTGATGAGAAGCCTGTCTCACACATACTTTAGGAGAGCCTAGCTCGTGCTAGATATGATTAGCATTGCCTCTTTACAAGGAAGTAAGGTTTGAAATGAGAGGTGGCATGGCATGGTAGATAGAGAAATAGCTTTGAGGTCAGAGACCACCTGGGTTCAAGTCCTACCTTGGATCTATGCTATCTAGCTTGCTCTATAACCCTGGACAACTCACTTAATGTTATTGTGGCTTAAGCAACGCTGTAAGACTGTGAATTGTTGAAAATGTACAGATCTCCATTGGCGAAGTGAATTGCCTCACTGAGACTTCCTTT
Source organism: Pseudochirops corinnae (assembly GCA_028646515.1). NCBI lineage: Eukaryota > Metazoa > Chordata > Mammalia > Diprotodontia > Pseudocheiridae > Pseudochirops > Pseudochirops corinnae. The sequence continues at coordinate 85,684,744 of CM053591.1, forward strand.
TATCAATGAAATCAGGAGTAAATCCAAAACAAAACAAAACAAAAGCAAAACAGAACAAAACCAAACCTTTGAAATACAGTTCAGCTTTAAAATAATAAGTTATCAAAATGAGCCTGACTTCAAAAGTCCCTTCCAACTCTGTGATCCCAGGTTTTCCCAAGGATTTAGAAAACTAGGACTTGAAGTGTGTGTATGTGTGGTGATTCTCTTATTTCTTCTGTCTCTCTAAATAAGAATTTAAGATCAGGTTATAGATAGCTGTTATGAGATCCAGTGGAGAAGAATCCAAAGAATTTACCAGCCTAGTTGAAGTCCTCATTGGACTATTATAATGGCTTTGCTCTCTTTTCCACATAGCTACTAAAACAATTTTCATAAAGCGTGTCCCGACCCTACCACTTTTGTGTCCATGAATCTTCAGTGGCTTCCTAACACACTCAAGATAAACTACAAATTCCTCTACTTTGCATTTAGAGTCTTGTACGATCTAGCTCTCTTTTAGGGCTTATTTCACATTATTCTCCTTCATACTCTATGTACTAAGCAAACTAGCCTGCTTTGCTCTTGATCAAATCTGGAATTCCATTTCCCTTCACTCTGCTTTTTACCCATGGCTGAAATGCACTACCACTTAATCTTTGCCTCTCAGAATCTCTAGTTTCATTTAAGGCTAAGTTCTTGTTTCATCTCCTACAGAAAGCCCTTCTCTATGCTACCTCTCCCTAGAGTCTTAGCTCTCCATTCCTCTTCAAGTTATTGTGTATATAAATAAGTGTTTAAATTCTATATCTGCCTAATTGGATATAAATTTCTGTTTCATTTTGTCTTTGTGTCCTTGGCAACTAACACAGTGCCTGGTACATTGTGTGCATTTCATAAGTGCTTGTTTGGACTGAATTCCACCTCTTCCTGTGTCTCACTCCTTCTAAACCTGTTCTCTTCTTTATCTAGACCTCCAATTCCTATGCCTCTCAGTATTTTCTCAGGCTTTGACTAAACATTCCTCCCTCTCTAATCTCCATTGAATAGTTAGCTTTTTCAACACTACACTGTGCTCTGCTCTTTAATCTATTGCCCTGATGGTTTATTCCTTGACAAACCTTATCTCTGGATTATTCCCCTCCACCTGTCTCTTCCACCCCCATTCTCAAGTCACTGAACACAGATAGAGGAAGTCTCACAGCCAAGCTGACTGAATACATTACAAATTCATATTATCCAACCTCCACTGGGCCTTCACTGAAGCAAGGCAGTTCTTTTTCTCCTCCATAGTTTCCCTATCTCACTCCCCACAGAAGCTGTTCCAGACTTTCTCTTCCCTCCTCAAGTCTCCCAGATCCCCCTTTTCCCCTTTCTCTCTACTAAGAAAAATGAGGCCAGTTGATATGAGCTCTTTCTTCTCCCATTCTCTTTACTCCCAAATCTCTTGACATCCAGGGCTATCTCCAGTCATCCTGATCTATATCTTGCCACTGGACCCAGATGGCTCTGGAGGAGAGAGTGAGGCCAGTGACTTTGCACAGTCTTCCCTCACTTATATCCAATTCATGATTTCTCCTTCCTGATATCATGGTCCTCTTTGAGAAGAAAGGCCAAGTAACAACCTGCGAGTAGTAATAGCAGCCTCTATGGGGACCCAACTAACCAATCCAAGTTGGGAAATGCAGTTCCTCCCTTCCCTCCCCTCCCCTCCCTTCCCTTCCCTTCCCTTTTGTTTCTCTTCTTTCTCCCCTCTCTCCTTTCCCTCTGCCCACATAGGGAATCATACCCTTACCTGTGGGTGCTCTCCCCAAAGGAATATAAACTTTGATTGCTAAAACCTAGTACAAGCTAGATTTCTTTTTTACGAACCATGCTTTAAACTCAAATCACTCTGGCTCTCATTGTTTGGCCAACAGAGGATCCATCCTAGCCCAAGTCTCACTTGGCCATTGTTTGGATTCTGATGACTCAGAGTGAGTGAAAATAGCAATTGTGTCTGTTTTGGCCAGAAACTCTGAGGGTCTTCCCCTTCCAGGTTGATTTTATTTTATTGTTGAATAGGTAAAAGAGGCCATTCTTTGCCTCATTTTTACCTAGTCTTAATCACTGAATGGGCATTGCCTCAGACAAACTGAGACCTTGGAAAGACCTTAGCTCACAAAAGCCAAAGCCTCCTACTGCATCCAGGGCCATCTCCGGTCATCCTGACCTTTATCTTGCCACTGGACCCAGATGGTTCCGGAGAAAAAGTGAAGCTGGAGACTTTGCACAGCCTTCTGTCACTGAAATCCAATTCACTTGCAAGTTATGACATCTCCTTCCTGATGTTATGGCCCTTTTTGAGAATAAAGGACAAACAACAATAACAACATCCTGAAACCTCTTGATATCTTCTTGCCAGGACCAGCCCTCCTTTGTATTCACAATACTTTCTCTTCCTCTACGTGTGCACTCATATCTCATGCATTTACCTTCTCAGTCATCTATCTTTAATGCTCAATATCTCACTATTACTAGTTCCTTCCCTATAGCCTTCACACATGACCAAGTTTCCCTCCTTTAAATACAAACATACAAACCAAACCAAACCAAAAAACAAAAAATTTACTTTCCCCTGCCATCAGACTTGCTCTGACCCTCTTTCTTCCATTTCTCACCTAAACTCCTGGCAAAAGCTTCCTCCATATGCTGCCTGCACTTTTTCTCCTCACTTTTATTTCTCACCCTTTTGCAGTGTAGCTTCCAGTCTATCACTCAAGTAAAACTGCTCTCTCCAAAATTACCAAAAAATCTCATAATTGCCTTGTCTGATGGACTTTTCTCAATTTCCATCCTTTTCAAACTTATCTGTTGTATTTAATATTGTTGACCATACTCTTCTGTATATGTCCTCTCTGGGTTCTTCTCCTACCTAATTAAATGGTCTGAAATCTCATCACCTTTCACCTAAATTATCACAATAGCCTCCTAATTGGCCTCCCTGCCTCAAGTCTCTGACCACTCCATTCTGTCCTACACATTGCTGCCAAAGCAATTTTTTAAAAGCCCATCTCTTGCCATGTGACTTTCCTACTAAGTCATTTTCAGTGACTCCCTTTTGATTGAAGCATAAAACATCAATTCCTCTGTTTTGCTTTTAAAGCCCTAAACAACCTGGCCTCAGTCTGTCTTTCCAGGTTCATTGAACACTATCCCCTTCTCACACTAGGGGATCCAGCCAAACTGGTTTTTCTGTTCCTCACACAAAAAAATACTCCATATCCCTGCTCTTTGCCTTTCCATTGGCCATTGTAGTTACCTAGAATGCACACTCTTCTTACTCTACCTCACAAAGTCACTATCTTCAAGACTCAGCTGAGCATCATCGTTTACATGAAATCATCACTGATTCCTCCCACCGTTAGTTTTCTCCCTCCCAAACTACCTTGTATTTAATTACTTTATATGTATTTATATTTATTCACTTTATGTAGATATATTTTCCTGTGTATTTGTCTCCCCATTTCCCATTAGAATGTAAGCCCGTTGATAGCAGCTATAATTTCCTTCTTTATACATGTATCACCAGCACTTAGTACAATGCTAGTACTTCATAAATACTTGTCCATTGTTGACTGAATGATTTGATTGGATCCATGTGATGCCTAGATGATGAAATGTTATGATCTTGGCTTGTCAGTGTCATATTAGTAAATCCCAGAACTAGTGGGCTGTCCTTGATGTTTAGACTTAGTGATTCTGCTATGGTTTCAGAGCTTAGAAAATTATATCAGGGTAAAGGGAAGAAGCTGGAATAGAGATTCTTCAGTGTATGACCTTCTTCAGGGCTGTCTCACAAATTCTGTCCAAAGGACTTTACATATGATGCTGCATCTACAACATGACTTTGAAGAGTCCCTGAAAAGAGAGTGAAAATCAAGTCCAAAGCCTTCATTAGAGGATATAATGATCATTTTGTGTAATTTTTTTTGTTTTAATTCCCCTGATAAGGCTAATTCCAAGGATAAGAGAAGGCTGATGCAAGATGAGCATAAAACATTTAATTTGTTTCATTATACTGAAATTGGATAGGAAAGGGCAGATGTAGTAATGCAAAGGTAAATAGGTATCATAGATTGGGGGGAAAGCATTGGATTTAGATTCAAGGAATTTGGGTTCAAATTTTAGGTCTGGTGTTTATTCCCTATCTGACTTGACCTTGATCTCTGTGTTATAGTTTTCTCATTTGTTAAATAAGACAGTAGGAATGGGGATGCTTTGAGGTCCCAGCTCTAATCATATGTAACCTAATGACTAGATTACTAATCTGGCATGTTGATTAGCTTGTTGGACTTAGAATCAGAAAGACCCATGGGTTCAAGTCCTGCATCAGGCACTTACTAGCTGTGTGATCATGAGCAAATCACTTAACCTCTTTGTCCCTCAATTTCCTTATCTGTAAAATGAGAGGGTTGGACTCTGTTGTCTCTAAGGTCTTTTCCTGCTCTAAATCTATGATCCCATATTACTTCTAGCTCTACACCTATGAGATGTCAGCATTTTGTCCTTTGGATGCTAGAAATGTATCCATTATTACATAAGCAAAAGTCTGTCAGGAACAAAACTTCAATATCAATTAATTGAAGAAATTGTTTACTAAAAAGGAACTAACCTTCAGTAATGAGGAAAATTGCTGTGCTTGGTTTGGGGCATTTGCCAAGTTTCAAGAAGTAATTATTTTTGTATGTGTACGGGAGTGGGGGAGACAGAAAGGAGATGGAGAGAGAGAGGGAGATGAAGGAACTGAGAAGGAGAGAGATGGATAGGGAGAAAAGGAGAAGAGGAGGAAGAGAGGAGAAAAGGAGGGAGAAGAAAAGAGAGGGAAGGAGGAGAGAGAGGGAGAGAGACAGAGACAGAGAGACAGAGACAGAGAGAGACAGAGAGACAATGAGAAAGACAAAGAGTTTCTCACTATGGCCTAGCACACAGAATGGACTAATAAAATCTGCACATATTCTTCTATTTGAAACAAAAAAATATTCACCCAATACAGACTGTTTCTATGTGACTAACATTCAAAATGATATCTGGAATATACAGCCTTCAAAGAGGGCCAGCCCTGAACAGATTGTTAAACCAGGTGAAGTTCCTCTCTGATACCTGCTGCCTTTCCTTCCATTCCTTCTCCCCTCCCTCCCCCCCCCCTCTCCGCCTTGCTTTAGTCTCTGCCTTCCCAGGTTCTCAGCCACCTCCAGAGTCTTTGCTAAAACCTTACTGTGAATGAGTTTAATTAAGTTGTTAACTCATGCCGGAAGTGTTTTCTTTTGAGAAGACCAAAGAGGAAAGTGATCATTAATACAAGTGACAAAACTTCTGTTGGTGAAAATTAGATGGGGGAGATATTTTATTGGGGGTTGGGGTTCCTTCCTTGTTTCCTTAAAATTATTGGATTAAAAAAAATTGTCTTCACAAAGAGAACAACCACTGGTTTTGTGGTCAGGAGACCTAGAAAGAAATCTCAGCTCTGCAATTTCATCACTAATTATCAACCAGGATTCATTAAGAGTTTACTCTGTGCCTGACATTGTTGCTACCTGAGTAATCCTTAATCAAGTTACTGAACCTCTCTGGCACACAGCTTCCTCAACTGTAAAATGAAGGCATTGGTCTAGAACTCCAGATAACATCTAAGGACTGTTCTCCCATCCCCCTCAAGAACTTAGGATCTTATAAGTGGAAAATTTGGTTTCCATAACAGCTAAACCAGAGATAACTCAGGTATCATCTCACTTGAGTTTCCTTGAGTTGACACCACCTGACCTCCAATACTCATGATTTTCATGTATCTAAGCATATTTTTATAATGCTAAAATATTTGATTTTAGTGAAGCAATGCAAAAAAATTTAAAAAGAGCAAATACATTATTATAGTACTCTACGGATTATATCATATATATAGATACCTAGAGATTATGCTGTATATTTGTGCTTATTTATGAGCTGACCTTTCAGGCATTAACAAATCTTTAAGAACGTGAGCTTCTTCTAAGGTTGAAGCAATGAAATTTTGTTGTTGTTGTTACTGATGTATTTTATTTTCATACTACTATCTCTCCCCAGAAAGCCTTTCTATAAAGGATAAAAAAGGGAGAGAAAGAAAAGTCAATTCATAAACAACTGTAAAAATTAACATATCAGGTGATTCTGACATTATATGTAATATTCATACCTTTATCTCCTCTACCTTCCCCACAGCATTCTTCCTCTCCTTTTCAAAGCCAATTATTATAATTACACAACTTTCAGTTTTATGTTTTTGTTGTTATATTTTCTTTTACATCATTGAAGCCATTGGGCATATCATTTTCCTGGTTCTGTTTACTTTGTGTCACGTGATATAAATCTTCCCATGCTTCTCTGAATTCTTTATATTCTTGATTTCTTATAGTATATGACTATGGATTGCTTTTAAGAAATCATTGAATTAATCAAGCAACAATCAGTCATTAAACCTCTATGTTCCAGGCACTGTTCTGAGGCTACAGAGAAATAAATATAATAGTCCTTGCCCTCAAAACCCCTTACAGGGAGATAAATATATTCAAAGTACATGCAGAATATATACAAAATCAGCTGGAGAAATCACAAAAGGTTTCATGTAGAAGTTGATTCTTGAGTTGAGTCATGTGGAGACCAGGGATTCCAAGAGATAGAGGCAAGAAGGAAGTATGTTGCAGGCATTGAGGGATAATAACCAAAGCAAATGCTTGGAAAGGAGAGATGAAGTATCTTGCTTGGGGATGACTAAGTGGGTAAGTATTGGTTTCCTCTAAACTTTGTGGAAGGGAATAATGCATAAGAAGAGTGTACTATATCTTTTAATTAGACACGGAATATAATTATTTTTACCATGTGGTTCTTTGCAGATGATTATTTGGAGGATTTTTATATTTTCTGTGATTGGGTTGAGAGCAGACCAAAAAACTATGTTGATTGACATAAAAATTAATTCTGTCCTCCACTTTCCCTTATTTAGAGTCTAGTTTTAGTGTTTGATGGTAGGTTCTTTGATTGAGACAGAGCATGGAAACTACGCAAGCTTCCTTTGTGGTCCAAGTGTTGAAAGACTTCATGCCTCTGAGAGGTCACAACAAATTATGACATAGCACTGTTTTTTACCTCACTCTCTAAACTTCCACCTGTCAAAAAACAGATCTGGCTTTCACTGAATAGTTAATTCTTCTTTGAAGGGAGAAGTTAAGGATATGGTGGTTAGGTGAATGACTTGAGATTCAATGGCATGCCATTTAGTACAACGATAACTATGCCTGAGTATTATCCAGAGAACACTAGCAAAGATCCTTTGTCTTTCTTGCATTGATTCTGAAACTCAAGCTAAAGTTAGCCTTGTCTCTTGAGTTACGAAGGCTGTAGTCACTGGCCTACAAAAGATCTTGGATAATTGCCATGGATGCTTTGCTTTTGCTATCAATGTATCACAGATGGAACATGCTCTTGTCTGACCTAAATTCATTGCGTTCCTAAATCATAATCTCTGAAGGTCATGGAGACCATTGTTAAAACACACACACACACACACACACACACACACACACACACACACACACAAAACAGTAAGGGCCCAAGAACACAGCCTAGGGCAAATACAGTTAATCCCAGAAAAAGCTTTCACAGGACGAATTTTTTACTCTTGTTCCCTTGTGGAATAAGAGGATCATTGATACAGACTCTTCCAGGAAGAATTTTTGTTATAGAATTTCTCTCATACTCTTTGAAGAGAACCAAATATATCTGTTAAGTCCTTGAGTACAGCATTCAGATATTGATGTCCTTGGCATTTCCTCTGCCAGGAAGAGCTTCTACCTAAAGACCAGATTGATGGCTACAAGGTTAATTTTTTATTTTATAATCTCCGTCATTAACAGTACTGACTTATCTATTCAGGGAGAAATAATCAAATTAGGGGCGATACATATCAAATATTCTTCAATCTATCCTCTCTTTCTCTTTAAACAGCCCTGATCATATAGTTAATGCCCTCATGAACAACTTGGCTGGACTATGGTGTTAGCTTCCTGATTGGTTTCCTTGACTCTAGACTGATTTCTCTAACCCAGTTTACAATCAGTGCCAAACTAATAGTCCTAGAACACAGGTATGACTCTATCAACTCTCTACCCAGCCCTCAAAAATTCTCAATAACTTCCCATTTCCTCCAGGAACTCCTTAGCCTGGCATTTAAAAGTCTCCATAATTTGGATCCCACCTAATCTCCCAGGTTTATATAACATTATTTTCTCCTGACACTATCAAATTGATCTGCTTGGTTTCCTTGTACATAGCATGCCATCTCTTTTCCCATTAACCTTTGTGCTAGCTATTCCTCATGTCTTAACTGAATTTCCTCACTTTCATTTGTTTGAATCTCTATCTTCCTTCCAAACTCAACTTGGGTGCTACCACTTCATGAGAGGTCCTAGCCATGCTAACTTTGCTTGAGTGAGTTAAGTTCACTCTCTTGACTCTATCTCCTCACCAGGTGTCTTCCCTGGATAACTTTCTTCCCCATCATCCCTTTATGTGTTATCTTCCACCATTGGGATATATAAACTCCTTGAGGCAAGAGAATTTCTTGTTTGCTTGTATCCTAAGTGCTTAGTAAAGTGCCTGGCACATACTAAATGATTAATAAACATTCATTCAGTCTGTCTATGAAGTCTTTTCCTGTAGTTTTTTCATGGTGGTCCCTAAGTCAAGAAATATTAAATATTTCTGTTTGTAGTTCAAACAACTTAATAAGTATTTATGCCTTAGGTGTTAATGATGCACATAAATTGAAAGAAAACACTATTTTTATTTCATTCTTAACCATAATTACTTACTAATGGAGTGTGTGCACCTGTTGGGAATTGTGCAACTTCTCACACCTTGGAATCAGATTGGATATTACCATCCTCATGTCCAATCTCCCATTGATTTTTGGAAATATTGACATTTTATCACAGCACACACTGAAAACACAGCTTCCCAAGACAACGATGTCAGAAATGATAAAGTTTGAGAGAAGTCACAGCCAAAAGGACAAGTAAACAAAAATAAACCTCAAACATTCAAGAACATAACTGAAAGGAAGGTAGCGTGATCTAATGTTGGAACTGTGAACTACATTTCAACTAGTAGTTTCACAAATGTTGAGTAATGCCATATATTCTCCTCCAGAGTTAAAAATATCCCATGGTACACCTGTGAGTTCCTGCAGAACCCTGATTTCTAAGGTCCTTCTCCAAGAATCTTTTATGTTGGTGATGATCTGTCATGGGCAGTAGTTAAGATTATGAAAATTGATGAACAAATGAACAGGGCGAGTACAGAGACCCAAAGACATCTCCAAGGTACACTCACATTTAAAGGGCTAGGAGGAAGAAAAGAAGCCAGTAGAAAACAGTGAAAGTACTAACATGAAGTACAAAGAGTCAGTGAATCAAGAAGCATTTAAGTGCTTACTATGCACCAAGCAATGTGCTAAGTGCTAGGGATGCAGAAAGGCAAAGGACAGTGCTTGCCCTTGAAGAGTTCAAAACCTAATGGGGGGTACAATAAGTAAACATATATGTATAAAATCTATATGCATGATATACGGGAAATAATTGGTGGGCAGCTAGGTGGCACAATAGACAAAGGGCCTGGAATTAAGAGGACCCGAGTTCAAATGTGGTCACAGATACTTAATTGTTGTGTGACTCTGGGCAAGTCACTTAAGCCTGTTTGCCTCAGTACTTTATTTGTAAAATAAGCTGGAGAAGGAAATGGCAAACCCATGCCAGTATCTTTACCAAGAAAACCCCAAATAGTGTCAGAGAAAGTCAGACAGGACTGAAATGACTCAACAACAACAAAAAATAGTGGAACAAATGTGCCAGAATCTCAAGATAGACTTTCTGCAGAAGGTGGAATTTTTGTTAGGAATTTAACAAAGCCAGGGAAGTCAGAAAGCAGAAGAGAGAGCATTCCAGGCATGGAGGACAGTCAGAGAAATCACCTTGAGTCACTACATGGAGTGTCTTATTTATGGAAGTCTAATGCCATGGGATCAAAGAGTACATGGTGGGAAGTAAGACTGGAAAGGTGTGGGGCAGACAACTAGGTTATGAAGAGCACTGAACATCAAACAGAAGATTTTACATTTAACCTAAGAGGTGATAGGGAGCCACTGGAGTTTCTGTATGGGAGTGACAAGGTTCTGACCTGTCCTTTAGTAAAGTCATTTGGGTAGCTGAATGGTGGATAGATTATAGTGGGGAAAGATTTGTGGTGGGCAGATATGCCAGCAGGTTACTGCAATAGTCCAAGTGTGAAGTGATGAGGGTTTGCACCAGGGTGGTGATAGTGTCAGAGAAGATAAAGGGATGCCCACATTCAAAAGAAATTTTGCAAAGGTGTAATCAACAGGCCTTGGCGACAGATTGAATATGGTGGGGGCATTGTGGGTGGTGGTGGTGTGAGGGATAGTAAGGAGTAGAGGATGACAATTAGGTTTTGAGCCTGGGGAGTGGAAGGATGGTGGTATCCTTGAGAGTAATAGGTAAATTTGAAAGAAGGAAGAGTTTAGGGGGAAAGATAATAAGTTCAGTTTGGGATATGTTGAGTTTTAGATGTCAGCAGTTTGAGATGAGGGTTACTGATCAGTGTTCTAAAGGAGAGAAAGTCAGTGCTTACAGACACTGGCTGTAAATGTTATAATCACATACACATTTGTACATAGAGGTTCTAGCCTCTGTCCCTCTTGTGTGTGGGAAGGATATGGCTAGTATCATAGATCAAGTCATTCACTTTCTCTGGGTCTCAGTATTTTCATCTGTAAAATGTGAGGTTTGGACTATACCCTCTCTAAGTTCCCTTATAACTCTATGTCTGGGGAAGGAGAGTGAATCACCCTGGGAGAAATTTGGAAGGGAAGTGTTTGGTCAAAATGAATAAACAGACAGGGATAGGGATATTGCCATGAAATGTAATCCTTGAGCTGTGGAATAGAACAAAAGATAATCACAATAGAATAAAACACCAACAAAAAGTAGGATCATAGGATCAGAGTGACATACTTCTGGGATGTAGTAAAAGACAAATTGATATCAGAAGACCTGACAATTTGCTTAGCTGTGGGACTTTGTTCAAGTCACTGAACCTCTCATCTGTACTATGGAAATAATCTCTCTTAAAAAGTGATGGTAAGGATCAAATGAGATGCTTTATTTAAAGTCTTTTATCGCTTTAAAGTGGGATATAAATATGACTTATTACAAGAGCAGCATATGTGTTTTTACATATCTCAGGATGTTTATGACTAGCCACATCAACAGTTTGTACGATTATTGTGATTATGGCCTTGCTGTCACAGTGGAGAATATACTCATCATAAGTCACACTCTGGTGATCTGGTCTGCCTGTTATACTGTGTTTACTCACATTTTCCTCTCTCGTGAGTCATCCAGTAACAGCCCTGAGGAGAAAATCAAGAAAGTTCTCCTGGATATTTCTCTCTTTTCTCTCCCTCTCCTTCACTCTCCCTGACTTTGAAAAAGCAACCATACTGCTGGCAGACGTTCCCAGGGGGTATAAAAAACCTCCATCATTTATACAGCTAGAGGCAGGATGATTTACTAAAGGAATGCATTTCCCATAAAGCAGAATGTGCCTTGTCCATGATAGGACGAAGGGAAAGGGGGTTAAACTAATGGAGCAGCAGCTGTTTGCCACTCTTTGGAGTGAAGGGAGAGTTTGTCAGCAATCAGTACCTCATCCAGGCTGTCTTCCTCTTCTCTCCTCTCCGTCAGTCAGCATATATCTTGTCTGTCAGTGTTGCCAACAATGAACTGTGGGTGAGAGCTGCTGAACTGACTCAGCCAGGGAATGAACATCCTTTAACCATTCAAGTAGACTTTAGGTCTGCAAAGCTGGGCCTTTTGGACCATCTGTTCTCAAGAACCAAGCTTGAAACTTGTAAGGGAAGAAATCCAAAATGGAACAGTTACATACATTCCTAACTACTCTGTCAGGACTCTCTTTTTCTTCCCTTCTCTATATTACTATTAAATTAACACCTTCATTCCTATGTCAGTCTTCATTTGTTCTCAGCCACTTGAAACCTTTAAAAAAATGACTCAAAGGATGGAGCATAACATCCTTTAAGTTACTGTTGACTACAAAGCTGCAGAAGCTGCATGGTATCCAGCAAGAGATCACAAGTGTCTCCTTAACACTGAAGGAAAGGAAGGAGAACACTGTTTCTTATACAGTCTTTCCAGGTATTTATATCTTCACCCAGGGGATCAAACAGACTACATTCTGATGAGTCATAGATTAAGATGGTAAGTCTTAGAAAATTCTAGCCAGAAGTCATCCCACATGTCTTCCATATTCTCTAGGACAGAGGCATCAAATGTGTGGCAGCCCATGGCGCACAATGCTCTCTAGTGCGGCGAGCCAGATTAAAATGAAATTGGAAAATACTCAATAAATAAATTAAAATACAATATAACGGCGATAGTATTAATGTGTAGCTTTTAAATCAATATGTAGTCTGCAGGCATCCCTATGTTTGGGTTATTGGCCCCCATATTTATTTTCTGTTGGAGCTTTATGCTAGAAAAGGGCAGCTAGGTGGCAGAATGATTCCCGTACTTTGGTAGACCTGAAGGCAGGACAACTCATCTTCCTAAGTTCAAATCTGGCCTCAGACACTTCCTAGCCAGGTGACTCTGGGCAAGTCACTTACCCATGTTTGCCTCAGCTCCTCATCTATAAAGTGACCTGGAGAAGGAAATGACAAACCACTTCAGTGTCTTTGTCAAGAAAAACCCAAATGGGATCATGAAGAGTGAGACATGACTGAAAATACTCAACAGCAAATATTGGAAAAAAAATATTAGGCTCAGGCTATTTTAATCATCAATTAATTAAAAGTTTCATCTTATCTGGAAAAATAACTAACTGTTTATCAAAGATGATGAAAAAAGGAGCTATAAAACCCATTGGGGTATGGGGCTCAGCTGCTTTTGTGACCTCCATTTCCTTATGTACCCTAATTAACATAAAGGTCACACCTAAGTATCTAGTGATAGCGTATTTTAGATGAGAATACTAGAGGTCAGAAGAACAAGGAATTTTTCTAAAGAGGACTTGCCTTTGGAATGTGATACATTCCCCTTTTTTGCTATCTTTTCACTTCATAAATTTATTTGGCAAACTTCTGGTTTGAGTAGAATGACAAGGATGATAGTAACTGAAATGCTAACTTACTCTTATAGAGCATTAAGATTTACAGAGTTTTTCTCAGGCTTGCCTCTTGAGGCAAATGATGAGTGAGTGACTAGCAGTTTTTTGGAGATAAATGCACAAGTAGTTTTTATTTGCTTAGGACAGTGGTTCTCAACCTTCCTAATGCTGTGACCCTTTAATACTCGTATGTGGGCATATTTGCATGTGGAGGGACCCACCTGAAGATGGATAGAGGAGCAGTGTCTCAGTTCCAAAGATCATCAGAAATATGTTTTCCAATGGTCTTGGGCATCCCCTGTGACCCCTGTGAAAGGGTCATTCAACCCCCAAAGAGTCAAAAACTGCTGGCTTAGGAATATCTGTGGAACGACCATTTGCAGGAAATCTTATTTCAGGTCTAAATTTCCTTCAAAGAATTTAATAATAGCCTGGAAAAAGAATAACTGCTGTTTATATGATGAGTTGAGGTTTGCAAAGCATCATCTTTATATATCCTATGCAAATCAATGGAGTATTGTAAATAGGTATTATTTTACCCCTTTTTTACAGAACAAGAAACTAAGGTAGAGAGAAGTAAAGTGTCCAGTTCATGGTCACACAACTAGTAAGAGGCAAAGGAAGGATTTCAATCTAAGTTTCTTCTAAAGCTAGTACCCTATTCTTCACATTATATGAATGTGTATTACATGTAATGGTGATAACTTGCATGAAACTCAAATGCCTTGCCTCTTATGGCAACCCAAAATGTAGACTAGAGATTGTGGAATTTGGAAAGTTTTTTTTTTTTTTAAGTATACAGAGGCCTTTTAAAAAATTCCTTTCAAGATTACACCAGAGCATAAGCATAGGGTTACAGAACTAGGATTAGATATCTGAGGAGGTTTTCTTATCAATACCCACGATGCATTAGTGGCTAATAAAGAAGAACAAGGTTTTCTTGTTAAGCTGTCATCTATGGATTTTCCTTTATTCACTAAATGGGTTAACTCTCTTAAAGGCAGACCTTATCTTAGGTAGGCCTGAAGCTGGTTTCTAGGCTTGAGAAAACCTTACTTATGATTATGAGAAATTAAAATAAACTTTCCATGACTCACTTCCTCTACTTACAGAAAAGGACTATTTGTTTTTAGATGCTCTGAGATCATTGGGGGAGAGTGGTAGAAATACCAATTTCAGTGAATCCTGTGATGTAACTAAAATAGCACTGCTTTTGGTAACATACATTGAACACATGCAGAAATATTACAAATGCGACTAGAATTAACACTCTTCTGCTAAAGAGGGCCAAGCACTTTGAAACTATTAACATATATTAACCAAATTCTCCATAAAAATTGGATAGTACACGTTGACTCCAACTAGAAATTAAGGCGACACAGTGGAGAGTGTACTGGACCTGGAATCAGGAAGATCTGAGTTCAAATCCTGCCTCAATCATTTCCTAGCTGTGTGACCCTGGGCAGGTTACTTAACTTTTCCTTGCCTCAGTTTCCTCATCTATAAAATGGGGGATAATAGTAGTATCTACTTCCTAGGATTGTTGCGAGAATCAAATGAGATATTTGTAAAGTGCTTTGCAAACCTTGAAGTGCTATATAAATGTAAGCTATTATTACTATGAAAATTAAAATCAAATCATGCAATATCACGTCATTACTCTCTTCAGGGAGTGCACATGGAATTGGAATCTTCTAATTTTTAGTAGCTAGAAGTGTGCCTACTATAGGGGTCTATGTGCCTTATTTCACAGATAAGGTAACTGAGCCCCAGAATTGTCAAATTACAAGTCCAAGATCATACACCTAGTTAGTTGTAAAACTAGGATTAAGATTTATTTTCTAAAAAATTAAGTGCACAAGTTCAAGATGTAATGAATATGACCCAAGGAAGACAGTGTATAATATCAGAGTTGTCACATTTCAGGAAGGTTGCTGCTAAGCTGGAAAGCACTGAAACATGGGTGATGCCTAGGGTGCAGGGTCTTGAATTCATGTCATGTGATGATCAAGTGAAGGATCTCAGGGAATGTTTAACTTGAGAAAAGAATTACAGGGAGGTAGGGGAGGCATAGTGGTTTTCTTTAAGTATCTGAATGACTACAATGGCAAATAGGAGTTAGTTTTTTTTTCTGCTTTGTCTTAGAGCAAAGCAGAATTAAGAGCAAAGGACAGAGGGTACATAGAGGAAGATATTAGCTTTCTTAAAAGAAATACTTCCTAACATTTGTTTTTGTTGTTCAGTTGTTTTAGTCGTGTCCAACTCTTCATGACCCCATTTTAGGGTTTTCTTGGCAAAGATACTAGAGACATTTGCTAATTCTTTCTCCAGCTCATTTTACAGATGAGGAAATTGAGGCAAACAGGACTGAGGGACTTGCCCAGGGTTATACAGCTAGTAAGTGTCTGAGGCTGTATTTGTACTCAGGTCTTCCCGACTCCAGGCCTGGCTCTCTATTCACTGCTGTACCTAGTACACACAAGTGAAATAGACTGTGTTGACTGTGAAGTATACATGTTCAGGGACTGTGGGACTATGGAGATGACCCATAAGGAGGTAGCAAAAATAATTTTATTAAGGTATTGTAAAAGGATAAATTGGGACACAGGGGACTTACACTTCCAATAGCTGAAGGAAGTCTGGGTCAAGTCATTGCCAAGCTGCTGCCAGCAGAATAAGGAGCTCCCAGCATTACGAGCTTGACCAAGAGACATCTGACAGCCAGTTCAAAGCAATCACTTTTATTAGAATCTGAGCTTTCTGTCATGAATCCAGCTGATGGTTCAGCACTTGGGTGTTATGCAATACATAAGGACAAATAAGGAAATTCTGTTTGCCAGGCTGTGGCAGCACTCAGTACTCACTGGAAATAAAAAAAAAAATACTCCTTTGTTCAACATGTCTTTCCATAGACATCATTCTGCAAATTTCCTCTCTCTTACAATCTGCTTTAGGAGTTTGTGGGCTCTACCTCCTTAAATTCCTTCAAACAAAAGTCGAATGACAACTTGTTGGATGTGTTTTAGCTAGTGCTCTTTGCCCCATGGATTAGATTTGGTGTCTGCTAAAGTCTCTTCTATCTATGACATTGCACATAATGTAGACTTTCTATTTCCTGAAATTTCTACCTTATAATCATTCTATTGCCTAATGCTGCCACATGAACTAATCTCTTAAACATTATTTTATTTGGTGGATTTAAAGGATGGAAGGTTCAATTTTAGCTACTTTCTGTGTCTATAGGTAGAATAGTCATGATAATCCCCATATCATTAAAAGAAGTGATCAATCTATTACAATAAAGCAGGTGATGATAGCAGAAATAGAGTCCATGTCCCCATGATATTTGACTTTTAGTCAAATGCTCTTTCCACTTCATTAAAATATGTTTAATATTTTTAAATTTCTTAATGTATTTTGGGATATTGAACCTACACTGAATGAGGTGAGTCAGGATTTAAGAGAAATTATATGCAGTGGAAAGAATAGTCAGTTTGCAGTCAAAGGACTTGGAATTGGATGTCATCTCTACTATTGACTAACTGCATGGGCATGGGCAAGTCATTTTTATTTTGTACAAGTCTTAACTCTCTCGTTTGTAAAATGGAGGGGTTGGACTATATGTTCTATGAGGTCTTTTTCAAATCTAGAGCCTATGGTTCAGACTAAATAAAAATTAGAATGTTTACAAATACAATACTTCAGACTACTTAATGAAAAATGGTATTTATATGACACTAGAAGGTTGAAGGCAGGTAGATGGCTCAATGGATAGAGCATTGGGCCTGGAGTCAGGAAGACCTGAGTTCAAATACAACCTCAGACACTTACTAGCTGTGTGGCCCTGGGCAAATCACCTAACCTCTGTTTGCCTTAATCCACTAGAAAAGGAATTGGCAAAATACTTCACTATTTTTGCCAAGAAAACCCCAAATGGGATCATGAAGCATCAGGCATAACTGAACAACAATGAGAAGGTTGCCAAAGTATTCCATATGTGTTATTTCATTTGAAATTCCCAACAGTTTTTCAAGGTAGGTACAACAGGTGTGATTCACCCAATTTTCATGCTAGGAATGATGAATGAGAAAAGTCAAAGGATTTGTCCATCATCACCTATCAGGAGCAGGCTTTAGAACCAAGTCTTCCTGCTTCCAAGTCCATCATTCTACTCACTGTGGCACATTGATTGTCCATTCTACCTTAGCTTTCACTATCAGATATGTATATTATGAAAAGTTTCATTTTTAGGGAAGGTTAATTTGTATAATACAAAAATCTCAGAAATGGACAAGAAATAAAAAATAACATTTTCACCTATAAAAATTCTTAGCTCAGCCTGGGATTCTAAGGACATCATGACTAGGACTGTAGCTTTTCTTTGGTTTAGCTAATTGTACCCAAAGTTAGACTGCTTTCTCAAACGGTTTGGATAATTCTCACCACGTTAATTCATTAAGCAAAGTTTCTAGGAGCAAAATCCTTTTGGTTCCTGAACCTCTTCTTATGTGAAAAGTAGCTATTACCCATTGTATCACAGAATCTTATAGTTGGAAGGACCCTCCAAAGCCATCCAGTTCAGTGTGTAATCTGACCACATTTGCAACAAGTGATCATATAGCCTTCACACTTTACTAACTACAGAGGAGAGCCTTCACACTTTACTAACTGCCTTTACCTCTCTAATTGTTTTTCCTTGCCTCTGTATAACTTCCTCCTAATGTTCCTAGTTCTACCTTCTGGAACCAAACTGAAAAAAAATCTCATTCTTCAAACACTGAACAAGTGTTCTGGGCAAGAATGATGGTTTTGGAAACCTATAAGGCAGTGCAAAAGACTCAGGTTCAAATACTTACTCTGCTATTTACTGTGTCATGTTGGTCAAGGTTTTTGATCTCTTTAATCCTTGTTTTCCTCATCTTTAAGATGGTGGAACAAAAAGGGCAGCTAGGTGTTGCTTTGGATAGAATACCAGTTGTGGAGTCAGGGGGACTTAATTTCAAATACATCTTCAGACACTAACTCTATGACCCTGGGCAAATCACTTGACTCCTATTGCCTCCAAAAAAGGAAAAAAAAAAAAAAAAGATGATTAGGCTAGGCTGCTTAATGTCCCTTTTAGCTCTAAATCTATTAAATACTTGGAAGAAGTTATTTTACCCTTCCCACTTCCCCAAAGATTCCAGTCCTCTAGGCTAAACTTCCATGGCTTCTTCAACCTAGCCTTGGCACAGTCATAATGCCATTACTACCTGTATTGTCCTTTAGTGGGTCAAAAAAATTCCTAAAATATGCCTCTAGCACTTAGAGCAATATCCCTATATGATCTGACAGTGGATGAATATAGTGAGACTCTCACTTCTGGTATTCTGGACATTTCTGGTATTTCTTGATGTCCTCAGAAAATTACAGACTCAAAGTATATCATGTCTATAAAAATCCTTTAAAAGTATAAAATGCTTATCAATATAAATTATTATCATTATAAACAACAGTTCATCAGATTATTGAAAGATGTGTTCTCTGTGTGTGCCTACCCATAGTACAATTCTGTATGACTGTTTAAGCATCCCATATTGCCTGAGCCTTATGGTCTGCATGCCAAAATACATGAGTTATTTTCACATATTGTACTTGATGAGTGTTTGGTGCATATCGAAGGATTTATTTACATGCCGAGAACTAGCTTTGTTTTTCCTCTCATGAAAACCAACCTTCAACTGTAAATCAAACAACAGTATGTGTTTTTAAAGCTTATTAATATTGAAGTATGAATAGTTATTCAGATTAGATTTGAATCCAAGTGGACAGGTGTTACTTGTCATTATTTTCCCTCTGATATTTATACATAAGCATAAATGATATTGAATGGGAGAAGGATACAGCATAATGTAGGGGGAAAAAAATCATTTTCCTGAGGAAATTCTTTGTTCTAATGGATGCTTACCACTAAACCATTCTGTGACCTTGGATAAGTCACCGTTCTGAGTCCTAGGTTTCACATCTGTTAGTTAAGATGAGGAGGTTAGACCAGGTAAACTATAATAATTCCTTCCAGTTCCAGTCAAATAAGTAAATATATATTAAGTGCTTACTATTGCCAGAGATACAAAAAGAGGGCAAAAACCAGTCCCTGACCTTAAGGAGTTTACCTTCTAATAGAGGAAGACAACACATAGAAAGAAAATGAAAATCACAGGGGCCGGGGTGGGAGGTACGTAAAGGTGGGGGAGTGATGGAGAAGTCCAGAAGAATACAGGCAGGGGGGGAATGAAGAGACGGCTGGCCCAGGTACCCTCCTTTAGGGCAAGTTCTGAGAGAAGCCCTTCACACTCTAATCAGAAGGAGTGACGTCAGGCACAGAGGGCACTGATGAGGTATGAGTTCTAGTCCTGAAGTGATATTACAGCATCAAGAGATTCCTGGGGCATGCTGGAAAAGTTTAGGGGAGTACAGCTGGGTGAGAAATGAATACTAACATGATAATGATTTTATAATTTGAGAACAAGACATTGCTATGTTTCCATATTCTTCTTAGAGTATCATGTTATTCTTATTATTTTTTGAAAGTTTTTGTCTTTGAAATGCCAGACTACTGCTATCTGTGCTGTGGTACTTGGATATACTAGGTTTTAAGTCAATCATATCCAGTATTTGGGGGTTTCTCAATCTTATAATGAAAGAGTCAAGGCATCAACCATTTGATGTTAGTTTGAATTTCATGTAGAACAGGTGTATATGTCCACAATGGTAAGATTTGGTGAGATGAATTGCTTGGCAGCCTGGAGATTGGGGAAGGGGAGAAGAGAATTTGGAGAATAGAGTAAGGTCATCCTCATCTTGTTAGGAGGCAGAATAAGCTATTTCCCCCTCCCAGGATTTTATCAATTAAGTTTCTTGAGAGGACCGACAATATTGTTCTGTGTCTGTGTATCATTGCGTTTCCTGAATAATGGAGACCAAGATGATATTGATGGCTGAAACACACAGATAATCCCCATAACTTTTTTTAACTACAAGTTTCAACTTTATCTCCCTAAGTAGTTACAGATTTAATTATCCTTCAATTTGTTGAATGGATGTTCCTGTTCCTTATTTTATTTTTCTTCCTGTTTTAAGTTTCCCATTATTCACATGCAAGTTCCTCTTGTACAACACAGACATGAAATAAAACTGCTACTACTTCCCAACTCCTCAACCACGCTGATCATGGAATCAAGACTGAATTAGTTCCTGTCATACTGAAAATTTTTGATTCATTCATCAAGATTTGGGGGAAAACATAGGATAAATCCTTGAAATTTTGTAGTATTAAGAGGTCAGCTGATTTTGGAAGTGTGATCCATATGGGTTACCTTTGTAGTCTATGCATCACTATTTTGTGGGTGGAGGAGGGAGGTTGAAAATAGGACAAAGCTGTGATTTTATCGTTAGAAGAATTCCTCCTGTGTAAAGGCTGACAATTTTGTGCAACCCTACCTCACTTAAATCCAGTTCACATGGGAGTCAAGACATCACCTGTGATGTTAACAGTCCTTTGAAAATGAAAGAGAAACAACAACAAATTTTACAGTTTTCTGGGGCACTGAGGGAAGTAACACACCCATGGTCGCTCAGCATGTGTCAGAAGCAAAATTTGAATTCAGGTTTTCCTGATTTCAAGTTCAACTCACTGTGGACCCAAGCTCCAGATCATTATTTAACATCCAGACATCTACCCAAGTTCACCTTGCCATCTGCCTACTGCTGTGTGTCTCTGTTTCCTCCACTTCCAGTCCCTCCCTTTTTCCCCATGGCCAGATCTAGGCACAATAATCAAATCAATAGTTCCATTGCTTCCTAAAAGAGCATGTCAATTTAGTGACATGGATCAAATCACAATATCCCTATGATTCCTAAACCAAAATTCCTTCCCCTAAGCCACAACTATGTATGTTGTTGCCTAGCACTTTAGGGTTAGGATTTCTCTTTCTGTATTTCAATCCCTGTGGCCTCTTATACTGTCTGGCACATAATAAGGGTTTAAGAATGCTTTTGAAACTTCTTTCCTCTTAGTTCTTTGTCATATTAACATTTGCAGTGCAAAACCTTCAAGTGAATTTTTGACAATGGGTTAAGATTCTGAGAAGGAATATCACCAGTATCATTTAAAAAAAACTAATTCCCTTATTAATTCAAATCAGGATTGTCTGGGCAGTGGCAAGTGTGTGTGGAGAAGTCTCTATAAGGCCTTTTGCCCCATGGAAGTAGTCTCTGAATCAAAAACATTTGAGAATCATTGTTTAAAAAGGATACAGTTCCCAGGAGGAGACTCATATCAATAAATGGGAACTTTTTCTCCAGTCTATGGACCAGAAATGGGCTGGTAAAGATTACTCTTGTAGCTTTGGCAATCATAGACCATGATCATAGTTCTAGAGCTAGAAGAAGCCTCAGAGGTCATTTAGTCCAAGCCTCTCTTTTTGCAGATGAGGTAATTGAGCCTCAGGTAGGGCTATATGATTTGCCTAAGTTCACAGAGACTGTAAACATGACAAATGAGAATCCCTGATATCTTTGCAAAAAATAATGGAATGAGCCTCAGGAAGATTTTAAAGAGACAAAGTCTGGGGAAATAGGAAGGGTAAAAATAATGATCAAGACAAATAGGCAAGGAAACAAGGTTTGGCTTCTTTCCACATGATATTGGATGGGCACTTTTGTGGAGTGGGAACAAGGGATTTTTTAATTTAAAGTCAAAGAATGTAGAGACTTAAAAGGAAGAACCAATCAGAGCTTCTCAGAGCTTGAGATAAATGTTTTATATTATTCAAATCATATGAATAAAAATCAAATCAAAAACAAGTTTTAGTGAAGGCTGTGCGAAATTTTTTCAATTTTTCCATCACTATGATAATAGCAAATGATTTTTAAATAGTCCCTTACAGATTACAAAGTACTTTCTCTAGCCATCCAGTGGTTAGACTGCTGGAGTCAGGGAACCATGAGTTCAGATTCTACCTCAGATATTTATTATCTGTGTGACCCTAGGCAAATAACCTCTTGGTTTCAATTTCCTCATATATTACACAGGCATATGTATCAACAAGCACCCTAGCATACCTAGGGCAGCTACTAGCACAGGTTCTTAGATCTGCTTTTCTAAAGGAAAGCAACTCAAAATGGGTTAACAATCTTACTTTAATCAAGCATATCATTTAACTAGTTCAGGGGGGAAAGTCA
>CM053591.1:85707719-85751460 GCA_028646515.1 Pseudochirops corinnae
TGGCGCCACAGGCTCCACGTGACCACATTCAGCCTATTAGGGAACAGAGTATACTTTCAAATATCCAAGGGTCCTCAGAGTCACGTAGCCACTTTAGCAAAGGGCCTAGGGGCAGGGAAGATCTTCAGATTCCCATAACAGCATATTAATAATAATAACTACCTCCCCGTGGGGAAGATCACATGACAGAATATTCGTAAAGTGTTTTTCACATCTCAAAGTGCTGTATAAGTGCTAGATGTCTTTTAATCCTCACAGCAACCTTGACAAAGTAGGCAATGCAAATATCAAATTCATTTCACAAATGGAGAAAATGAGTCCAAGAGCAAGGAGATGACTTGCCCAAGGTTGCACAGCTAGTAGATACAGATCTGAGACTTAAACCCACATATTTCCACGTATGTACCGGTGTATTTATATATGTGTGTGTATACATTGACATTCTTAATTATTGCCTTTATTTTCATAATCAAAAAGGACTATCATGAAATAAACATTTGTCGATTATGTTTTAATTTGAGGGATTTTGACTACATGATCTCTAAAGTATCTTCCAGCTTTAAATTTCTGAAACCATTTGATCTTTTTACATTTGTCACCTCCATCAAAGCATCACCCTTATCCTCGCTCCATCCCACAAATCTCACATGCTTTCTCTTTGCTCCTTATAAGTCCGTTTACAGTTAGTCATTCTATTTGCATTTCTAGTAGAACCAGTGGTCAACGGATTTATGTGTCTTTGAGGAAAACTAGAAAATGAATGAAAAGAGATTTTCTATTTCCTTGTAACTTTTATGACATGCTGGACTTTCTGAAATTCAGGATTAAGAATCCAGAGAAAACTTGCTCCTTTCAGAGAAAGATCAAGAGAGGAGGAAAGCCAACTTTTAAAGACAGAGGGATTGTGCAATCATGACTCAAACACATTATTGTGTGAAGACAGAAACCAGATCATGTCCTATTTTTACCACAGCGATACATTTACCACAACGAAAAGCACTGAATATCTGATGTTTCTATGAAACACCTGACCTTTACCTGCTACCTTGGGCCTGTGCTCTAACAGAATAATGACTCAGGATTCTGAGTGCAGTCAAGTCACTTTCCAGCTAATGACATTCTGCATTGTTTCTGTGGTGGGATTTTACTTTCAATCTCACTCTTTAATAGCCATTTAGTTTTGGTAATTACGGTATACCTGGAAATTCAAATCAACTCCTCATATTGCTCATTCGCCTCCCACATGCGTACTTTTCCAAGAGAACAGAACGAGACAGTTTGTAGTTAACTAGGATCATTTTAAAATTTTTCTCTAGAGGTCTTTAAAATACAAAGTATCTATCTTTTTATATAAAGATCTTAATTTGGTTACCTCCCCAATTATGTTCATGCCTGAAAAAATCCCCCAGAAAAATAACACCTACAGTACCCTCCAGTGGCAGAACCAGGGATTTAAATCAGATATTGAGAAATCAACTTTTTTTTTTTCTGTGAAGAATCTTGGAACATAGAATGTTAGAGCCAAACACAACATTAAAGATCATCTAGTTCAACATTCTCTTTTTAAAGAGGAGGAAAATGAGACATAAGTGAAATGGCTTGCCTGATGTCACACAACTAGGCAAAGTTAGAAGAGTAATAAAATTATTATTAGAATATTACTAATATTGCCAACAATGTTAGGTTAGGATAATAAAGGTAGCTCTTTTATATATCATGCATTAGAGTTTGCAAGGTATGTTGCATCTGTTACATCATTTTATCCTCAAAGCAATATTAAGGCAGGAAGTTCAAGTATTATTATCCCATTTACATAGATCAGAGAAAACTCAGGCTTAGAAGTCAAAATGACTTGCTCAAAGTCACATGACCAGTTAACGTCAAACATAAGGCTACAAACAAATTATCTTGACATATTTGGAATTATAATTATGGAAAGAAAACACAATAAATATCAACTTTTAAATATATTTAAATGTAGGTCGATATGCAAATAATGTTTTTGTTTTTAAAATTATTCTCTTTCAGGTAAATTGAACTATTTTATTGAATGATTCCCACCCCCACCCCCCTTTTTGTTCCAGACTAGTGATTTTATTAGTGAACAGAATGGCAGGGAAACTCCAGCTAGTACAGACCTGTGTTGTTCTGCAATTTGCAATCTTAAAGATGACCTGCCTGGGCAAAATAGAGGTTAGGTGACTTGTCCAGAATCATACAGCCCCTGTGTCTGTCACAGGCTAGATTTAATACCAGTTCTTCCTTACTGGGTGTAGCTCTCTGTCTACTCTATCCCCTATGCTATTCTGCCTCACTGTTCAATAACTACTAATGTAATAGTCCCAATCCTAGAGGCAAAATCTCCTTTGATAGTTTAAACTCCAATTTTACTACTTATCTTCATGCATTAATCCATATGGATTCTTCAAGTTAGCTACTTTTGGAAAGAAAAGTAAATGTGCCTTTTCTACAATGTCATTTCTCTCTTTGGAGTTCTGCTCTGAAAATTATTTTGGTGATTGTTTACATCTACCATGAGCGTCTTCTTGCCGTAATGTCTGGACCGTTGTATAGTTGGAGGATAATTTATGGTGCAGATATCCTCACTTTGGGTAGTTTTGGATCTGACTGGAAAACCTATTCCAAAGCATCTTCAACGAACTGTCATTTAGGTATATCACTCTCTGTGCATCTCCTTCTCCCTTAATTTTATCTTAATATCTACTATGAAAAGAATTCAGGGGTGAGAGTTCACAACTTCATTGCAGGTAAGATGGCCACACAGAGCATGAGGGACCATTGGCACACATTTTGACTATAACACAGTGTATGCCTTGGAGGTTCTTTGTCCTCTCTTTCATATACTGACCTCCTTGGATTCCTGTTAAGTCCCAAATTAAATTTGACTTTCTACAAGAAACCTTCCCCAACCCCCCTTAATCCCAGTGCCTTCTCTCTGTTAATTTTTTTCTGGTTTGTTCTGAATATGTTTGCATATTATATATATACAAATATATACATACATATATATACATATATGTATGTATATATTTGCATGTTAGATTGTAAGCTCCTTGAGGGCAGGGACTGTCTTTTGCCTATTTTTGTACCCCAGTGCTTGCTTACCACAACATCTGGCACATAGTAGGTTCTTAATAAATGTTGATTGATTGATTGAAATAAAGGTAAGCAGAATCTGTCCAAAGCAAAGCCATGGTACTTTATCCTCATTGTTTTTAGTTCAACCCAGGAAACTTCCTTTTCTACTCCAATAGAGCAGATATCACCTTTTCAGTATCAGATGGATTTCTATTCCTGCTTTCTTTTCTCCCCTACCTACTTCCTCCAAAAACTAAAGGCTCTGATACCATCCAGTAGGCTTTAAGTAAACTTCCTTCCCATTGGTATGTTAATACTCCCAAATATTTGGGCTTTAATGTCTTTAAATTTACTTAGTTTAAGTTTGGGGAACGAGAAGGAGAGAGATTGATGAAGATGGGAATGGGAAAGGAGACACGATTTCCAAACCATAATACTGTAAATCTTAGTCAGAAGGAAAGCCTTCTTATGTCTTTGTAGGATGTCCTAACCCCTTTTCTCACTTTCTCTCCTCTCTCTACTGGTTCATCCATCCCTTCCTGGCCCTTTATTTTTAAAACTTTCAGGTAATAGAAGCCTATTTTCACTTTGTCTTCTCCTTTCCTCTGGCCTGGCTCTCCACTCCTAATTCTCATGCATGTTTTCCCAAATGTAGGAAAACCAAATTGCATTTCTGCAGTTTCTGCCACCTAAAGCCCTCTAGTATCAGGTCACCCAGAGACACAGGACAAGGAGCAGCTGCTCAGTTCATATAAGGATATTTGGGGGAACATTGAGTCAAGTCTGATGAGACAGGAGGACATGAGTAGGCTCTCAGGGAATAATGGGAGACATGATTGGGTAGGTTACAGAACACAGTTGTGGGAATAATAGACATGATTTGTGTGTGTACATGATGATAAATATTTGTTATGAAAAAATGTCACAATGGATGCTAATTGTAGATACATGAGAAGGTATAGTGGAAAGAGGAATGAAAGGAAGAAAGGAAGGAAGGAAGGAAGATGAAAGTAAAAAAGAAAGAGAAAGACACAATTGTTTGGCTGTATTAATACCTGTTGTGGTTGTTTCTTATTTAACTTTTATTACTAATTACTGTATCAAAGAATAAAGACAGGAAGTAGACCTGTGATCTCGTTGGTAGCAGAGAACGTTTCGGGAAGCAAACTCCTTTAAGGAATGCAGGTCGGAGCCTTTTCTGTCCTTCCTGGTCTTATAAAGGTACCTAGAGATTAGGTAACTTGCTTAGGATCACACGTCCAACATGTGGCAGAGGTGGGTTTTAAGCCCACATTTTCCTGTTTTTGTGGTTGGTTCTCTAGTCCCTACACTCCCCTGCCTTCTAAAAGGTCTTCCTATTTTCACTATCCCTTTTTAAATCCATTCTTCATGTTCTTGTCAAACTAATTTCTCTTATGCCCAGATCTCTGAAAATAACACTTGCTCAAAAATTCTTCAGTATCTCCTGTTGCTTAATGATTAAGTTTCTATTTCCTTGGTATTTAAGGTCCTCTAGAAATTGGAACTGTCTTACCTTTCTAATCCTTTTCACTTTCCAGAAAACCTGGCTGCATGATTACTGAAGGTCCTTCCTGACTCTCAATCCAATGATTTGGCAACCACTGCCAGTCTCAGTAGTGCCCCTTTTGTCTTGCTTCCATGCCTTTGTTCAACTTCCAACTACCATGATCCTAAATTTAAGCAATTTCAAGTCAAATCAGTTAGCATTTATTGAGCACTCATTATGTGACCAAGTACTGCACCAGATGCTAAGGATATAAAGAAAGGGGAGAAAAGCACAGTTCCTTTGTTCAAGGAGTTCACAATCAAATAGAGGGTAGGCAGGGGTTCCCAAAGCTCTATTATTTTAGAACTGCAGAAAGACTTTTGGAACACCCTGTTTGGAGGACACATTGCAAATAATCTCAGAGAGTTTAGCATTCCAAATGCCCTGAATTTCCTATTACCTTTTCCCATTGAAATCCTGCCCATCCCTAAAAGCCCAACACAAGTACTTACTCACTGTTTAAGGGAGACTTCTTTGATTTCTTGCCAGATCAAGTCAGATCTTGCAAAGCAGTTGGTTTACTTCTCTTTTATGTACTGATCATGTGTTATATATTATGTTTATTTGTCTTTGTGTCATATAACCACTCCTGTACTAGAAACATAGGCTTGAACCTATTTAATTATTGTTTTATATCCCCAGAACCTAATATATTGCTGTATATACAGGAGGCATTTAATTGAAGCCAGTGCATTATAATCTCCAGATGACAGAGGTTGCTTTATTTATTTTCTTTGTGTACTCAGTGTTTAGCACCATACTCAACACAGTATTTAATAGGTAGGTAGGTATTTAATAAATGCTTATTGATTACTTGACTAAAGATGAAATTTATCTTTTTTTAATATAACTATAAATTCTATTCCTAAGTAATCAGGATTCATAATTTGTTCAGCACAATCACCTCTGCATGCAGCTTTGCAACTTAAAAATCATAGGAGGGAATTTTGGTTGGAAGATGTGGCTTCAAGCCTGGGCTCTGTTAACCTTTCCAATTTTCAGTTTGCTTTGCTCATCTGCAGTGGGGATAATTTCCTCCATATATACCTCACAGTGACATTATGAAGATAAAATTATATGTGTATGTGCATATATATTCATGGAAATGCTTTGAAAAACTAAAAAGTCCTATGCAAATGCCAAGTGAGTATTATTAATAAAAGTCTGAGAGGCAGATCAGTTGTCACCTCCTCCATGAGCCCTTTATTGATTCTCTTCCCATCCCAGTAGCTAGAATCTCTCCCCTGAAATTAGCTTATATTGCATTGGCATATTTTGTATATTCTTATATGTGTTCATATTCTCTCCCCCTGCCCCCAGTGTAATATATGTTATTGAGAGTGCGGACTTCTTTTGGTGTTGTCTTTCTATCTCCATCTCTTTGCATAAATCCTGGACATTCTTGTTGATTTATTAATTGGAGGAGGCTTCATGGTACAGTGGGAAAAGCACCTGCTCTGGAGTCAGAGAAATTGGGTTCATGTCCTACCTCAGATACTTTCAATGTTTGTGGCATTGGACCAATTGTCTAGCCTCTCTTGGCCTCAGTTCACTCATCTTTAAAATTAACATATATGATTTCTGGACTCCCTTAAAATTCTTCGTCATTGATCCTTTGCAACAAACTCTTCAGCTTAAAGAATGTGGTCATATCTCCCCAGCTGTAATGGTAGCAGGGCTCTTCAGGAGCACCTGGACATCTGACTGTCAACTAACACCCAATCAGATGTGATTTGCTTGGTATATCAGCTTCAAAGGTTTTCGTTCAGTTTTAAGCTATTAAGCTATTTAAGGCATTAAAACTGAAATTGCCATAAGACTTTTGGGACACCCCACATCTAGTAAAGAACCAGAAATGAATCCATTTGCCAGAATGTGATATTAAGAATACTGTACACACACACACACACACACACACACACATAGAGTTGTGAGATGAGTCATTTTGTGCCAAGAAAAGCTTAGTATTATATCCACAGATTACAGGTTTTTTACCTTAGCCAACTGTGCTGTAAATGCATGCATGGAGGAAGACCAAATGAGAGTCAGTATGGCCCATTACAAATCACAATCCCTACCAGACATAAACAGCCAAAAGACTCTTTGCTGCTTATTGTGGGCCAGTAAATTTGGTAGCATCTTTCAAAGAAGGACAGAATGTCATAGAAATGGCTTCAGCAGCTATATCTAAGATATAGCTTATCTATAGCCCTGTTCAATAATTTTAACTTTTATATAAAAATGATGTTCTGATTTTCATAAAGTGGTAGAATGGAGGAAACTATAGACATTGTATAATCCAGAGTCTTTATTTTACAGATGGGGAAATTTGTATGTTGGAATCACACATATAGTAAGGGGAAGAGACAGGAAAAGGACCCATATCTCCTGCTCAGTCTCCATTCATTTTACTAAACTGTCTTGTGTCAACTATAAACAAATGACCCAATGACCTTATTCACTCATGTATTTATTTATTTACTTATTTTCCCCCTTATGGTATAGGGAACCCTGTGAGGAACTCCTTCCAATGCAGATGAACCTTTTCTTTATAAATTATGGTCTTAGATGTTTTTCTAAGAATACTAAGAGGTTAAGTGACTTGCCCAATCATGTAAAAAGTCTTTGTTGTAAGTAAGTTTAGAATCTAAGTCATCCTAATTTCAAGGCTTCCTTCCTTTTTTTTTTTTTTTTTTTGGAAGGCAATTGGGGTTGTGACCTGTCCAAAGTCACACTGTTAGTAAGTATGTCAAGTGTCTGAGACCAGATTTAAACTTAGATCCTCCTGACTCCAGGGCCGGTGTTCTACTCACTGCCACACCTAGCTGCCCCTCAAGGCTTCCTTCCTACTCACTTTCTCCTCTGGCCTTTCTTTGTAAATCCAGTATTAAGGCAGTGTATGGCACATGGTAAGTATTTAATAAATGCTTATTATCTGTCTGACTCCATTTGTATATCATCTAAACCTTGCTAAATATCTTGAGACTGATCAATAGGCTATTTGGATAAAGCAAAGAAGGGGAAAATACCCATTGAATTATATATTTTGTAAGAAAAAAAAACCCTCTTTAGAATACTTTTTGGATCATTTACTATCAATGAATAGGTACTGGGAAAGCTTGATAACAGAAGGTACCAAAAAATCAAAGCCTCGTAGTGGTGATTTTGTTTTTGTTCTTTGCTATTGTTTGTGTGCACCCTGCTTCAGTCACAGGGTAAGTGATGCTGCTATTAATCTCCCTGACTTTGAGATCTTTCATGTGAGTAGGTCCTTGAATTGTAATTTCCAAGCTCAAACGCACAGTTTGATCTCTAAAAGGTGACTTACAGTCACTAATCTTGTTGCCTTGGCTAGTAGTAAGAGAGTAGCTATTATTAGAGTGGCCTATAGTCATTACTATGCCACTTTCTATGATTCAGAATCTACCAAATTGGCATTTGAAAAGTCAGATTGTAGGTGTGCTGGGATTAAGTTGGGATTTTTTGAGCTAGGGGGGAGGAAAGAATTTTTTTCCTCTATGGCCAACTAACTGTTCATATAGCACATGCGCCCTATGCCTGCTGACAAGAGGAAGAAAATGACTTGGAATGGAGTCATATGTATAGAACACTTGCTGACTAGAGTTCTAGGTCACAATGTATTGCTTTTGGAGAATTTATTGCTTTCAGCAAATCCAGATTTGCAGGGCAAATGCATCAAGATAGATCAAGTAAATGAAACCATCATCACATTTATGTTCAATTCTTCTGGGACCAAATTTCAAATCTCATAAGTTGAAAAAGAAAAGAAATGATGAAAAGTACTTTCTTGAATTTCATAGGTCCCCTTAGAGGTTTGTCATCAGAAGCATGGCTATTTTAACCAAGTTTTCACTCTTGGCTTTATAACCAAAGTAGTGAATTAAAAGGGTGCTTATTGGACTGCTTTGGGAAAATCTGTAGGCAAGTTCAGTAAAAGGCTGATAATAGTTGCTTTTTTTTGTTGTTGCCAGGGTGACCTTCAGTAACTGAAATTCTGCTCTGTGTTTGCAAAGCATATGTAGACTTAGCTTTGAAAGCATGACAAGACCCTTGAGATCTGGGATGTGTCAGCTAGCAGCTCTGAAGCAAGACTTCTAACCAGAGGCAATGCCCTCATCTTTCAGGAGAATTTTCTAATCTTATCAGAATGTGTTGAGAAAGTGAGTTTCTAGGAATTCTTTTCTGATGAGCTACTTCAAAGAGAGCAAGTTCAGGAATATGTTGAAAAAGTATGAGTTATGAGTAATGACAAAGAAGTGCTTATGTCTTGAGAGGGGTTATTTCACCTTTCAAATGCACAAATATGTATGTAAACATACATGTATATATACACATACGTATTTGTATATGCATATGTAATCTCAGATAGAATTTTGACAGTGACTACAGTTTTCTTACTGAATATTATAATGGAGCTACCTTATACATGAAACAGTCAAACATCAATGGCAGAATCAGGACTTAAATTTAGGCTTTCTCAAGTCCAAATCTAGTGATATCTCCATTGTAACATGTAATCAATAATATTAATAATAAATACATTTTTAAAGTGAAACTTTAACTAGGTTTTCAAGCTCCAAACACCTCCCCCTCAACAATTTCATTGCTTTATAATTTATATTTCTGGATAAATGTCTTATTTTTATGCAGATAACTTAAATTTTAGACAACTACTTTGATGTAATACAATCCAAGAGATTTTTTGTTGGCTTGTTTTTAAATAATGGCTGCTTGTGTTATTGTTACTTTATGTACGAAGCAGTTCAACTCGGGAGTAATCCACAATAGATTATTTCAACCTAAAAAGTATCTATGTAGACTTTTTAAGATAATAAAAGGTACCTTGGAAACAATTACCAAAGTATCACTCAGGAGAGGAATATATTGATCATTTGAGATATATTTTCTCAAATAATTAGAGAGAATAAAGCTTTAGCATTACAAAAGGAATACGTTTATATTTGTAACAACTTATTTGGTATGTATTGGGAATAGTGACATTTTTGGGTAAGGGACTTCAAATGAGAGATACACTAGATAAGGAAGGACAGTTGCAAATCACCCCCAATTTTTGTTGTAAAGGCAATAATAGCATTTCTTCCAGTTTTTTAGACTGTATTCAGTTTTCTATTTCAAAGCACTAGACTGCTGCATTTCTCAAAACTTAATGTGTTAGCTCTAAATAAAATGTAGTCAAGACAGCTTTATACCAGAACTGTCTGGAGAAACAAAATCCTCAAGTCTCTGGTTTGTTGTATTTAGATTTCAACATAATTTAAGTGTAAAATATAAGAAACTGAAAGATTGTTTTCTAGCTCTAAATCTATGATCCCTTAGGTTAACAGTAATTATATTACTAATAAGTAATTATTTAATTTGAAAAACTTATATTTTAAGCTAGTTTTTCAAATTAAAACTAAAAGAGATTCAATTGTAGAAATCTAGTTGATTTTTCTTACTTAGGGGAAATGTAACTTACATGTGCAATGGTTTGGTGAGCATTGTTGTTCAATTGTTTCAGCTGTGTTTAACTTTTCATGACCTCATTTGGGATTTTCTTGACAAAGAAACTGAAGTGATTTGCCAGCTGCTTTTACAAATGAGAAAACTGAGGCAAACAGGGTTTAGTGACTGGCCGAGGGTCACACAATATCTGAGGCCTGAATTTTAACTCAGGTTCTCCTGATTGTAGGCCCAGTGGTTTATCTTAATTACTGTTTTCAAGAATATTGGGTTTTAGTCCTGAAGTAAATGATGATCTTCTCTATTCTAGCAAGTTTTTCTTTTATTTGGATCTTTGTAGCTCTGGGTGTTAGCTTCTGCTAGTACTTAATTCTTTTTAAAACTTTAATGATTTAAGTCCCCACTGGGGACAAGGTTGTCATTTGTAGTTGTCATTATCAGATTTGTTCAACTTCAGAACTGTCATTTTCTATTATGCCACACAGCCTAGTGCTGCCAGTTTGAAGCAAGTCATTGCAAAGGACATAGAAATAATGCTTGTATCTGATTATAGTATTTTTTTCAGAACTTATTTATTTATTTTTAGCTTTCAACATTCATTTCCACAAGATTTTGAGTTCTACATTTTCTCCCCATTTCTCCTCCACCCCCACCCCAAGATGGCAAGCATACTGATTACCCCTTCCCCCAGTCTGTCCTCTCTTATATCCCCCCTATCTTTCCCCTTGCCCCCTTACCTCTTACTTTCTTGTAGGGCAAGGTGGATTTTTATACCCCATTACCTATATATCTTATTTCCCAGTTTCATGTAACAACAATTTTTTAACATTTGTTTTTAAAATTTTGAGTTCCAGATTCTCTCCCTTCTTCCCTCCTCACCTACCCCCACTGGGAAAACAAGTAATTCAATATAGGTTCTACAAGTATAGTTACGCAAAACATTTCCATAGTAGTCGTATTGTGAAAGACAAATTATATTTTCCTAAATCCGATCCTGCCCCCCATTTATTCTATTTTCTCCTTTGATTTTGTCCCTTTTCAAAAATGTTTGCTTCTGACTACCTCCTCCCCCAATCTGCCCTCCCTTCTGTCATCTCCCCTCTTTTATCCCCTTCCCCCTACTTTTTGTAGGGTAAAATACCCAACAAAGTCTATATGTTATTTCCTCCTTAAGCCTAATCCCATGACACCTCTCTGCTCTTCACCTCCAATGTAATAATTTTCTCTTGCCTCTTTTATGCGAGATAATTTATCCTATTCTATCTCTCCATTTCTCCTTCTCCCAATATATTTCTCTCTCACGTCTTAATTTTATTTTTAGATATCATCCCTTTATATTCAACTTACAATGTGCCCTCTGCCTATGTATACACATACACAAACACACATATATATATGCACACATATACACACATATGTATATATTCCCTTCAACTATCCTAATACTGAGAAAAGTCTCATGAGTTACAAATATCATCTTTCCATATAGGAATGTAAAGAGTTCAACTTTAATAAGTTCCTTATGATTTATCTTTCCTGTTTATCTTTTAATGCATCTCTTGTTTCTTGTATTTGAAAGTCAACTTTTTTGTTCAGCTCTGGTCTTTTCATCAAGAATACTTGAAAGTCTTCTATTTCATTGAATGACCATATTTTCCCCTGAAGCACTATCTGAGTTTTGCTGGGTAGGTGATTCTTGGTTTTAATCCTAGCTCCTTTGACCTCCAGAATATCATATTCCAAGCCCTTTGAACTCTTAGTGTAGAAGCTGCTAGATCTTGTGTTACCCTGATTATGTTTCCACAATACTCAAATTATTTCTTGCTGACTGCTTGCAATATTTTCTCCTTGACCTGGAAATTCTGGAATTTGGCTATAATATTCCTAGGAGTTTTCTTTTTTGGGATCTTTTTCAAGAGACGATTGGTGAATTCTTTCAATTTCTATTTTACCCTCTAGTTCTAGAATATCAGGGAAGGTTCCTTGATAACTTCTTGAAAGATGATGTCTAGGCTCTTTTTTTTTGATCATGGCTTTTAGGTAGTCCAATAATTTTTAAATTATCTCTCCTGGTTCTATTTTTTAGGTCAGTTTTTTTTTTTTCCAATAAGAAATTTCACATTGTCTTCTATTTTTTTTTCATTCTTTTGAATCTGTTTTATAATATCTTGATATCTCATAAAGTCATTAACTTCCATTTGCTCCAATATGATTTTGGAGGAATTATATTCTTCAGTGAGCTTTTGAACTTCCTTTTCCATCTGGACATTTCTATTTTTTAAGGCATTCTTCTCCTCATTGGCTTTTTGGACCTCTTTTGCCATTTGAGTTAGTCTATTTTTAAGGTGTTATTTTATTGAGTATTTTTTGGGTCTCCTTTAGCAGGCTGTTGACTTGTTTTTCCATGATTTTCTTGCATCATTCTCATTTCTCTTCCTAATTTTTCTTCTACTTCTCTTACTTGATTTTCAAAATCCTTCTATGACCTGCCACCAATTCATATTTTTCTTGGAGGCTTTTGATGCAGGAGTTTTGACTTTGTTGTCTTATTTTGGTTCTATGTTTTGATCATCTTTGTCACCAAAGAACAATTCTATAGTCTGATTTCTCTTCCTCTGTTTGATCATTTTGTCAGCCAGTTACTTGAATTTTGAGCTCTTTGCCATGGTAGAACTCTGCTTCCAGAGTGGAGAGTGCTATGTCCCAAATTTCTGGGGTTTTATGCAACTGTTGTCAGAGCTTCTTCTAGGCACTTGCCTCAAAAGTGTGAGAAGGACTGCCTCTCTACAGCCTCAACAAGCTGTGCCACTCCAGTGCTCCTTACCCCAGGACTGCACCCAAGACTGCCACCCAGATCCAAGCAGGGCAAAACAAGAGGATCCTGCCTTAGCACCAGCAAAGAGATTCCTGCAGTTGCCCTCTGGTGAGCCACTTGGTCCCCCCATTATCTGTGGGCCTGGAGCCACGGAAGCAGCCACTGCTTGTCTGCTTGTGCCACTGTTGCTGCTGCTGCTGTTGCTGCCACTCTGCAGCCACCACTGCCCCCGGATCAGGGGTCAGACCACACTCTTCTGTCACCCATGTCCAACAGAGTTTCTCCACTGACCTTTTACTTTCTTTTTGGTGTTTATGGGTTGAGAGTCTGGAAACCACCACAGCTGCCTGCTCTGGCCTGGTCTGTGCCACCAATCTGTGCCAGTGTGGGCCACATAGGACTGTGTTCTGCTCCTAGCCTAGTGCAATAGACCCTTCCTGTCAACCTGTCAGGCTGTTCTCAGCTGGAGACATAGTTCACTCTGACATTTTGTGGCTTCTATAGCTCTAAAATTTGTTTAGAGTCATTTTTTTTTACAGGTATTTGAAGTAATTGGGGACAAGCTCAGGTAACTTCCTGCTTTTACTCCACCATCTTGCCCCCCCCATATTAGATTTCCATTTAGTATTTTAAGGTTCACAAAGTTCCTCCCTCTAATAAACCTTTGAGAAAGGTAGCCAGAGTATTGTTATTCCCATTTTATGCAGGAAGAAAGACAGGCTTAGAAATATCAATTGCTATCTCTAATGGTTCCATAGATAGTATCAATCTAGTTTTCTTTCTAGTTAAGAGGCTGCCTCTTATTAAGTACATTTTTTTCTGGCGTTAAGTTAGAAGACTAAGTAATATTGCATATGGCAAAGAAAATAATGATATTGAATTCTTTATTCAGGAAAGGCAATATATATAGGATCTCTTTTTTTTTTTATCAACGGCCAAATTGATCTAATCATGGAGCTCTTTTACAAGAATAATTGAACGTTAATTTTTGAAACCTTTCTAAGTTAAAGGATTAGTGAAACCATTAGAAATATTGATCTGATTTTTCAAAATACTGATAGTAATAGAAATCAACATTTGTCTTGAAATAGTACAATAGGCGAGAGCATCCCCAGAAGAATGGAAATGTATCACAGTTGTAAATTTTAGTGATCCCCTGTGCTATATGGTCTAGTTACTTCCTAGTAATCAATCTCTAGGCCAGGAGTAGTAATCAGATTCCTGGGGGTGTGTGTATGTGTGTGTGTGTGTGTGTGTGTGTGTGTGTGTGTGTGTGTGTGTGTGTGTTTGGGAGAGATAGTTAAAAGGGCAAACAGTATTACAAGTAAGCAAAATGGAATGTCAGTTGAGTAGTTAAAAATAATCACAAGGACAATTCCACAACATAGTTGTACTGTGGCAGAACACCACGTCTAGAACCTTTTAAATGAGATAATCCTTGTTTTCCATCCCTATCATACTATTTTGCTCTAAGAATCACCTATAAGACATTGACGTTGGTCACCTGCTCCTGAGTACTTACGGTTATTGGTGGCTGTGTGGGGGAGGTAATAGGAAATGAGAAGAATGTAGACATTTTCTACAGTAAAAGATGCTTAGGTTAAGAGGGAACGAACAAAAATAATAATAATGATACACTGCAACTCTTTAATCCTTTAAGTGGTAAAACAGTTATTGCTCTGCAGTGAGGTGCACGGATGAATGTATAACATATCTGTGCATATGTAACAAATCACATATATATGTAGTAAATATTGGAGAAGGAAACAGCAAACTATTCCGATATCTTTGTCAAGGAAAACCCCAAATGGGGTCATAAAGAGTCAGATGCCACTGAACAACAATAACAACAACAATGTGGTAAATGTAGTAAATATGTAGTATTTAAATATAGCAAACACATCCTTGTGCAGTAGAAATTGCACTGAATTTGGAGTCATAGAATTTGAGTTCAAATGCTACTTCTGTCATTTATTGTCTGTGTAACTTTGGGCACAATCTCTCTGGTCCTGAATTTCCACAACTACACACACACACACACACACACACAAACACACATGCACACACACACACACACACACACACACACATTGAGGTGTTGGTGGACTAAATAACCTCTGAGATCCCTTCTGACTCTAAATCTTCAGTCCTACTTTGAAAGGCAACAACAAATGGGTTAAACTACAAATCCATTGTTAATATTTCTATATCAGCATTGTTTTCTGACTCTTGTCATTTGAAGGAAGTACACAGATTGTGTATGAAGACAGAGAACAAATACCTCCAGAGCAGTGGTTCTCAACCTTCCTAATGCTACGACCCTTTAATACTTGTATGTGGGCATATCTGCATGTGGGTGGACCCACCTGGAGATGGATAGAGGAGCCATGCCTCAGTTCCTAAGACCATTGGAAATATGTGTTTTCCGATGGTCTTAGGTACCCCCTGTGACCTTTGTGAAAGGGTAGTTTGACCCCCAAAGGGGTCGCGACCCACAGATTGAGAACTGCTGCTCCAGAGCGTGGCAAAGCAACTTAAAATCTCTCCTTTAAAAATCTGTTGTCACTGGTTTGTTTGCTTTGAGTTGTTTTGCCATCTTTAATGTCACTAATATTAAGTGAAGCTTGAGTGACTTGATATTTTCATAGATAATGTTTAGTCTTCAAAGATTTGGGGGATAAAATTCAGATTTATAAATTTAATATTTTTTTTTCATTTCTGCCAGCATCAACCTGTATTTTGTTTTAAGCCAAACCTATATCCACATGTCCATGCATGTGTGTGTAAATATATTCACATAAAGATGTACATATGTGGGATTTATTATTCTTTGTGTCTCTGGTGCACAATGCTTGGTACTTTATTTGATGCTTGATTAATATTAATTCAAATGAATGGAAAAATGTCTGTGTGGAAGTTCCCTATTAGGAACCATTTCTATACCCTTCCATCTTTCCTGATTATTAGCTACTGATATGAATGAATAGCACTTTCTAAAAAATTCTGGAAAGTAATCCTGTAGATAGGATCAACTTGAAGTTTCTTTGACTTTCCTTGTAGTTCCTAAACAAAAACTATGTCTTCAACAAAACAAAATATTTTACTCTGCAGAAGTCTGTGGTGTTGGTGTAAGCAACACAAGAAAGGCCAACAAATAAACATAAAGAACTTTTTTTCAGAAATACTTCTTGAATTAGAGAAATTATAGGGCTGAAGGAAAAAAATGATAGGTAGTATCCTAGAGCCATTAAAAAAACACTGTAATATTTTCTGAGTTTTAGAACTTCAGTTCTGTATATCAAATAAATTTCAGTTGTCTGAGATTTTTATGGCAGCCAGGTGGAAAGAGAGCTGCTGGACCTGGAGTCAGGAAGCCCTGATCTGAGTATTGTGAATTGTGGCAGTTTATTTAACCTGTCTGCTCCTGTTTCCTCATCTGTAAAATGGACATTATAATAACACCAACTTCACAGGGTTGTTGTAAGGGTAACTGTAGATAATATTTGTAAAGCGCTTTGTAAAAAATTAAAATGATATATATATAAAATATTAAAATGATAAATATATTATAAATAATACATAAACATTAAAATAATATATATGAGAATGATGTCAGGGACTTTTTTTGCCCTCTCAGGATTATTATTTCTTTTATACTATTTCCCCTCCATAAAAGACTAGTTATTGCCTTGAATAAACTCCCTTTTAAAGATTCAATCCTAGGACCCCACCCTTATAATTAAATTACTTAATATTAATGAACTCTTAAATTGAGATATTCTAGTTTCTTGAATTTTATTGTTAATTTCAGGCTAACAGGAGAATTTTTTGTTTGTTTGTTTCAAAAGTTGTTGTTGAAAACAATTCTACTTTCCAGTATTAGCTAACAAGTCCAGTTTAAGGAGCATAATGGAAGAGTGATTATTTTTCTTTGATAGTCGAATTCTGCCATACCACCAGAGATATGAAATTTGAAGGGATTTCAGAGACCACCTAGTTAAACTCCTGGCTGAAATGTAGAACCCTTCCTATAACATACTGACCAAATGCTCATCCAGGATCTGCTTGAATGGCTTTCTTATGACTCTCAACTCTCTTTGTAAAGTACTATATGTTCAAAGGGCATAAGAAATAAGCTTTAATTTTACTAATATGAAATATAACTTGCAAGTTTTTTGTTTAATCAGAAAGTTTGTCATCATTTTACCTCTTTCAACAGTTCATTATAGGAACATTTTGGTTAGGTTCTGATTAGATGTGGTTTGTTTTTTGGAGGAGACGAGAATGAGAGACAATTTCATGCTTTTTTTGTTGGTTTTTTTTTTGCAATATAAATGAATATTTTGTGAAAGTATGATACTTCAATTTTCAAAATTCCTGGGATCTAAAGAAATGAATGACTAACAAATAAATGCATAGATGAAAATTATCATTATATATAGACATAGATATAAATCTGTTAAATTACATGGTACAGAAATCACAACAGTCTGTATTAACCATAGGTTGGACTATACAACAATTTCCAAAAATGGGATTAAGAGATCTCATTCCTGTTGTGTCTCAGTGACCCCTTTGGAAGTCCGGCAGTCAATCAAAGACTAGCAATTTGATGTTAGAAGATACTACATGTTCAGAAATCTGGAAACTAGCCTCAGTCACAGCTTACTTTCAGTAGCACAAATGTTTATTTTTATGAGATAGAAAACAGCAAGGAGCTTCTCTTTGATTCATACACTGATGGAGTTTAATCCCCCCAGGTATACTCAGAGACATACCATCTAATCAAATGAAAAAAATATTTTCAAATAAGTGGTCCTTGATATTAATGGGTACAGGAAAGGGAAATAGGGAAATATCCAAAGTAATTTGAGTCCCAGATATCAATGACAGATGCCAATTTATAAGAAGGATAAGAATAGTATCCTAATTTCCTTTTTAGTATAATCTGGTAGACAAGACTGATTTGTGGAATGGCATATGACTTTGGTTCTAACCGTAGGTACTTCTATGAAGTTATGAATAAATAGTATTATTTTGTAACTTGCTGCTCATTGATAGCAACTTCATTTTGTGAGTACACTGTAACTTCATTCTAAAGGATCTACCTCTTGGATGGAGTAAAACTCATCAGCTTGTCATTTAAAGCCTTCATTATCTTGGCTTAGTAAACATTTCCAAACTTTATTTAATTTCCATTCACATCTATTACATTTCATCCAAAATAATCTACTAGTTATTATTCAGACTAGGGCAGCTAAATGGTGCAATGGATAGAGTACTGGGCCTGTAGTTAGGAAGACTGCTTTCTATTCCTGAGTTCAAATCTGGTTTCAGACACTTACTAATTGTACAACCCTGGACAAGTTACTTAAATCTGTTTGCCTCAGTTCCTCATCTGTAAATTGCACTGGTGAAGCCACTCCAATATCTTTGCCAAGAAAATCCCAAATGGGATCATAGAATGCCAGACATAACTTTAAAATGATTCAACAACAAACAAAAACAAATTCGTACTAAGCCTGCTATGTCCCACTGTTGTGCCTTTGTCCAGGCTGTCCACTTTCTCTCCCTCCCCACCCCTATGTCTAGGAAGCACTACTTCCTCATTTTCACCTTTATGAACCTCAACCTCTTCTATAAAAAAGAAGCAACACCTACAGTACTTACCCCAAATAAGATTGCTTATGGAGGAAAAAAAATCCACCATATAAATATGTTATTTTTTTTAAATGGCTGCAATAATAAGCAAACATTGGTATTTAT
This sequence comes from Pseudochirops corinnae, assembly GCA_028646515.1. NCBI lineage: Eukaryota > Metazoa > Chordata > Mammalia > Diprotodontia > Pseudocheiridae > Pseudochirops > Pseudochirops corinnae. The sequence goes on from CM053591.1 coordinate 85,726,451, forward strand.
GGGTACTCTGAGAAGAGCTTGAGAAGTATGATTTTCAGAAATTTGTTGAATTCCATTTTAGAAAAAGCAGTGCTTTTGAGCAATTAAACAGTGAGAAATGACCTTTAAAGTCTCAGCTTGTTTTTTAGTGTCTCCTTTAAAGAATTAACATTTCCCGGCCATTGCTATTTTCTAAATTGCTAAATGAAAGGTCAGCCTTAACCCTAAAAGTGGCAGTTGTTTTAATTACCATAACTTTCCACTAGATAAGAGGATTTTTATATGATTGGAAATATACTTTGAAGAACTAAGTAGTTATTTTAAATGGTCACTTATAAGGAAAGATCATAGAAATTGACTCTATAACGAAACTCCAAACCAAACAAAACAAACCAAACCAAGCCAAACAAAACAAAACCGATAGGCAGAATTTGCCAGACTAGGTTTCATCATTCCACTGCTGCCTCCAGCTAAAGAACTATTTGGACCCCATGGATGCAAGCCTGGCCTCTGCTTCAGGTTTCCCTTTGTATATTCAGTTTCTCTGAATTACTCTGGTAAACCTGCTATTTATAGTCCACAGTCAAAGGATGCATAGTGTATGTAAGGTCAAGATCAAAATCATCGCATCCCATTATAACCATCAGCCTTAACTAAGTGAGAACACATCTCAATTAATAAATCAAAAGGCATTAGACTAAGTTCATAATCATTGAAAGCCATTTGATGAAATGAAAAGAACCAGACCAGTGGTCTGTTGCAAATGACTTTAGAATTTCGTTCTGTCCTCTAGGTCCTATATAAATGTTTACTGGAGTTTACTGGAATATGACTCTTTTCCAGAATTCGGATCATGTGGTTTTCTAGCACATTGCTGAGGAAGACTCTCCTTGGCTGAGGGGGCAGGGAGGAACCTCAACTTTGGCTAGGTTTCTAACCCTGCCTACTCTGAGTTCATTTGTCCAGAGTAGGACTGAGCTATCATCAAAGGGTCCAGACAATGTTAGTATTTTTTCATCTTCCCATCAGTGTCCTAGTAATATTCCTGGATCAGTTGGTAGCAAAGTGTATATCAGGAGTCAAAGACAGATGGACAGAAAATTACCATGCTTAAGAAGGAACTTCCTGAGAGCTCAAATAGACTGAGAGGACTTCCAGCAACCAGGATCTATGCATTATCTCTTTGTCATTGTGGAAGAAGGTGAACATTAGTATTGTAAATTTTGAGGAAGCATCTTCTTCCCAGAAAAAGTAACCTACAAGGCCAGAAAAATCAGCTGTGGGATTATATAAATAGAGATCTCAGTCTGTACTTCACTCACCTTCTGGCAACAATAGGGTGAACAAAACTAATTCTATCTTTTAAAAAAGCACCACCATCTTAGAGATTTGCTACCAACATACAAAATTCTGATAAGACTTACCACAGAGAGAAACATTTCCTAGAACAAACCTGACCTTTAGTAACTGTTGTAAGCTCAAGTCTTGCACAGTTCTTCCCATTTCCTTTCTATTTCAGGACGCTGCTGATTGGCTATGTACACTAAAAAAACAAAAACAAAAAACCCCCCAAAAAACAAAGAACAAACAAAAAAACCCTTAATTTCAAAAAAACAAAACAAAACAAAAAATATTCTGTACCCTAAGGAGGTGGAGCTTCTACCTGAAAAGCTGTCTTTCTCCATATACTGATAAAGTTATTTTCCTTTCAATTTGGCTAGTCACTTCATTTGACCTCCAGTTACTCAGATCTGCTGGTGGGTTACATTATCCCTGAGTTCTCAAGGAACCTAGGTGGAGAAATTCCTAGACCATCATTTATGCATTTTAAACTTTAGCCCACTTTCCCCTGAAGTATATTTGTACTTGTCCGATAATGAGTCATAGACTTTGGGGAGGTGGGATGTTTTGTACCAAGTACACTTATTTTTCCACCTTAGTAGCTTTCTAAAAGCTTACTTTGCCACTTTACTATGCTTCTAAAAACTATTTAAGATTGATTGACTAAAGGGATTCTTAACTAATAATCTTAGTTAAAATATACTTGTTGGAGCCTGAGCAAGTGTCATTAGAGAAAGTCATCCTATTACCCATCATTAGTACCCCTAGGATCCTGAGAAAGAGATGTACCTAGCCGAACTCTGGGGGAACCTAAACCTAACTTGTCAGTGGAAATAGAACTTAGGATATGGTTGTCCTAGACTTTATATGAACTACAAAGGAGTTGGAGGTACCTAGAAGGTCATCTAAGTCAATAACATCCTTAGATCAACAACAACTATAAATTAATTTATCATTTTCCGTGAGCTTTCAAGTTATAGAATTGTCACCGAAGCTTAATTTAAAATAAAAACAAGTGCCCTGGCTAATGATATATAGCACAACTCATAAAGGAGATTTCCTCAGTCATCTCCCTGTGATGTCAACACTGATGTCCCCAGTAGGATGGACATTCTTTAAAGGGTTGGGGTTGTTTTATATTTGGCTTTTTAACTATAATTAATAGTATTATCTCTGGCATGTTGTAAGAATTTGGCAAATGCTTGTTGAATTAATGGATAAATAAATATTTTTACCTTTCATAGTGGGAATGTCTTCAGGGATGGAATGACATAATTGGCTCTCTTTTAGGTTGATTAAGTTGACTACTGTTGATCATATCACTTATAGTTCAGCATAATTGCTAATTACCAGAATTTAAAGGCTCATATGCAAGTTGGTTAACAGGTGATGAGATCTCTCTCTCTCCCTCGCTTTTTTCCTTCGCCCCTCTCCTACCTCTCACCTCTCCCTTCCCCATTCCTTTTCTCTCTCAGCAACAGCAGGTCACAAAGATCATCTACTAAAGTATAGAAGGTTATGAACAATATTCCTAGAATGAGTTTAGATACTGATAAAATCATGAATCTTTTGAAGTGTTAAAAAGTGTTATGCTAAAAGTTTAGAAAGATTTTTTCATTCTTTTTTTTTTTTTAAAGAAAATCTCGAACCTACTTGTTTGTTGTGTTTGAATCATGTCAGTCATATCTGTCTCTTCATGACACCATTTGAGGTTTTCTTGGTTTATCTTGCGATACTGGAGTGGTTTGCCATTTCCTTCTCTATCTCATTTTACAGATGAGGAAACTGAGGCAGAGTTAAGTGACTTGCTCAGGTTCACACAGCTAGTAAGTTTCTGAGGCTGGATTTGAACTCATGAAGATGAAGCTTCCTGATTCTAAGCCCAGTGCTCTATCCACTGTGCACCCTAGCTGACCTGAGCTAGGGATCTTTAAAACATCCCACACAGTTAAGGCTATCAGGAATAGAAGTTACAGACAAAGTCTGAGGTAGAACAAAAATAGAAGTTACAGCAATTTGGGCCCTTTTCTGTCATAGCTTTTTTTCAGGGAAAAGGAGAAAGTTGCTAAAAAAAAAAAAAAGTTGCTAAAATAGGTTGCAGTCATTCAGAATCAATAGAATATAATTAAAGTTTAAAGAAAAGAATAGAAACACTCCTACTTTAATTCTAGCATCTTCTAACCCCTCTATATCTATAATCTTTTATAGGGTAGAAAGAAAGGGGAAGTAGAGCTTTTGTATTTATATCAGGGCCTGGCAAACTGTATTGGTAATGGAATTTGGAGATGCCCCTGTATTGGCTTGGTTTTGGGGTTGAGTGTTGAAACCCAGAGCTTGTGAATCCCACTTATGGGATGGACTTGTTGATGTGAGGAGAGAGGGCTGAACTGAGAGGAGCCATGAATTGAGAAAGAGGCCCAAGCCTAGAGAAGGCCAGATGGACTTTGGGAGAGCAGTATCCAGTATAGTGGAGCCTGAGTTGCTGAGAGAAAGACTGCTGAGAGCCAATGGGAGCTGCCCAGGACTTTTGAGAACTGCCACCTGGAACTGCCAAGAACTGAGGAGGCATGGCTGTGATGCCAGTATTTTGTCCGTTGAGGACATTGGCTGTGGCTTTGTTGAGCCTTGTCTCCCCAGGAACTGAGCTTGCTGAGGACTTGCCTCCAGTGAAGATGAAAGAAGGCCTTTTCCTTGGGTATTCAATGCTGAGCTTAACCTTGTTATAATTTAAGGGTGGATGGCCTTTTGTGTTCCCTTGCCCCTTTTGAGATTCAGGGGTGGGAAACCTTTGAGTTTTCTATGTGCTCTGTGATTGACCAAATGAATGTACTTTGTTTATGGTTGGAGATTAATCTCCATTTGAGAAGAGACTTTTGACTGACTAAATGAATGTACTGTCTAGGGGTGGAGTAGTACCTGGATTGAATTGAGAACTTGCTAAAGGAACAAGTTACACTGTATTTTGACTTTCTCTGTTCTGTGAATGTTTGCTGAATAAATGGAGTTTACTATGCTGGTAATCTGAACCTTGGAAGTTGCCTTTGCTTGGCAATACACAAACTTTCAGGAAAAGTAGGCTAACTCTTAGGGTCACCCTAATTTAATATTTCTAGTACCAGTAAAGAGGTTTTACAGTTGTAATTGAACATAAAAAATGATCTTTATGAACTCTTGGTGTGGAAATTCTCTCAACCAGTATGGATTAGCAGCCTATCTACCCCTGGGAGTTGCTTGGGGCACCTGAAGTTAAGTGATTTGCCTAGAAGCATGCAGCAAAAAATGTCAGAGGAAGAATTTGAACCCTGCCTATCCTTTTGTTTCCAAGCACAGCACTCTATCCATTATGTCATGATACCTCTCTAGAAACTTTAGAGTTCTGATTATAGAGTATGTGTGTATAACTATTACAGCATTTAAAGTTATAATATTATTAAAAGTTTCATTGAAAATTATTATCTAATCAATTGTATATGATCAAAGAAATAGGAATAAAAAGAATCGTAGAAACCAGGTCTAGTCTACTCTCCTCATTTTATAGATGGAGAAACTGAGGCTAGCAGGAGTTATTTGTTCCAGATCAAACAGATAGTAAATGTAAGAGGTGAGATTTGAACCCAGGTTTTCTGACTCCTTAACCAGTGTTGATTGCATTGTACCATGCCTTCTGTGGCCGAATGGGATAAAGAGAAGTGTTTCTTTCTGGGCCTGGGGGAGGTATAGGGAAAGGTAGAGCCAGAGAACTGATAAATGAAAGTCCTGGAAGTATCTTTCCCCTGCACACCTCCAAAAAAGGCCTCCCAGTCCGGTTCTAAGATATGTTGGTTTGAACAGTTTTTCATTAACCTTCCCTTGGGGACAAATGAGATATTTCTTCCCAAGTCCATAGCCCTATATACATGCCTTTTTCCCTTTTAGGAGTGTTTCTATTCTTTTTTTTTTTTAAACTTTAATTATATTCTATTGATTCTGAATGGCTGCAACCTATTTTAGCAACTTTTTTTTAAACTTTTCTCCCAACTGCCTACTGTAACAAAGTATAATTAAACAGCTATGTAAGTGTACAAAGTACCAAGCACTGGGCTCACAATAGTCCTTATAGGGATTATAGTTTCTATTTTGGACATCAGGAGGCTAAAAACTAAGAATGTAAATGTTCACACAGATAAGAAACATCCAAGCTGGGTTCTTCTTGATTCCACGGCTAGCATACTCTGTGCTATACTTTATTGCCCCTGACTTAGAAATAAGGACCATATGGTGTTAGTGTTGGAGGAGGCCTAAGTAGTTAGCCTTTTCTGTGTCATGGACCTCTTTGGCAGTTTGATGAAGCCCCCTTCTCAGAATCTTGTTTTTAAGTTCATAAAATACACAGAATTATAAAGGAAATCAGTTATATTGAAATAGTTATCAAAATACTAAAAAAAAGTTCATGGACCCCATTTTAAGAACCTCAATCTAGTTCAATCACCAGTAAAGCATGAATACTATTAACTTTAAACATTTCCCAACAGATCATCTTAGCTTCCTTCGAACACCTCCAATGATGGAGACTTCATCTACCTATGGAGTCTCTTACTCCTATAAATGTTTCTGATTGTTAGGAAATGTTTGCTTTGTTTGTTTTCCTTTTGCTGGCCCTCAATCTATCTCCATGTATCTTCTACTAGTTCTGCATTTAGAGGCCAACAGGATCCAGTGTAAACCTCCTTCCATAAAACAGCTTTCTAAATATTTGAAAATAGCTCTCATGCCCCCCCCTCCCAATTTCCTTTTCTCTAGGCTAAGTGTCTTTGATATATATATATATATATATATATACACATATTTGTATATATTTGCTTTTTGGAGGGAAGAAGGCAGGGCAATTGGTTAAGTGACTTGTCCAAGGTCACACGGCTAGTATTAAATGTCTGAGGCCAGGTTTGAACTCAGGTCCTTCTGACTCCAGGGCCGATGTGTCTTTCATATTTTCAACCAAGCCTCAGTGCAACCCTGCAGCTATTGCATGTTTCACCTGGAACATCTAGTATAGGGGGACAAGAAAATTTCAGAAATAGAGGAAATGAAATCCATTTTCCTCCTAAAAATGCTACATTAAGTGGGTACTTGAAGAATACATAATTTCAGTGTTAATATTTTCAAGTAAAAATATCACTGTCATTTTTCTCACAGAATCTTTATTCATGACTTATAGAACCCAGATTTCTGTAGAATATCATTTGATTTGGAGCACAGATATTATATTTAAAAATAGATTATCCAAAAAATAACTTGGACTTAGGGGATTAAAGTATTTGAATACAGATATGCCTAAGATTGCCTTATCCTTTAGTGTGTTATAGTGATCTGTATCTTTTCTAAGCTAAAGAAGATTGTAGATTGAGAAGTAGGAGATACCATTGGTGTTTTTTGTAGTCTACATGGATGCTGAATGATGTTTTTAAATGAACAAAATACAACATAATAGCATTACAAAGGATCTAAAATGTAGTGAAAACAATTCCTTTCCCGTTCAAATTCTCGGGCTCTCAGAAATTGATCCGACTTTACAAGCCCTGTGTTAGCTCAACCTCTTCATGTTATAGGTGAGGAAACTAAAACCTAGGGATGTCAAGTAACTTCTCCAAAGTCAAACAATTCAATTCAGTAAACATCTAGAAAGTGCCCATTATACTCCAGGTGGCATTTGAACCCTCTTATTACAGAGTCAGCCCTCTTTCTACTCGATCATAACAGTCATTAGACTCCATGCTAGTTTTCTTCTCTCCTACACTGCTTACCTAAGAGTGTTGGTTTAAAAAAAAAAGAAAAAGAGAAAGTGAGATGGCTAGGTGGCACAGTGAATAGAGTACTGGCCCTGGAGTCAGGAAGGACCTGAGTTCAAATCTGGCCTTAGACACTTAACACAAATCTAGCCATGTGACCTTGGGCAAGTCACTTAATCCCAATTGCCCTGCCTTCCCCCCTCCAAAAAGAAAAAAAAAAAAAGAGAAAGAAGCACAATTACAAAAGTGAGGTGACCTGAGCTGCTTGAATGGATAATCAAAATCAGATTAGACCTACATGCACAAAATAGTCATAGCAGTTTTTTTTTGGTGGCAAGAAATTGGACATTGAAGGTACCCCCATCAACTGGGGAATGGCTGAACAAGTTGTGATGGAATTATTTTTGTGATGGAATTCTACTGTATTGTAAGAAATTATGAGCAGTTATGTTCATTTAGTGGTTTATTTTTTTTTCTTCTCTTTGTGAGGGAAACCTGGAGAGTCTGGAAATTTCTCACCTACTCTGCCATCTTCCCAGATTTGAAGTTTCATGTGCAATCATCTTTTTTTATTGTATGATGTTATAGAAATGCTTGTTTTGTTCCATGAATTGAGAATAAAATAAATTTTCAAAAAAAAAAAAAAGAAAGAGAAATTATGAGCAGGCAGATTTTGGAAAAACCTAGAAAGACTTATATGAACTGATGCAGAATGAAGTGAACAGAATCAGGAGAACATTATACATAGTAACAGCAATATTGTATGATGTTCAGTTGTGAATGACTTAGTTCTTCTAACCAGTACAATGATCCAAGACAATTACAAAGGACTTGTGATGTTCTATCCACATCTAGAGAAAGAATTGATGAAGTCTGAAGATTGAAGAATGCTATTTCCACTTTCTTTATTTTTTTGTGGTTTAATTTTTATTTTTGGTCTATTTCTTCTTTTACAACTGTGACTAATATGGAAATAAGTTTTACATGATTGCCATACATAAATTATATCAAATTGCTCACCATCTTAGGAAGAGGGAAAGAGAGAGAGGGACTAAAATTCAGAATTCAAAATCTTGTGGAAATGAATGTTAAAAATGATCTTTACATGTAATTGGAAAAATTAAAGTACTATCAAAATTAGATTGGGGAGTGAAGACTGACATATTCTGGAGAGATTGTCATTATAATACAGAAAAAGCAAAGAGAATAATGAACTGTTAAAATAAACATCTCACTTTGATTGATGGTATTGTGGAATGAGCACTGGATTTCAATCCTAGCCTCTCTCTATGAGACCTTCGCTGAGTTATTTAATTCCCTCGGCCTCAGTTTCCTCAGGTATGAAATTGAGGATATTGGACTTAAAGATATCTAAAGTCCCAATAATCTTTAAAATCCTAGAAGTCTATATCTATAAAAGCTTGATGATAACATTTGTTTCATACAATGTAAACAATCTTGAGATAATTAAGAACTCAAGGAAAACCATCCAAAAATATTGAGTATCCAGGAATTGTAAATGAATAATGTCATACTACAAAAATTTCTTAAAGTTTGTAAAAACCCAGTGAAAAGCATCCACATCAAAATAATGAAGGTCTTTGCATATAATTGTCATGTGGAATAAATACAGTGTTTTTCATAAGCATAATTTAAAAAGTAAGGTGGCCTGGGGTGCTTGAATGGATAATCAAAATCAGATTGAGGAGTAAAGACTGGCATATGCTGGAGAGATTTAAAAAATAATTAAATCAAGGGGATTGCTCATCAGCCATATGAAAAAGGGCACGTGTGGCTGGGTAATGATTTGTCTGATGCCAAACTGGGAGGATAGTCAATACAAAGGAAGAAAGCAGAATGGCATTCAAAACGACTTTCATAGGCTGAAACTATTGATGGAAAATAGTTTTATACACTGAAAGATAGAGAGGAGAGGCTGTTCTGATGGGGCTTATAGTGGAGGGTGCAGGAGAGAATTGAAATGGTAATTAAAAACCAGAGACTCATTAGAAATCAAGGAGGACTACAGGACTATCCTAGAAGTTCATACAATCATGTAATATATACATTAGTATTTTTCATAGAATACTGGGGTAGCATTTGTATGTTCCCTGCAGAATGCTTGTTGAGATTTCAAGGAAATTAGGGAGATGTACAAGCTATGCATGTACATAGCTTTTATAATTCCAGGCTGTTTGAATTACTGCAAAATTCTTTCTCAGACATGTTTTCTCAATGATAAATTCTCCTTTCCCATCTCTGACACTTGTTTCTAGTCTGCTTCCTTCATTTCAAGTGCCCTTATCTGTATAAAAAAATTATTTGGCTTTGATGTATAACAGATTCTGGATTTCTCTCTAAAGCATTCTAAAATATCTTCATATAAGGAATTTTATAGTATATTGTAAATTTTTTATAAAATAATTTGTTGTTCAGTTATTTCAGTTGTGTTCACCTCTTCATGACCCATTTGGAGTTTTTTAACAAAGATACTGGAGTGGTTTGCCATTTCCTTCTCCAGACCATTGACAGATGAGGAAGCTGAGGCAAACAGGAGTAAGTAACCTGCCAGGTTCACACAGTTAGTCAATGTTTGAGGTCACGTTTGAACTCAGATTTCCTGACTCTAGTCCTGATTCTCTATCCACTGCACCACCTAATTTTCCTCATAAAATAGTGATTTATCTTTTTTTAATGGAGTGATTAGATCAGAAATAGCTCATTCTTTTGAATAAAAGCATCTTCAGAGCCAGACTCCTGAATCTTTTTTCCTTTAAAGTTCCCTTTCCACACTCAAAGGGAAAATCAAATCCTAAGAAATTTTCTCAAATGTACCACCTGGCCTACTCATACACAGGCCCCCATAAAAGGTATCCCAAGTTGCAGGTACTCTGTGGGTAGGCAGTCACTCAAACTCATAGCTCACAACCCTCACTGTAGTTTTTACTTATAACAGCAAGTCAGAGGCCAGTTTAGTTCAAAACAAAAGATATGTATTAAATCAAATAGCAGAGCAAATATAATGATGGGGAAATGTGCTCCATGTGCTCCACGTATGTGATCTAATTTCCCAAAGAACCACACGCAACCAGCAAGGGAATGATTTACGCACGAAAGCATTTATGACCAGGGAACATGCATGTACATATAGCATTTCCACATGACCAGGGCTATTTATATATGTTCTGATGATATGACCATGCTTATCTCCTCCAGTCTAGCTTGGATAGTATGCCTCCATTCTCCAAATGGTACCATGTTGTCTCTGCTGGCAGTATCTGTTGGTCATCTCTGCTGTTCTCATGATGAATAAGATGTTAATATGGTGACAGAAAAATTGTTAATCAATCATAATATCGCCTACCATTCTCTCTTAATGATGCTACTAATGTCAGAATTTCAGTAATGTCCTCCCTTTCCTGTTTTTAAGATATTTTCAATTATGTCCAGTTGAGCCACACCCAAAGTCCCCATCTTGGGAACTTTCCTTGTAAACAAAGCCAGTTTGAGCCAAACAAGCTCCTAAAGTAGCTTCTGATGTCCTTACCCTTTTCTGTTGGGATTCACGGCACAAAGGGCAAAACAGCCAGAATGAAATGGTTTTTCTTGCTTGGTTTGCAGAGGATGGCTAGAATCTCATGACCAGGCCTTGCTGTCTAATGCAATCCCTTTCCCCTTTTCTCCTAAAAGTGTAGGAACCTTTCTGTAGGTCTCCTGGTAGTACATTTCCCGGGATTGTAGGTTTGCTACCCTATAATTTCAATTAAAAACAATTTATTTCTTCACTTATGAATTGAATTTATCTCAGGACTTGATGCTACTATTGTCTTCTGAGTTTTAGTTCTTCAGCCATCTGCTGGCCATCTTAGCTCCTTTCTGCTTAGGTGTAGTGAACAGAAAACCTCTCATTCACAAGGGTAGGCTAACAGCTTTTTTTTTTTTTATTGAAAACCAGAGGATTCTTGAGTCACATGTAATGAGATATAAGGGCATCCAGATAAAAGCCAAATAGAGGGTCACAGGCTAGGATTAAGTTAATTCTCTTAACCACCTGTGAATGGTGCTGGTTTGAACACTTGTTATGAAGAGGTATCTGACTTAAATATAGAAATTCCTTCTATTTTAACCCATTATGTTGATCTTGTGCCCCACATCCATTTGGGTTTGGGGCAAGCTCTCCCTAAGAAACTCCATGGAATCTATGTGGAGACTAGGGAGACCAACATATTTCTTTCCTAAGATGTTTGCTGTATTAGCTTGGGATCAACTGTTTTTATTGTTGTCATTCCCTAGCATGACTCTTCCTGACCCCATCTATGCTTTCTTGGCAGAGATACTGGAGTGGTTTTTCATTTCCTTCTCCAGCTCATTTTATAGATGACTAAATTGAGGTAAAGAGGGTTAAATAACTTGCCCAGCATCACACAGCAAGTAAGTGACAGAGGTCAAATTTGAACTCAAGTCTTCTTGACTCCAGGGTTGGTGCTGTATCCACTGTACCCCCTAACTACCCCAAAATTAAATGTAATAACAAAAAGTAAGTAAAAAGATTTTAAAATTAAGGAAAGCAACACAGTTTGGATGAACAATCTGAAACAGCCCTGTGAAAGATAGCCCAACAATAAATTGAACTAGCTGCCCTATATCTGAAAAATTTGGTTTTGTGGTACAGTTGTCAGTGATAGGGTAACTAAAAGGAACAGTATGAAATTCTGTAACTGGCAGATATGTTAATAAAATAGGAGTTCCAACCTTAGGCAAATCACTTAGCCTCTTTGGGTCTCTGTTTCTTTATTTGTAAAAGGAAGGGCTTAGTCTCTATATTGCATCAAACATCCCTTTCAGGTCTAAACATATGATTGTATGATCATTTGAGTAAGGAAAAACAGTTTGCCAGTCTCTATCTCTATCTCTCTTTCTATCTGTCTGTCTTTCTGTGTATCTATCTATCTATCTATCTATCTATCTATCTATCTATCTATCTATCTGTCTGTCTGTCTGTCTATCAGTCTGTCTGTCTATCAGTCTGTCTGTCTGTCTGTCTATCTATCTATCTATCTATCCATCCATCCATCCATCCATCTAACAGACTGATATCATGTGTTATTTTCTCCACCATTGCAAAGAAGGTGGAAGGAAAGGTATCTTCTCATGTCCCTTGTTTAGGGCCAAGCGTGATCATTATAATTTTACAACATTTAGTTTTGATTGGTTAGTTGTTGTTCTTTTCATTGTGTTAGTCATCATGTATGTTCTTCTCCCTTGTGGTTCTTCCTACTTCACTTTGCTTTTGTCCATGTAAATCTCCCCATGTCTGTATCCCTCATGTTAATAATTTCTTTTTTTATTTTATTTTTTGCTTTTTTGGAGGGTAATTGGGGTTAAGTGACTTGCCCAAGGTCACATGGCTAGTTTTTTTTTTTTTGTATTAAGTATCTGAGGCTGGATTTGAACTCAGGTCCTCTTGACTCCAGGGCTGGTGCTCAATTCACTGTGCCACCTAGCCGCCCCCCTGTTAATAATTTCTAACAGTGTACTAATAACCTATTACTTTTTAATATAACTTGTTAAGATGTTCAGTCAATCAATAAGCATTTACTAAGAGTTATATATGTGTAAAACTCTAAACTAATTGCCATAGATATAAAGACAAATGCAAAACAATTCCTGCCCTCAAGGAGCTTAAAGTCTAATGGATGAGATATGTATACACATGAATAGGTACACAATATTTTAAAATATAGTTCTGAGAGGGATTTTCCTAGCAGTTGGGGAATCAGGAAAAGCTTTATAAACAAAGTGACTCTTGAGATGAGTCCTGAAGGGAACCAAGGATTCCAGGGACAAGAGAGGAAGAAGCATGTTCTAAGCATGAGGAACAGCCACTGCAAAGACTTGGCCATAGGCAATGGAGGGTGATATGTTTCAAACAATGAGTAAGCCAGTACGTCTGATTCATAGAGTACATGGAGTTGAGTAAGGCTCATTCGCAGAGTACAAGGAGGTGAGAAAAAGAGGTCAAGTGGTAAAGAGTTTTAAATATGAAGTTGGAGGAACTCCAGCTTTGTGCTAGAGACTTTATAGTTTGTGTTAGAGTCAACAGGGAGCTGCTCCAGGTTGTTGATTAGTAATGATCAAATCTGTACTTTAGGAAAAATTCTTTTGCAGCTGTGGGGAGAATGAATGGGAGTCGGCTAGGCTTAAGGCAAGCAGACCTAAACTCCTGTCATTATAGTAGAGAGGCAATGAGGCACCAGCAAAGATGGTGGCTATGGAAGTGAAGAGGGACTTATGTTAGAGAGGGTTGTGGGAATAAAAATAACAAAATTGGATGTGGGTTAAGTGAAGTGTTGAGGATAATACCAAGATTTTGAACCTAGAATAAATCAAAAAACATTTCTTAAGCACAAGAAAGATGGTGGTATGCCTAACAGAAAGAAGGAAATAAGAAGAGGTTTCAGTCTAGAGGTAAAGAAAATGAGAACTTTTTGGAGGGAGACCATGCTGAGGTTGAGATATTTCCAGAAAATCCACTTTCAAATGTCTAGTAGATAGTTGATGATGAGCAACTGAAGCTCAGGAGAGAGATGCCCAAACACTGGGTAACTTTTTTGTTTCCTCTTTGTTGCTACTACCAAAAAGTATTGCTATAAGTATTTAAGTATATATGGTATCTTTTTTTTTTTTTTAATGTTGACTGTAATGGGATATATGTCTAATAATGGGGATCTCGAAATCAAATGGCATGCGCATTTTAGTCACTTTCTTCACATATATCCAAAATGCTTGAATTACTTCAAATTCCACCAACTCTGAATTAGTGTGCCTGTCTTTCTACAACCTTTCCAATAGCAACTATTCTGGACTTTTCTCATCTTTCTCAATTTTCTGAGTGTGCACTGACTCCTGAGAATTGTTTTGATTTTCATTCATCTTATTACAAGTGAGCACCTATCTCACTGGGTTGTTCTGAAGATCAAATAAGAATCTCTGTAAAGTACCCAGCATGAACTCTGGAACATAGTTTAATAAATGCTTGTACCTTTCCTTCCCCCTTCTTCATTTATATGGTAGTTGATAATTTGTAATCCCTTTTTTGAGAACTGTTTGTTCAGTTCTTTGCTTATTCAATGGGAAATAATTTTTATCTTACATACTAGTGTTACTGGGCTTATGTTATCTTTGATATTAAACTCTTATTAGGTATTTTATGCTGATGTACTTTTCCTAATCATTCTTCCTTTCTTATCCTTATTGCATTAATTTTGATTGAATAAAAGTGTTTCAGTTTCATGTAACTGAAACGATTTGTGTGTGTGTGTGTGTGTGTCATTGGCCTCTATTCTTTGTTTAGCTAAGAATTCAACCTACTCTCCTCCCCTCCTACTTAGCTCTGAAAGTTGACCAGAGCTGTTTTAAAAACTCATTAATCAGTGAGTCTCGTATCAGGGTATTACTGATGAGTAATAATAAGGAATAAAGGTAAGAAATGTGCCCAACCTGCAGAATGTTGTGGCTGTGTACACTGCATCTTAATATGAGAAAGCCAAAAGCACTTGAAGGCAGTCAGTGACTTAGTGCTATTCTAACACTACTGGAATAGTCTGTGCTGTCGAGGAGCTCTCTTACAATTATTAAATATGTTCTCCAGCTTTTCTCCACAGGGAAGTGTGCAAGCAGTCTAAATATTCTCAGGTTTACTTTCTTAGTTCATAACTTGCATTTCTGCTGACAACTCAAAATCATTTTGTACAAATTATTATATTTATACATATAATTTAAATATACAAACATACCATATTATTTATGCTGTATTATATTAGAAAACAATATATAAATGTTATATATATTATCATTATATAAAAATAATCACCTTGGGAACTTATAAATATTGAATGGGGGTAAAGAGTACTAGACAAAAATGAACTTGTTTTTATCTTTTACTTGCAAACCATAAGCTTGAATGTATAGATCAATCAGGTAGGCATTTTTCCCCATGTCAATATTATACCCAAATGTGCATAAGTATCTGCTTTTGAAATAGTTTTACCATGAGGTGTAATTTCCTTACCAACAAGGAAATTGCATAACACTAAGATATGCTATGGGTAGAATTCTTTTTATTTGTAGTAGAGTGAAGAAAAAAAGCAACAATATGTTGAATTGTCAAGGTCAATCAACCCATACTATATTGGTTCACTAGAATTTTTTTTTTTTGCATGCAGCAGTCAAGACAGGATCTAAAGAATAAAGAGAGTATTGTTGTAGTAAAATGAATGTTTTTGTTATGGAAATTAGAATTCTATGGCAATAGAATCTTGAAATTGATACATGGTGTAAACTGCTTCCCAAACCTAATCCTACAACACTTTATAAAATCCATTTACCCATTAGAATATAAAATCCTGTGGGCAAAGACCTTGAACTGTTTTAATGCATTCTGTTCAGTGCCTACTAAGTGAATATTTATAGAATATATTTTAAAGCATTGAACCAGTTTACATGGATACTGAACAAATATGAATTTATGGTGACATTGATGACTTAAAAGGAAAATTACTTGAGTCTTAGCCAGTTGTCTCTTAGGAAACTGGGAGTGCCCAACTCATTCTGGTTGGATGCCCTGAACTGTTCTAAGAATTGAATTTATAGGATGACAGGCAGTTCACATTTAATTTTAATATCTTTGAGTACATTGACAGATCCAAGTGTCAGCTGACCCGTGGTAGAAAAATATAACAATTTCAAAGTGTTTTACTTTTTACTTAGTTTTGCTTTAATATTATATGGAAGCACCTTGAGAGAGGTAGAAATGCTGGATTTTGTTCACTTTTGGCACCATATCTTCTGCATCTAGCATCGTGCCTGACATAGAGTAGGTGCTTAACCAACCTATGCTTGCTGAATGATAGCAATATTATTGTGTCAGGGCAGTGCTTATGTAAATTTGCTATCTTCAGTTATACCAATAAGTACAACCAAAGTCAGGCTATTCGTGGATTTTGATTGTCGGCAATAGAACATATCCAAGAATTCTCTTTTATTTTGTAAGGGTGATAAATCTATTCACTCTAATCTTTTCAAATACTGGAAATGTGACAATGGAAATATAAAATAGATCAGTGGTTTCCCTTTAAAAAAAAATCTAATTGAGGCGGCTAGGTGGCACAGTGAATAGAGCAGGAGTCTGGAGTCAGGAGGACCCGAGTTCAAATCCAGCCTCAGACATTTGACACAGTTACTAGCTGTGTGACCTTGGGCAAGCCACTTACCCCCAATTGCCTTGCCTTCTCCCCTCCAAAAAAAAATCTAATTGACTCCAATAGAGGTCACCCATGGTCAACTGAATGATTACGGGAAAATGCCTAATATTCTTCCAGATGTACTTAATTTTATTAAAATCATTTACAAACATCCTCTTTACTGCCAGAAAAAAATATTGCCCTTATCTGTTATGCTGGGGGAGAAAACACTTTGTTTTTCAGTAAGAAATGTGAAATCCTAACCTTCAACTGTAGATCACAAGGCACCCAATTATTTGTGTGCTGACATTTCAAAAAGAAATAATAGCTTTTTTTCTGGGTTCTTTTGCAAAATTTTTAGAGGACTCCTCAATTGAAAAGGTCAGGGCAACTGCTCCAAATAGCTGAGACAACCCTTTATTCAAAAATGTTTTTTCTTGTGTAAGTTATAGTTGAATATATCTTGGTTGTACACCTAGGATTGCATTAATGAAAAAAAGAGGACCTTGTTCATGCCATTTTTATGCCTATTGGTATACTAAAGCATTTGTTGTCCTTTGGATATAACTTCTTAAGTGACTTTGAATATTTAGAAGCAAGGCCTGATAACAAAGGACCTGATTTTAATATGAAACCTGCCTCCTCTCTGTCCCTTGGTCTTCACCCTCTATCCCTAGCTGCTGCCTGAAATGCCAACTTGGAGGCTCTTGAATCTTAATTTTTTTTTTAATCTTTGCTAAAAATGCTATCAGGAAAGGCAGACTAATAAGCTATTAGTCACTTAATTCCCTTTTTGGAAAGGAAAGGACCTAAGAACAAGGGTCCTCTTGTGTTTGCTTTCCCCAGTACGTGGCACTGGATCTTATACATTCTCACATAAAAATGTGGCTGATTATGATAATGTGTAATTGGTGATATTGAGTAAGGTTGGGAGGGCAGGCATGATCAGGCCTCTGTGTACCTTCTTTTTCTGACTAATGGCCTTGGGGAAGGACTGATGACTAAGCATAAGGAAAAGAGAGTAAATCCTATCATAAAGCAAAAATGGGCCGGACAGGGAGCCTAGGAGCACCGAAGACACATTTACCTGCCTCAGTTTCCTTGTATATAATGATGAGGGTTAGAATTGAAGAACTCTTAAGGGCCCTTCCAACTTTAACCTCTGAGTCTACAGTTTTTTTAGGGTTCATTATTGCATTATGTTATACATTCAGGATATCAGGTGATATTATTCTGAGTCCAACCGTTTGGAAAGGAAGAACCTGCAGGCTCAGGAAGCTTAGAACCCAAAGACTTTGTTTCTTCAACTGAAGACTTTAGTAATTACACTGCTGTTGTCAGTGGAAGAAAGGGAAAGCAGGAAAAGAAACGAGATTTGGTTTATAATCGGATCCTTTCCAATCCCAGTACAGATTAGGACTTCACTACGAAGTTGAGTAAGTTACTCTTAGATAATATCCTATTGCATAATATTTTTTTAGAATCTCAGAAGTTTGGTAAAGTGGCTATGCAAAGGAAGTTTGCTTTCTTCTGCTGTAGGAGACTTATGTCTTAATAGAGGTAGGCAGCTAGGTGGTGCAATGAATGGAACACTAGGCCTGGATTTAGGAAAGACCTGAGTTCAAATATGACCAAAGATATTTAGTAGTTGTGTGACTGTGGGCAAGTCACTTACCTTCTGTTAGTCCGTTCCCTCATCTGTAAAATGGGGTTGATAATGCAATCTATCTTCCAGGGTTGTTTTGAGGATAAAAAAGAGATAATATTTGTAAGGTGCTTTGCTTAGCACCTGGTACGTAGTAAGCGTTAATTAAATGATAGTTAGTATTATTGTTTTCATGATAATTATTGTTATTATTGAAAGCAGGTAGCAATTTGAATTACCAAGTTATAAAGAGTGAAGTTTGTTGTAGTGTAACAGCTCCTGTGTCACTAATATAGTATATTGATATTATTAGCAACTGTTTAGCACCTTGATGGTTGTTTTTCAGGTAGGTTCATCACTCACTTGCTATTAATTTACTCCCTCTGCCAGGTTTTTTTTTTCCCCTCCTTAAGTGTCATGGTCTGTATTTTAGAGATGGCAGGTAGTTAGAGCTTAAATTTAGGGCATTCTCTCAAAAATGGGGCCTCTAGATAAATAATAATTTTGTCAAATATATTACTCAACTGTTAGCAATGTTTCTAATATGGGTTATAGGGTTTTTTTTTGGAAATTTTTCTCTTCTAGTTATTGATCACAATGAAGATATCCCAAGTTCTCCTTATCAGTATCAATGTTCTATATTCTCTGACCTTGGTCTTAAATTCAGTTATAGGGAGGGAAGAGGAGGAGAGAAGGAAGACTATGTGGAGGAGTGAGGAGGAAAAAAAAATCATTTAATAAATGCCAGATATGGACTTAAAGGACCAGGTTTTAATTCCCATCTCTGCTGGTTCAGACTTTTATCACTTTCCTCCTGAACGTTTAAAACAGCCTCCTAATTGCTCTTCATATATTCAATTTCTTCCCTCTCTAAGCCATTCCCCAAATGTCTGCCAAAGTGATATTCCTAAAGTATAGGCCTGAGGATATCACCCTTTTGCTCAAGAAATGCCAGTGGCCCTGCATTATAATTACAAACCTTTCTGTTTAGTATTGAAAGCTCATTACTATTTGGCTCTAGCCTATATTTCCAGGATGGTTATATATTCCTGCCCCTATGTACTCTTGATAGCAGCCTGACTTAACTTCCTACTGTTCCTCACATAGAGCATTCAATCTCCAGCCTCTTTGCCTTTGTCCAAGCTTCCCCTCTTGCATTTAGATTATTCTCTCTCTTCCACTACTGTGTCTTAGAACTCTGAGCTCCCTTTAAGGCTCAGCTTCAGTTTCACCTATTTCAAGATATCTTTTTCTGATTTTATCCCATTTTTAGCATCCTCTGCAAATTATTTTGTATCTATCTTGTGTTTATTTGTACATACTTTGGATTTGCCCAGTTGGGTACATGTGTCTCTCCAGTAGAATATGAACTCTTTGGAGAAGGGGAATATTTTTATTTTCAATCCCTACCACATAGTAGGTGCTGACTATTGATTGATTATTGCTTACTAATTCTATAACCTTGAGGAAGTTGCTTAACTTCTTTGGTACTCAGTTTCTTCATTTGTTGGATGAAGAGAGTGTACTTCAGGGGTGGGGAACTCATGGCCTCAAGGCTGCATTTGGCTCTCTGGGTCCTCGAGTGTGGCTCTTTGACTGAATCCAAACTTCACAGAACAAATCAAAGGGGTCACATGAGGCCTCAAGGCTGGAGGTTCTCCATCTCTGTACTATGTGATCTCTAAGCTATTTTCTAGCTCTAACTCTTGTCATATGAAGCAAAATCGTCCTTCTTGAATCCATGATGAATTGGTGGATTCTTAATTGCCCTAAATCCCAATAGCATGAGTCCCATATTGTTCGATAACTACCAGGTAATCTTCAATGTTCTCTAGTCAGTCGCAAGCCAGAATTCATCACCATATTTACTCTCTCACAGGCATTTCTGGTGGCAATATGTGTGGTCAAGATGAAGCTCTCTTTTGTCAACTCACAAAAAAATCTGATGAACAGAAAGCCATATTAGTAGGTTGGAGACCTCTGTCATATAGGTTTAGGGAACTAACATCACCTTTTGGTAAGGCAGAGCCAATGATAGATTAAATTATACCTTATAGTGTATCCCTGTACTGGAATTGAGGTTAGATCTACATTGGCTCTCATCTACTTCTCTAGGGATCAGTACCGAATAAACATGGCCTTATACATATGTGGAACAGGCACATTTTTATTAATATTTAAAATGCTCTGAGAAGTATACCCTACCAAAATGTGTTTGCTGTATTGATTGATATATATTAATTTAGTTCATTCTATTACCAGAAATTCCAGCAATTAGAGAGAGCCTTATAAAATTTCACTGGGAGGGAATAACCATCATACTTAATTATCAATACATTTAATAGGTTTCCTTTTATTCTAAATCATGCTGAAAGAATGAGGGTGTTTTGTTTGGGGATAGAGAGAGATAACTACAGAGCACAGGGCCTGAGGAAGCAACTAAATTCTGAGCAGCAGAAGTTTGGTTAGGGCCACAGAAACAGAAATGGTAGGGTGCCACATACAAACATAGTCTCCACAGTTTTGCTGAGGGATCTCAGAAGCAATGAAAACTCTAGCAGGTAGCTTATGGGGAAAACTAACTTACTGCTCTCCTCAGCTCTTTGTTGAATTCTTCATAGAACCAATGACACACTATTTGAAGGAATGGTGCTGACTAAAATCTCATGTTAGGACTCTGTCTCCAATTTTTCACTACAGTGTTTCTGACTATCCATTAATGTTTGTGTACAGCCTTCTACCTATCTCTACTATCAGGTTGGTCTGTCAAAGGTACAAGATTGCTCTCTAAAAAAGGCCAGGGGATGTAGGGCTTTAAATAATGACTTTGACTCCCAAAAACAGATAAAGCCCAATATCAGCAATCTTCTGTATGTAAAAAGGTTAGTACAATGACTTTGCTTTTCAGGCATGCCCACTTATATGAATAACAATACAATTGCTAGCACCCTTATGAACAAGAACAATCTTATGAAATGAAGTTTGCTGAACCTTTTGAATTTGTTCATTACAAGGGCAGCATAGCATATACGTGAGACAAGGAATTATACAGGCAATCAGGAACCCTGGGTTCTTATTCAGGCTCTGTTAGTAACTCACTGTGTAACCTCAGGCCAATCCCTTTCATCCTGATTCCAAGCTTTGTAGTTTTATGAAAGATAATTCTTTTTTTTTTTTTTCCTTCTCCTTACACCAGAGGTTTGCCACTCTGGTTTTCTATTGTATGGTCTTTGTCATGCCTTTGAGTTAGGAGTTGATGTGAGTCTTCACAGATAAGCGTGACCATGCTAGAAGTCATGAAAAAAAAATCGGTCATAGAAGATGGCTAATGAATGCCTACCTCCCTCCCCACTTCTGATTGTTTCTTTATCACTGCCTATCCAAAAGTATGCCTTGCAAGAATGTTTTAGCATCCTGAGCATCTGACCATTTAGTTCAGCCTAAAGTGAAGGTGATGATCCAGAAAGAAAATGTGGTAGACATTTGCTTTCTATTGTATGTGTATATGTACATATTACATATGTATATTATATGTATGATATTCATATATGATAAATATACAAATAGTTTATATATAATTCCATACTTATGATGCATAAATACCTAAGATATGGATGTATATATGTAGATTAACATAGTAACATGTGTAAATTATACACATATTAAATGTAATATTTATATATCTATGTTTTTGTATATATTTATTGTTACCCAAATCACCCCAGCAAAGTCAAGAATTTGTGAGGCATTGATTCAGACATCAGTAAAAAGATACTCAGCACATTCATAGAATTAAATTTCAAGTAATACTGTATTAGGAGTCAAGGACCTTCATTTTGTTATGTGGCTTTTAGGGGACCTTCCAGCTCTAATACAGGATTCTATTAGCTTGAATAAGTTGCTTGATGACTCTGAACCTCTATTTCCTCAGCTATAAAGTAAATGAATAAATGAAAAAGCACTATGCTAAGAGATGAGATTAACAATTGAAAAAGAGAAATAGTTCCTTTTTTCAAGAAGCTTAAACTCTAATCTTGGGGAGACAGCTCACATAGGGGAGTGGTGGCTAGGGAGGGATGTTTTGGTTTGGAAAGTCATAGGACTGATGAATTAGTCCAGGCAGATTGGATTGACATATCTTTTCCAGGAACAATGACTATGAGATTGTGCGGAGAGAGAATGGAGTACACAAAATGGCAGGCAAGAAGATGGTAAAATGGGATGCAAAATAAGGCATGAGTAGGGTTGGCTAGGAATAGTAGGCCACTGAGGCACTCACTAAAAAGGATAGCCCAGGTCCTAAGTGTGGGAGACCACAGGGATTAGATGATTTAAAGGTTTTTTCTACTTGTGATTTCACTCATGTGTAGACAAAGTTTATATGATTCTAATGTAATATTAACCATTTCTTCTTTTTTTTAAAACTTACTCCAAGCTTACCATTAAGCTTATATTCCATAAAAAATACAAGGACATTTCATTTGGGTGACTCATTCCTTTCAGTTTTTCATTATTGAGAGGTGTTCACATGATTCTTCTTCGAGTTCATTCTCACCTTGCATCCCTCTCATTGTTAGGAGGAAATCACTTGTTTACAACATCAGAATCTGTTGATTTGAGAACAATTGCTAGGTTTCAGGAAAGGGCCATTTGCAATCACCTCCACAGAAATGTTCTTGATGGTATAAGATGAATACTTTGTTCCATTTCATCACATTCCCAAATAACTCTCTTGTTTGGGTGAAGGGAAGCTGACTGCCAGATAAGGCCAGAGCTTAAAGTGAGAGGGATAAATAAAATGGAATTTCTAAAGCTGATCTCTAATTCCAAAATTTATCAAAGCATAGGCTTAGAACCAAAAAGTGCAATATTCCAAATCATTGTCAGTCACCAATCGATATTAATATTCTATTGAACTATTCTAAATCATTATTATTAGAGCAATAGATTAATTTATATATATACATATATAGTGCATAATAGCACAATCTAGTGAAAATATCAACTTATATATTTGTAGTGCTTTACAATTGTCAGAACATTTCTTTAGAATAAACCAGTGAAATAGGTCATATAAGATTGTTCTACCCCTTGAATGCCTGGCTTCCTCTCCTGAGCTTTGGA
This sequence comes from Pseudochirops corinnae, assembly GCA_028646515.1. Taxonomy (NCBI): domain Eukaryota; kingdom Metazoa; phylum Chordata; class Mammalia; order Diprotodontia; family Pseudocheiridae; genus Pseudochirops; species Pseudochirops corinnae. Next base: position 85,749,547 of record CM053591.1, read on the forward strand.
TGATCTCTAAACTTTTTATAAAGCCTAGCTCAAATATTCATAAGGCTCTTAGTTCATAATAAACTCTTAATTATGCCCTTCCTCATCTCCTCTTCTATGTCAAGTTGCTAGTGCTCTTCTCAATAGAAATTATCAATAATTATTTTGTATAAATTTTGCTTCTCCTCTTCCAAAATGAATGTAGGTTCCTTGGGGTCAAGGACTGTTTCTTTTTTGTCTTTCTATCTCCAGGGTCTAGCATATAGGTGCTTAATAAATATCCGTTGAATGAAAGAATGAATGAAACGAATTCAAGTACTGTTATCCTCATTTTACTGATGCCCAGAGAAATGCATGCTATTAATAATTGTAAAAATTATATGAGAGAACAGATTGGAGGAAGGAGTATTCAATAGGCTTGCTACTTTGGGGTGGAGGGGCTAGGGGAAAGACAGGGAGGAAAAAAATTGTAACTCAGATATTGTGGAAATGAATGTTGAAAACTAAAAATAAATAAACAGCAAAAAAATTCTAAAAGTTGGGACTCCAAGTTTTCTGACTACATCTTCCAATAATACCGTGTTGCTGCTTTGTGTAAAGGGAAGAACATTGGATTTGAAGTTAGAACCTGGAGTTTTTGTCCCTGCTCTGCTTCTTACTAGTTATAGGACTGTGGTTGAGTTGATTATCCATTCTGAGACTCCATTTCATTTGGTACACAGAAATAAATAAGATGGGAAATTGTCTACATGCTTCACAGAGCTGTTTCAAGACTCAAACAGAATAGCATATATTTAAGTGCTCTATGCCTGAAAATTGTGTCATTCAATCAGTAGACATTTATTAAACTCTTATAAAGAAGGGCAAAAGATAGTCCTTCTTCTCTTACAGCCTAATGAGGGAGACAACATGTAAACAACTAGGTGTATACAGGATCTTTTGGAAATAATCAACAGAGAGAAGGCACTAGAATTAAGTGAAGCAAGAAATGTTTCTTTAAAAAGAGGCTATTTTAGCTGGAACTTGAAGAAAGCTAGGGAAGCCAGGAGTCAGAAAGGAGAAAGAATATTCTAGGGATGGAAGACAGTCAGTGAAAATATCTGGAGTCAAGAGAAATGGAATGTCACATTGTAATGCCAAGCAAAGGCAACTTCCAAGGTTCAGATTACCAGCATAGTAAACCCCATTTATTCAGCAAACCTCACAGAACAGAGAAAGTCAAAATACAGTGTAACTTGTTCTTTTAGCAAGTAAGTTCTCAATTCAATCTGGGTACTACTCCACCCCTAGACAGTACATTCATTTAGTCAGTCAAAAGTCTCTTGTCAAATGGAGATTAGTTTCCAACCACAAACAAAGTACATTCATTTGGTCAATCACAGAGCACACAGAAAACTCAAAGGTTTCCCACCCCTGAATCTCAAAAGGGGCAGGGGAACATAAAAGGCCATCCACCCTTAAATTACAACAAATTTAAACTCAGCATTGAATACCCAAGGAAAGGTCCTTCTTTCATCTTCACTGGAGGCAAGTCCTCAGCAAACTCAGTTCCTGGGGAGACAAGGCTCAACAAAGTCATAGCCAGTATCCTCATCAAGTCACTCTCTGTCTGTAGAATAGTCCCAGAACCCCTGAAAAATCAGCAAGTCCCTCTTCCAGGATTTCTGTGCAGGTACCACAAGAAAATCCTCCTTCAGGGCTTCTGAACCAACAGCCAGGTTCCAGGACCTCTACAACAGTAGCACTGTCCTTCACCATCAGGTGAATCTGGAAAAACAACATCAAAACAGACAGACGAAATACCAGCATCACAGCCATGCCTCCTCAGTCCTTGGCAGTTCTGGGTGGCAGTTCCAATGGGCTCTTAGTAGTCTTTCTTTCGGCAACTCAGGCTCCATGATACTGGATACTGCTCTCCCAAAGTCCTTCTGGCCT
>CM053591.1:85760580-85789263 GCA_028646515.1 Pseudochirops corinnae
GAGTTTTGCTTCAGTCTCCATTTAAACTATAGTCTTTCTATATCTTTCTCTGAGTTTAGGTATCTCCTTCCTTCTTGAGGCTTGTAGAGTTGTCTTTAGCTATGCATTGTTGAGGATAGTCCAGTTTATCAAGGTTGGTCATTATATGTACGATGTGTCTCTCCAGACTTCTTTTCCACCATGATCCATAAGCCTTCTCATCATAGAAAATCACTAATCCTTTTTGTTCCCTTCCTCTGATTGGTCAGTTCCACCAGGACCTTCCACTTAAAAAAAAGTACCCAGGCCAACCGTGTTTACTCCTTCATTCTACTTTGTTTAGGAGTCTTGGAATTTCTTTCTCTACCTCACCTTCCCCTTTTCAGCCTCCTTTCATGCTTTGTTTCTCCCCATTAGAATGTAAGCTCCATAAAGGCAGGGATTGCTTTTGTTTTGTTTTTGCCTTTTTAAAAAAATTTATTATTGTATTCTTAGCAGCTGGCATAGTGCTTGACATATGATAAGTGCTTAATAAATGTCTGTTCATTTAACTTTTTGAGGATCTACTTGGCTGTCAGTTCTTTACTACAAGAGAAAGCACTGCTAGAAATACTTTTGCACCTTCTTCATCATAATAGACATTGTAGAGTTGTTACCTTTGGATGGAAGTAAGGAGTTTTTCATTACTCCGCTGTAAACAAATAGGAAGAGAAGCATCATCAGGATAAGCAGTAGGAAGATTTCTTGTAGTATTCCAAACTGTCAGAGCATAGCACAGATGAGTTGGAAGTTGTGCGTTTTAGTTCTGACTTCTTTAGTTAGTAGTCCTGTAAATCCAAATCACTTAACTCCCCTGATCTTCAATTTCTTCATTTAAAAATGGGGTTAAAGTGAGGATGAAATACATAGTATGGATAAAATGCTTTGAAAAACACAAATTGACATGCTGATATAAAATGAGATTTTTTTAAAAAAAAAGAAAAATTGCCCTTTTCTTTTACCAGTACATGTTTGAATGATATCTTTTTAGTTTAATGCTCCAATTGGATCTATGCTTTTATTGATTTAGAAATTCAGTTATATAGCGTGTAACCCATTCATTTCTACATATTCTGTGAGGTTCTTGACCATGTTCTCATTAATTCACTATAAGTGCCCTTTATTTTCTCCTGATGTCTTATGGGTATAAGTAGAGAACTCTGGGACTGTCCATCTATTGCCTCTATTTTGTTGTTGTTAAGTCATTTTTAATTGTGTCCAAGTCTATAACCCCTTTGGGGGTTCTCTTGTCAAAGATAATGAAGTGGTTTACATTTCCTTCTCCAGTTTCTTTTATAGATGAGGAAACTGAGGCAAACAGCGTTAAGTGATTTGTCCAGGGTCACCCAGCTAGTAAGTGTCTGAGGCCAGATTTGAACTCAGGAAGATGGGTCTTCCTGACTCCAGGTTCCATATTCTATCCACTGCACCACCTACTGCCCTTCCTCTATTTTAATTTGACTTTAAAATTTAATAACATAACTTGATGTTACTTTATAATTTTGTAATATAATTTACTACAAATGAAAATTCTTTCATTTCATTAGGGATTAAGCAGCAGATTTCCAATCATTCTAGCCAGTGGAACTTTAAAACAATAACAGCAAAAATATTTGGCTTTTGCCTTTAATCATAAACTATCCTGGTTTGGTGCTGTAGAAAGATTCCTGGATTTGGAGATGAGGATCTAGATTTAAATTCTACTTCTGGCACCTACTACTTATGAAACTTTGAACATCACTCACCCTTCTCTGGGCCTGTCTTCTCATCCTTAAAATGACAGTTTGGACTGAATTATCTCTAAGGTCCCTTCTAGCTGTAAATCGGTCACCCTTTTATCCCTTTTTAATTGCTGATAATTCAAAACTCTTGGTTCTTAAACTCAAGCTTAAATACTATTTATTTTACAACTTATTAGAATGGCAAAAGCAAGGTTGTTTTGGGAAAAGAGCTGCTTAAAGACAATTAAATTTATCCTAAAGCAAAGAAAAACAATACACAACCCACCCAAAAAAAAAATATTAAGGCAGTGTCTTGCATTTCTCTTAAGCTGTTGTAATTTTGTTGTTTTTCACTTGTCACTTGATAATTTTCTAAGTTTTTTCAACCATCAACCTTTTCTCCTTTTTAAAGACATCTTTTAGCATGTTTGATTTCTTGAAATCATCCTGTGGGGGTTTGTTCTTTGTCCTACTGGACAGATGTCTAATTCCTCAGCCTGACTTCCCACCTGATTCCATTTAAATGTCACCCTATCATACTAATTACTTAGGAGTATAAAGAACCAAAGACCCTAGTGAACTCAATTATACCCAGCTGGAAATCATAATAGGAAATCTCTTGCTGCTGCTTATATTATTTTGATTTTTCATTTGTTTGGGTGGGAGGTGGAATATTAAATTGTAACTTTATTATTATTTTTCCTCCATTGAAGTATTTTTCTCCTCAAAATTATAGGGAAAAATGGATTGAAATCAATTTGACATCTCTAACCTGGAAAATAAAGTGGCTTTTAAAAGTAACAGAAAATTGCAAACCCATTTCCATAAAGTTTATCATTGACTTAAATAGAATGTTCTCTAGCTATTAAAACACAGTATAGAAAATATTCAAATCAATCTGTGATTTCTTTAATTTGGTAGTTCCACACAATAATGTAGGCATGCATCCATGGTTGCTTATCTGATGTAACTCTTATGGGCCTCTTAAAAATTCTATCACAGGCGGCCCACCCAATATGTTGGAGACCTTCCTCATATTCTCCCATCATTAAGAGATACAAGTAAATACTTTTGGCCACTCATTTGTCATCACTTGTTTTGCATGAGACCAGATCATCTTTTCTTGAAATCATAAGTGACTTTAGTGACATCTTTTCATCACATTCTTTGTTCAAGTTCCTCATTGATATGTTCTAACTTATTCATATCCACCACCCACTGGTCCAGTAGGCCTTGTGCCATCTTCTGCTCTTCAAATATAATATTGTTGCCATACAGCAAATAGGTCATACATACACATATTTTTTTTGTTGAACAATATTACAGTTTTATGCACATTACACTAAGTTTTTATTCTTGTTTACCTTGTAACTCTTTCAACAGCATTTTAGTGGGAATTGTAAGTAGAGTAAAATAATAACTATCAAAATGCTGCCAGACCTTCCCCTTCTGAATTAGTATTTTATATTAGGAGATATGGGAATTTCAAATTAATGAGTATTTTTCTGGGTATTCTCTGACACTATTTGCTGAATTTTCTTTAGATGAACCGGATCAATCACATCTATTTATCTTGGAACAAAGTAATTCATCTTACAATGCTAATGAACTAATTCACACCTGAGTAAGAAAGCTGGGAGTCTCAACTTTTTCAAACTGAATCCTTGTGTACAGATGTTTATAAAAAGCAAACACATAAACAAACTGGAAGTAAATCTTCAAATCTGTTCTTTTCTCCATTTCCCGCTGGGTAGATACAATGAAATCATTGTATTTTAAAAGACATACATCAACCAACATGGCTAGCTGGTTCCACAAAAACAAGACACCAGGTAAAACAACATTATAGGGGGCACACAGTTCCATAGGAATAATGGAGTGTGGGATGGACTTATAAGTGCTCCTGGAGTAAGGGGCGCTGAGAAATCCAGGACCTGGGTTTGGACGCTTAGAGCTTTTGAAGGTGAAATTGCTAGTGGTTGGTGGGCTAAGCTGGGCTGATCTCAAGCATCAAGCCTAAGAATATTATATTAGGGTTGCAATGGTTCTCAACCTTCCTAATGCCGTGACCCTTTGATACAGTTCCTCATGTTGTGGTGACTCCCAACCATAAAATTATTTTTGTTGTTACTTCATAACTGTGATTTTGCTACTGTTATAAATCTATCTTATATGTAGGATGTATTTTCATTGTTACAAATTGAACATAACCCACAGGTTGAGAACCGCTGGAACTTTAAGGTATCATAGTAGGGTGAACTGGTGTCTGTCTTAAATGGTATTATTACCAAATGGTGAGTTGAGGTATTGTGACTGGTATCACAACTATTTAGCTCAATATTGGAAACTGATGTCATCTTTATTCATCTTCCTGATAAGATCAGTAGGCAACACAAGTCACTTTAACTATCACATTTTAGATTTTTCCCCTTTTATCTCTTCTTTAAAAGAAAGAAAAAAAGCAAAGTATGGGCTAAAAATGTCATAGAAGTGTCAGTAGGTATGACAAAGGGAGAGAAAAAATATTGCAGCAAATTAGTTAGTAGAACCAAGAATAGTGTGGAGTAGAAATATTGAGAACTCGATTTATTTAAATTATTATGATTCAGTGACATACCAAAAGACCAAATAGTTGTCTTGTTTTGTTTCCCACCCAAACTGCAGAAATACATCCATCTTTTACCGCCAAAGAAAGTAGTGACTATATTCTTCTTTTCCTCCTCTTTTTCTCATTTATCTCTAAGTTTTGCTTTGCTTACAGAGGAAGCTTTTCCCACTCTACCCCATCCCACCCCAACCCCAACTTCATTTTTGCTGTTCTTCTTTCATGTTCCTCTTCTTCCTGGAATTATTGAAAATGAATTCTAGTAAAAAACATATTTTAGAATTCCAGTAAATACTGAGTCTCCTTTGTCACCCCTTAAAAATTTCAAATGCATTGAACACAAAGGAGGTAGAATAATAGCAAATTTATCTTTTTTATAATGCCAGGGAATGGCATTATTTTATATTCACCTCCCCCTGCCCCAAACTCTTTGATGGGTATTCCTTTTAGCTATAAGTGTCATAAATTTTAGACACTGAATATTAATGGAATCAAGAATGACCTAACTTTGTTAACAATCCATTCATTTTTTCCATATATATATATAAATGTAACATTTCTCCAGTATATCACTACATGATATCGGTGCATAAAATTTTGCCTTAGGATTATACAATCTTAGGTCTAGAGCTAGAAGACACCCCAAAAGCTATCTAATCCACCTCTCCTTGCTTATTTTAAAAAGTCATGAAACTAAGGCCCAGGGAGATTATGTGAGTTGCTCAATGTCACATAACTAGAAAGTACAAATTACCATTCCTGACTGAAGGAATGTACCAATGAAAAATAAGTTTCAATTGATACGTGATAAATCTTTTTGAACTTAAAGGCATATGCTTCACTCTCCAGTATTTTTTGAGTTCAAAATCAGTGAAATGAAGAGGACAACAAAACCGAATTATTTTATATCTCCTGACTATATCAAATATACAAGTTAACTAGAAGAGCATCCTTTACCAAAATGAAAATGAGCCTTAAAACATTCCTGAATAGGGAAAAAGAAAAAAAATAGTAAAATGCAATAATCTGAATTTATGCTGCTGCATTTATTGTAACCACTCACATCACTTTATGGAGACAACTTTAATATTCACTCTGAAATAGTATTGGAAAAAAGATTAGTAACTATCCCACTTCATTCATCATCTTGATGGTTTGATGGTCTCATCAATGCCCTAGACTAGTGTAGAACAACTGAAATTCTATGTTCCTCCATAAAACATCTATGGAGGTAACTATACAGAGCCCTGGATAACTTTCTTTGAGACTTTTAGTATTTAATTGATACCATCACAGGCCAGGTGCTCATTTACCATCACTTACTCTCTTTACTAGGGTGCCTAGGTGACACAGCAGATAGAATGCTGGACCTAAAGTCAGGAAGACCTGAGTTAAAGTCACTTAACCTTGTTTGCCTCCGTTTGAGCTGCAGAAGGAAATGACAAACTACTCCAGGATCTGTGCCAAGAAAACGCCCCTAGAGATCCATCCTGCCCTACCGAAAAGTGACATGGGAGAGAATAGACTGGGGGAGGGGGGACACACTGGGATGGATGTTTTTGGGGTGGTGGGTGGGGGAAATAGGGGGAGAAAAAAAAAAAGAAAAAAAAGAAAAAAAAAAAAGAAAATGCCCCTAAAAGGGATCATGAAAGTCAGACACAATTTTCATTAACAGCAACTCTCATTACATAACTAGTTCCCTTCATTTTCTCATCCTATATATACTTGATTGGCTTTTATTCCTCTACTTTCCTACAAGTCAACTCAGGTAATATGTGGATGCCTGCCTTTGTGTTGTCCATAATTTTGAATGTTCTGGGCTTGTTGTATTTTATTCTTCCTAGTTACAAAGCATCTCAGGAAGAATAATGGGACTGAAAAGAAGCATTTTTCTCTCAGGGAATAGCTTGGGGTAATTGAAAATACCTTACAATCACTGAAATGCAACCTGGCTTGCTGTCCTTTTCTTATTAAGTTACAGACACAACTTGTTATCTAGTGCCTGTCCAAGATAAATGTACTGAAAGACAAATGGGCTGCCCATCCAAGTGTGTACCTTAATATGGGTAATATATATTCTTTATCCATTTTGTTTTACTTGTGTGGATTTGATAAGGTGACTGCTTTTGAATGGCTGTGAGTCTCTTTGGGCAGGTAAAATTTTAGGGTAGGGGTTCTTAATCTGGGGTACAATGATTAATTTCAGGGAGTCCGTGAAGTTGAGCAGGACTATTTTCACTAATCTCTAACTGAAATTCAGAACTTGTTTCAATTAATTTTTTTTTTTAATTCCAACAAATTGTTTGTATGCTTCATCAGTTGCCAAAGGTTCATGATGAAAAAAAAAAAATACCTCTATTCCAAGACCTGATGCAATCAAGAAAGTGTTACTCTCAAATAGGAGTATATAAAGAAATTTAGCATTTATAGGAAACGCTCTCTGATTTGTACATTGTACAGGACAAATGTAACCACCACTAGGACTCATAGTTTCTTGTTTTCTGCCTCCCTTGATATTGATAATCTGAGAATCATTGAAGAGTTGTGGCCAGGGTTCAGTCTATCGAAGCATCTTGTTTCTAACATATGGCTAATGAGGAATATATAGTCTTAAAAAGTTTGTTGGAGAAATGTCTGGGAGGAGAATGCTAAAAATTCCATTTTGCTCTACTATTGAGATCAGCAGTTCTGAGCTGCAGTAGACTATGTTCATAGGGTGTCTGCACTGAATTTAGCATTAAGATGGTGAGTCCTCAAGCATGACCTTACCACAAGGTTGGTTGCATAAAAAGGAATGGATTGACCCAGGTTGGAAAAGAAGCAAGTCAAAATTTCCTTCCAGACTGGGTGATATAAAGGAAACTTAAGTGCAAAAAAAGTATTATGATTAAATATGTGATTTGTTGTAGAATATTGTGAAATCAAGGAAGAAAGGAAGGAAACAAGCCTTGTATATGGCAAGCACTATTCTAAGCTTTTTATAAATATTATCTGGCTTGTTTTCTATCTATATTTTTTATTAAGTTTAGCCTCAGTGACTCTACATAGGCCATTTTTATAAACTTTTTTTAGAAATGAGAAAGTAGGTATATGGGTCAGTATTCATTGCCATCTTCACCTCTTTTTATCTTATAATACTTGTATATTTTATCTTTCCCAACTTTGTGAAATCTTCCCCTCTTTTTATATAGCTTCAAAAAATGATTTTAAAGGGCCTATAAAATTTTCACTCCCAGCATGGATTTCTTCTGCATGTAATAGATCCAACAACTATTCTCAATTTAATTTTCTTAAGTGCCATTTCAATTTTTACATATTGCATGGTGAATATGATAGTATTAGAATTCAAATGTGGCAGCAGTTCAACTCTCAATGACAGCAAGATTATTATAGAAATGCTGGAAAATGTAATCATTTTGAGTCTTTCCTGTCCTCCTTCCAATTCAATCCAAAAATGCTCTTGGGGAGATATGGTTTAATTGCATCTTGCACCAAAATTTCTTGAGGCTAGTTTTCCCTTCCATCATCATCATCATCATCATTATTATTATTATTACTTTTCATGGGGCAAGATACTCTTTGTGTTCTTCTATAAAATACTATTTGTAGCTTAAGCAATGATTTGCAACAAACGAGCTTACATATTAAATTTAGTGCTGCCCTAAACTGCTGTAACTATCTGCTCAACAGATAATCAAGTGGTGTTTCTAGACTCTTGGAGTCTGCACATTGACTTTTAAATCAGTTAAAACTTCTCTAAGAAATGGTAATAATTGCAAACAAAAAGTCTTTACTGTTATTCATTTTGCATTTTTTCTGAGTCAATAGTTAAGAATAAATAAGTCAATTGTTCACTTCAGTAGTTTGTATCGGAGAAATAATTGAATGCAGTGTCTTCATTTTTTACTCTTCTTTTTTTCTAATTTAGTGGCGGCTTTTTGTTTGTTTTATCCTAGTCCATGATTTCATTGAATGCAGTTTGCTAATTCTGTAATACTCCAAAATTAATAACTTATTTTTTGGAAGTGTAACCTTGTGCCTTTCCTGTTGCCAGGGAAGTGATTTATTGAGAAATAGAGCAAAGTACACAGAATTTGGGTCATGGCTAAATTGTCCAAAGTTTTTTTTTTTTTATTAGGTATTTATTTTCAGTTCCAAATTCTCTCCTTCCTTCTAGCCCTTCCTTCACCCATTGAGAAGGAAGAAAATATGACACCTACTATACATAGAGAGTCATGCAAAATGTATTTCTGCATTAAACATGTTGGGGTGGGAGATAAGAAAAAGAAAAAAAATACTCTTCAAACCGTTGGGAGGTATTTGACACTTTCAAGGCCTTCCAACTCTCTTCTCACAGAACGGTTTGCATTTCACCGGCTTATATAAGGCTTCTGAGTAATTCAGAAACCTTAGAAATCTTTTGTCTCTTACTGAATTATCATTTCCCCACATTTTAATTATCTTCTGTTTTGTGTCAGTCACTGAATATCAGCATATATTGTAACTTGGTTTGGAGGATCTTCCCAAGTACTTCATAGAATTTCTGTACTTTTACATTTCATATTGCAATGCGTTGGTACATAAGCTACATTTATCTTCATGAAGATATTTTTGCTTTTGTCATCATGAGTGATGTAAGACAAGAACCCAAATGATATATGTCTTTTGCTGCCTTTGGAAACAACCAGCTTCATTACCTTCTTTTTTGTCTTCTCTCCAAGGAAAACCTATGAACTCTCCTTTCCTCATTAGGCTGAATTTTCTGTAGGCCTTCTAGTTTGATTTATAGCAAGAATGTCAGTAGAGAGAAAAGTCAGTTCCTTATGTGTTTTCTATTTAAGCTGTATATAATTATGAGTGTACATGTTGTTTCTCCCAAAGGACATTAGCTCTTTGAAGTTGGGAACAGTTTGACTTTTGTCTTTGTACCCCTTGAGTCTGATACAATTAATTGTGAATAGTAGAGTCTTTGTAAGAGCTGGTTGACTGATAGGCAATTGGAAAAAGATCTCACATTTAGAGTACTTACAATTAAATTCATTAGCATATATAGTCTAAAAAGTGTCTAATGTTTTATTACTTTCTCTGCATTCTACTGCTACTTCACCATCCCTGAACCTAGGGAAGTAGCTAGGAAAGACAAAGGCCTTTTATCTTTATTTTTAGATAGTTTCATGTGTCACAAACTCCAAGGATTTCATAAGCCTTTGGTAACAAGACTGCATTTTTAACTGTGCTTTTCCATCTCCAGGCCTGTACTAAAAGGACTTATGTGCAAGTCTAAGAATCTATTTGCATTGGCGACTTCCAAACTCAGAGCTAAAGTTATTTTAGACACTGCAGTTAAAAAGACATTGGTCTGATGACTCCATTTATAAACCAGTTCTAAAATATTGCCTATTTTTAAATTCAGAAACGGACTTGACTTTGCTCTCTTTCATATTTTATTACTTATTCAGAAGATCTCATTGTTCCTATGCCTAGTAAATCTTGCAGTGACTTTGGCCCCAAAATGTAGCATGCTGAGTAATCAATTGTCTTGATTAATAAGAACATTTGCGCTGAGATAATATATCACTTCAAAGAAGGGTTTGGGTCTCATTTAAGTGTAAGTGTTGCCACACCTGCCATTAAAGAGCTTTTAATAATAACAAGACAAACCAGCAATAAACACAAATAAGTGAAGGCAAATACGGTAATTACAAGGGTGAGACGTGGTGGTAGAAATGGACTGGAGAACTGATTGCCTTTTAGACTGATGACTAAATCACAGTGGAAAAACCCCGTGAAATAAAGACTTCTGGAATGATTCATTCTATTTCATGAGTGAGGAAAATGTATCTCAGTTTACTTATTATCACATCAGCAAGAGTTTAGATCAACAAGCATTTTACTATGTACCAGAGCCTGTGCTAATAGCTAGCCATGCAAAGGAAGGCTGGCAGCCTCTGCCCTCAAGAAGCTGACATTGTAATGGTAAAGACCTGTTAGTCCTTTAAAGGACAGCTAGGTGGCACAGTGGATAGAGCGCTGAAGTTGGGAATACCTGAGTTCAAATTTGGCCTTAGACACTTAGTAGCTCTGTCACCCTGGGCAAGTCTCTTAACCCTGTTTGCCTCAGTTTCCTTATCTGTAAAGTGAATTGGAGAAGGAAATGACAAACCACTCCAGTATCTTTGATAAGAAAACCCCAAATGGGGTCATGAAGAGTTGGACATGCCTGAACGACAACAACAATCATTCCGAATTCCCAGTGTGAAACATTGCTCCCTTGCCACTACAGCCTTATATATATTGTCTTCCCCTATTAGAATACAAACCCCTTGAGTACAGGGACCATCTTTCTGGCTTTTTCCTGGCTCATATTAAATCCTTAATACCTTCTTTTTCATTCACTTATTTCTATTTAATTATATGATCCCATTTTAAGGTCAATACTTGTACGGTGTCTGGAGAGACTTTTGAAAATTCTAGAAAAATTACAGGCACAGCTCCTTTTGAATCAACCTTATGCTTTGCTATTCTGGTCCATTCTGGCCAAATAAGGTGAGAGCAGCCAAAACCCTTTAATTTAATTTACACCTTTCTTCCTCTCAGACCTCTTAGTTTCCAGTTGTAATGAAGGTGGAAGGAAGCAAAGAAGTGAAAGGGAGTATAATGTAGTGTTGCGATGTATACAAGGTCCACTGTGGGAGCAGAGGGATCTGGGAAGATACCTGTCCTCTCAAACTTCTGTTCTATAATCTCTGGTAGCCTATTTGTTAGCTTGGGAAGGCTTGGCAGCTTGAAGATTTCTGTTGAAGTTTGCTAAGAATGTTCCTCAGCCACTCACTATGAATGATAGCAAAAACAGGAGATTTTGCTTTAAACTTGGCCATAAATCTATTCTAAGTACTGCCTTCTACTACTTATAGGTGATTAGATGAAATACTGGTTTATTTGAATAATAATATATAATAACAATAATATCTATTATATTATAATATAATATAATATAGTAATGTAAAGTACTATACAAATTTTATCTCTTTTTTTCTTCACAATGATCCAGACTATTATTGTTCCCATTTTACAGTAAAAAAGTGAGGCAGGTAGTCATTAAGTGACTTGTCCAGGATCATACAGTTGTTAAGTGTTTCAAGCAGGATTTGCACTCTGATCTCCAAGTCCAGCATTCAATCTACTTTGTCACCTAACTTCTATTCTAAACTTTAAAATATCTGTCCTTAATTCAGTCAATAAATGGAAACATTTTATTTCTCTTTTTAAAATCATGGTGTTTATGGTAGTTTCACAATAGTTTAGTTTCTAATTTCATAGATAGGAAATCCATATTTTAAATTTTTCAAAACAAAAGTATACATGGCTACTTTCATAATAGGATAGAAAACTTATTTAAGAGGTCCAGAATTGTATTTCCATCTCTCTGTTATTAAGCTGTGTAGTCTGAATACTATGCTGTAACTAAGAGATAGCATATATAACTTGGGGACTATTGAGTGGTTTCTTGAACACCACATAACCAATGTTTCTAGAATGTTCATTTACAGTTCTGGTGTCAATCCTGGAAGATTTGGGCTTAGTACATTTACTGTCCTGACTCTTCTAAGGTTCAGATACTTTTAAATACTTGGCAATACCATTGAATCAAGGAAGAAAGAAAGAAAAGAGGAAGCAAGGAAGGAAGGAAGGAAAGTAGGAAGGAAGGAAGGAAGGAAGAAAGGAAGAAAGGAAGGAAGGAAAAAGAGAGAAAAAGAAAGAAGAAAGAAAGAAAGGAAGAAAGGAAGAAATGTGTATGTATGTATGTGTGTATGTATGAATGAATGAATGAACCTAATATCCTTACAATAATTACTTCATTTGAAACATAGGTGATAATATTAATGATTCCTTTGGTTTGGTTGTTTCAGTTTTTAGTTTTAGGGAATTTATTTTAGATGAAAAATTCTGAATTCAGTCACAATTACTTTGAGCCCCCAGTTAGGAAAAATTCTAAAATCTAATCAGAGGTTGGCTTTTCTGCTATTGCTACTTCACCCTTGACTTGTTTATGATTGAGGTAAAATACGGTATACTTGGAATGCCTTAAAAATAAAACAGTAGATAATGTTGCCGTGTCAGTGGGAAGATATTAGGAAAATTTGGAAGAAAAGTTGACCTTTTCTTGGAACTTCCCCCTACGTTGATCCACTGTTTCAAAATACTTGTAGAGCCAATGATTGGCATAAATACCTCCTTCTCTCCTACAGCTCAATTCTCCTTACTCCTCAAAGGTTTGATGCAAATGCCACGATTTTCCAACTTCTCAGACACAGATGCTTAGGATCTTACTCTCCTGTTCTTTTAAAAGAAATATTCTTCACTTAAGAAATAAAACAAGCATTTCCATAACAGAGTAGAAAGGAAATAAAAAGATGATTAAACATAAACCTGAAAATCTATTATGTACAACTTGCTATTCCTTTTAAATATATAAGAAAGTTATCAGGTAGCTTCCTTTTTTCTGTTTTTTTAGGGACATTCTTTGTATATATTGCTTAGGATATGACCAAGTCTCTCATTCAAGAGTTTTGATTCATCTCTGGAGGTATACATCCCCAATTCACACTCAGTTATAATTATTTGATTTAATAAAAATGATCACATCTAGTTACAGTATCGGAGCTAAAATTGGATGTTTCCATCTTTATCCTTACATTTTATTTTATTAATACCCTTTGTGAAGTAGAGGACACAATATGTCCTTTTTGATGCTGAATCAACCTCTACCCCTTGCAACGCACAGCTGCCAAAAACAGTGTATTTCTCCATTGTTAACTCAGAGGAGGGTAGCATACATTAACTTTGATAGGATATCACTAATTGATCACCATTTTACTGCTTCTCAATACTAACTTTATTTACTTTGTGGTGGTCATTGTGTGTATTGTATTTTTAATCTGCTTTTTTCACACTGCATCACTTCTAACATTTTACTGTTTTTTTTCAGAATTTTTCATATTCATTTTATATTCATATCCATCATATTCATCCCTTATGACAATTAAATTATATTCATACATTGCACTTTTCTGCCATTCCTTGTGATTCATATGTTTTGTTTTCAGTCTTTTGTTGTCTGAAATAATGTTGCTATGATAATTTTTATACACATAAGTATTGTTGACAATAACCTCTTTCTTATATATGTGTGTGTATACATATATACTCATCTATACGTATCTATACATAAACACACACATATATACATATGTACATGTGTGCTATAACCTTGGGGTCAGAAGTTATGAACAATTTAGTAACTTCCATACTTCCAAATTGTTTTCCAGAACTGATGAACTAATTCCACGAGCGGTCGTTAGGTTTCCTTTCTTCCTACAGCTCTTTCCACAAGGAGTTTTCTCTTCTTTTACCATTTCTGCTAGCCTGATGGATAAAAATGCTTCATTGTTCCTTTTATTTTCATTTTTTCTTGATTGCAAATGATTGCATACATTTTAGTTGGTCATTGATAATTTGTATTTCATTTTCTGAAAACTTTTCAATTCCTTAACCGCTGGTTAATTTTGAAATCGCTCTTATTCCTGTAGAATTGTGTCGATTTCTTGTAGATTTCTGGGTGTTAGACCTTTGTTGGTTATTTGGCACAAACATTTCTCTCAGTGCATCTTCTGTATCTCGCTGGTTTTATTTGTGCAAAATCTTTTACATTTTTCAATTATCGATATTGCCTATTTTGGTTTTTGTGATCTCTTTAATTGTTCAAATTAGTTGCACATTCTTTTCTTATCTATAATTCCAAAAGATATATCTTTCAATTCTCTTTTTATATATTTTTTCTATTTAGATATACATTTGAAATTTACTGGGATATGTTGTATAAAAGGCTCACTTAAAAATTTTGGGCCAGTTAGCTTTCCAAATTTCCCAGCAGTTCCTGTCAAATAAAGATTATGGAAAAGAACCATCAGTTAAAAGATAGCAACAATGATAACATTCTTTATTCCCAAAAGATTGAAAGGACTTCTTCTGGGTTGTTTTTTTTTTTCAGATTATGGGACTATTTGCCAATTGACATCAATTAATGAACGTATACACTGATGCCTTGGGGATATAGGCTGTGGTTGCACAAAATTATGCTGTTGGAAACCATACTAATATAAATTTAAGCCATTCAAATAATCTTTTGGTTGGTGATTTTGTTGGCATCATCCCAGTAATGGCATTGGCAAACATTGCTGGAGCTAATGAAAAATTTGGACACTGATGAAATGGAATAAACTTCAGAGCAGGTTTCTGTGTTCCTATGGGTTAAAGCCACATTATCTATTATGATTATTTTAGTGGCTCCATAATGTACAAGCACAGAATCATTAGCTTTATAGCAGGAAAAGAATTTCAGGACATATTCTTCCTTTCTGCTATCTTCAAAGATTTCAGTATGAAATGAAGTAAACTGGTATTGATTTGGAAAGAGGAAATGTTCCACTTCACTGAAGATAAGACTCTTTAGACAAGTTACAGGATTACATAACAAAGTTCAATCTCAACATATTTCCCAGAGAAAAGAATATTCCCCAAATGTGTTGAGTCTTACTGTATTCTTTGCTTTTCTTCCTACTTTCATAACTAGCAGTTCTTTTCACTATTGGTAGTATTAACCAATGAGTGTCTAAAAGGGCCAAAGGGAGGTGGAGAATAGGGAGAAGTTTAACGGTTTTTTTTTGTATATCTAATCATCATATGCCAAAAATGTGTATTAGAAAAGGGAATTGTACTCAGAAATTGTCCCCTATTTATTACAACATATCCAGACAGGAGGGCAATGCAAAATTCCTGACTGTTTACCTTTCTGATTTCATTTTCTTCATACATAACCATTAATGTATAGCTAAAACAAATAAGACGGATCAGATTTAGAACTGGAAGAGACCTTACAGCCCATATAACTCAATTCTGTCATTATACAGATGATGAAATGAAGATCTAGAGATGTTAAGTCACTCACCCAGGGTAAAATAGGTAATAAGTGACAATCAGGATGCAAACCCAGGTCTGTGATTCTTAATCTGATGCACTTTCAAACAAGTGGAAAATACTTAAAAATGCAAATGGATTGTGGACCAAAATTTAAAAAAATACAAAAGCATGACTTTGTTAAAAAACAAAACCAGACAGTCCAATGTCCCTGAAAATAGGGTGAGAAATGGATTATTTTACAGTAGAATATTTACTTACAACTATTTTTCATGTGAATATCAGGGAATGATTGCCTTTGTGGTTTTGTCCCTAGTTGTTTTTCTCTTTAGGGAAAAAATACACTCCTACACAAACAGGTGCTATATTTATATCTTCTTTCAAGTTGTGATTTGGTCTTTTTCTTCCTGGCATCTTGCTGTTTCTTTGCCACCTGCTGTCTACACAGGAGTGCTTTTTCAAAGGACAGGAAATAAATCTTGGCTTTTGATTTATGTTTTTTTTTTCCTCCTGTGTAGTTTAACCAAGATATAAATGGAAAAAAATAGGTTAACTGATTTTGCTGACATTTTTGGTTGCGAGCTATATTGACCCCAGAAGAATAGCTTATTTGAGTAGACCCTCTTTTACCCTTCAATACATTTGTAGAGATCTTTAGCAACCTTTTTAAAGAAATGAACATTCTCTTTTTTTTTTTCCTGACTAAACAAAGGACTCAATTCTTAGTGGCCCAGTCACCAAAGCACATATTTCTAATGTACTTTAGGAACCATGACATAACTCTGAAATATAAGACTGTGGTATCGTGGAAAGAGCACTGCATTTGCATTTTTGGCAAATGTGTTCAAATACCAATTCTGCTACTTTCCTGTCTGTATTGCTTGGGGGAAGTAACATCCTCTACTTCCTTCGGTTTAAGAAAAAATGGGGGAGGGCAGGGAATTGACGATCAGTTTCTAAGATCCCTCCAGCTCTATTATTCTAAAAAATATATTTGAGTCATGCTATTGGATTAAAATGAATTTTGCCTAAATATAATTTGAAGAAAACCACCAGCAACATATCAAGTTAACTGAAGTCAATTGATAAGACATCCTGGTTGGCACTAAGAAGAAAATTATGTCAATTCCTTCAAACACATATTTACAAGCACATGGTATGTGTAGGGAAGTTTTCTATGAGCTTGGGATGTAAAGACACAAATAAAATCATCTCTGCACTTGTTTTGGAGGTGACGATGACAGTAGATATGAAGGTTCACAGATAAATACAAGGTAATTGGAAAGACAGAATGTTAACATTTGGGTAGGTCAAAAAAGGTTTCAGGAGGAGATGACAGCTGAGCTGAGCTTTGAAAAAGGATAAAGATTATCAGTATAATTAGAAGTAGTAGTAATAGAGTCATAGTTGTAGTATTCAACTTTGTTTTGTTTTAAGATCTGCATTTTCAGCTTTTACCTTCCTTCCCCTACCCTACTGAGAAAGTAAGAAGTACAAAAAATTTTCAGACATTTATAGTCAAGCAGAAGGAATTCCCTTGTTGGCTATGTCCATAAAATGTCTTAGTCTCTGTTCAGAGTACATAATTTCTCTGTCTGCAGATCATGTTTCATCATAAATTCTCTAGGATTATTATCATTGTGTTAATCATAGGAACATAAAGATTCTGAAAAGCAGAGATGAGACAGGAAGTCCAATCCAGGCACAAGGGGTAACTTACATGACGGCAAAGGGATGGGAAATGAAGTAGCGAATATAGAGGAAGTTCGATAAGCCAGTTTGGCTGGGAGAAAGACTGTGTGAAGGTGAGTAATGTAATATAAAGCAGAAAAGAAATATTGGGGCCACATAATATAAGGTTAATTAATTTTTTTTCTAGCAATAGAAGGATGCCAATATCAAAGGAGTGATATGATCAAACAAGTGCCTAGATGAATTTATTTTAGTGACCTTATGGAAGATAAAGTGGAGAAAAAAGAGGTGAGAAAGTCTTGAAAGAGGAGAACCCATGACCTTGCGGCTACCTGTGGCCCTCTAGGTCCTGAAGTGTGGCCTTTTGACTGAATCCAAACTTCACATAATATATCCCCTTAATTCATAAAATGATGTGTTTTGTGAAGTTTGGATTCAGTCAAAGGTCCACATTTGAGGACCAGCCTGAGAAGGCCACAGGTTTCTCACCACTGGGTGAGAGGAAGGGATACCAGGTAGGAAGCTGTTAGAATTATCCAAGCAAGAGATGATAAGGACTTCAATTAGAATGATTGTTCTGTGGAAAGAGAGATAGTGAGGAATAAGGGAGATTTTGTGACTGTTGACCCAAACCAAACTTTGCAAATGATTAGATATAGAATAGATGAGATAGAAGAGAGTCAAGGAGGATTATGAGGTTTGTACTTAAGCGGGAGGGAGGATGCCAATGACCTCAACATATAGAAATTTGGAGGAAAGGAAGATTTGGTGGGAAAGGAAATTAGTTCTATTTTAGACATGTTGAGTTTGAAATATTGACTAAACATCCATATATATGTGTACATATGTGCATATATGTATATGTGTATATACATGCATATATAGGCATGTGGGCATATATCCATATATAAACATATACATACATATAAACATATGTACATGTACACATGTTTGTATGTGTGTGGGCTATGTGTATATCAATCTCCAATAGGTAATTGACAATATAGGATGTATAACTAGAGGTGTGTGTGTATATGTGTGTGTGTGTGTGTGTGTGTGTGTGTGTATGTTATGGAGGGATCTTACTAGAGAAAATTGAAAACATAGAAAAAAATGAAATCACTCACCAAGAGAATATAGAGGGGAAAAAATAAAAGGTGATGAACAGAGCTTTGGGACACATGTACTAAAAAAATGAATGATTAGCCCTCAAAGGCAACTGATAAGGAAGAGGAAAACAAGAAGTCAAGGAAAGACAGAGCATATCTGGGAAGAGGATGTGCTCCATCCTCCAAAACTGCAGAAAGTAGAGAAGCATGAAAACAAAGGAATATTCATAACATTTAGCAGTGAAAAGATTTTTTTTGGGGGGGGGAGGATGTTGATGTGAGGGAGGGTGGTGCAGAGTAATTGGAAGAAGTTTAAGTTGAATGGTAAGGCCGGATAACCCAATAGCAAGGGTTTGAGAAGTGGGAGGTGAAAAAATGGATGCAGTAAGTATAGGTGATTATTTTATTGACAGTAAAAGGGAAGAATGGAAGAAAATGACAGCTTGAGGGGATAGTAGTGTCAAGTGAAGGTTTTTCAGAGACAGGAGTAATTGCTATGTTTGTGGAAAGTGGGAAAGAGATTGAAGATAAAAGAGAGAGGGGAAGAGAGAATGGGAATGATCAGTAGAGCCAGATCCTGGTAAAAATTAAATTCAAAGCACAAGTTAGAGGATTACTTTTTTCAAAGAAAAGGTTTGCTTCTTTAGAGATTAGAGGAGATGTGAGGTTATGTGATAATTTGAAGAAATTTAGATATAAGAAGTAAGGAAGACTAGGGCAATTATAACAGAAAAGTTTTGAAATAGTCATTGTAAGGCATGTCAGAGAAACAAACGGGAACAAGTAAAAGGATATTTAGTCAGTAATGAGGCACAGTTGGGTCTAGGTAACATTTCTTTCTTATCCACTTGGCACAGTTCCATTACTTTCTCCAATTGATTTTAGAAGCTTAGTGATTGTTGTTGAGTTGTTTAAGTCACGTCCAACTCTCCATGACCCTTTTGGGATTTTCTTTGCAAAAATACTGAAGTGGCTTGTAATTTCCTTCTCCAACTCATTTTACAGAAGAGAAAACTGAGGTAAACAGGGTTAAGTGACTTGCCCAGGGTTGCACAGGTAGTAAGTGTCTGAGGTCAGGTTTGAACTCAGAAAGATGAATTAACCCAGCAGTAACCTGGGATCAGGGATTGGCAGAATGTTAATAACCATCAGGAAATGGTGGAAGAGACTCAAGAGTGAGGAATGTTGAACTGGTCGATCACAAGATCCAGACTGAAAGGAGGAAAGTGAAACCAGAATAAAGGTGATACTGGAGGATAGCAGAATTGGAAGTCTAAGCATGGTGGAGGAGGAGTAAAGAATCAGCTTAGAAAGAGTGAGGAAGAGGGATAGATGGGAAGAACAGGTGATCAGGAGAACAGGATAGAAGTCCAAAGTTAAATGTAATGAAAGGGACCCAGTATGAGTGACAGTGATTTCATCTAAGGCAGTATAGCCATACCTTCCTATAGGAGGTTGAAGTCAAATGAAATACTCGAGGGGTTTTTGGAAGCTGATTAAATGGGAAGGCAGTTTGAAGAGACATTAACAGTGTATGTTGAGGTCTCAAGTATCAGGGCAGGGTTTGGCTTAGAGAGGAAGCATGAGAGTCAGAGACTGAGGTCCTTGCGAAAGAAGGGGGAATGACCAAATAAATAGATCATATTATAAAGAATCTGTACTTATCAACATAGACCAGTGGTGCTCAACCTTCCTAATGCTGTGACCCTTTAATACAGTTCCTCATGTTGTGGTGACCCCCATCCATAAACTTATTTTTGTTGCTACTTCATAACTGTAATTTTGCTACTGTTATGAATCTATCTGATATTCAGGATGTATTTTCAATGTTACAAATTGAACATAACCCACAGGTTGAGAACCGCTGACATAGACCAATAGGGTGAAGCCCAAAGTAGAAGTTGTAGAGTGAGAACAAGACGAGACTGGAAGTGGCAGTTAGGGGGACAAGGAATATGGTAGTAATATGCTCTATTCCTGTTCCATTGTGGAAAGTGTGCGGAAGGATTGCCCAGTAGTAAAGGTATTCAGGGATACAGTGTCATATGGAAAGATCTAGGGTTCCTAAGCAGCTAGTGGGCACAAAGGATAGAGTGCTAAGCTTAGAGTAAGGAAGAGCTGGATTCAAAATCAGCCCCAGACATGTTTTAGCTTTGTAATATTGGACAAGTCATCTAAGTTCCATCTTCTTCAGTTTCTTCACCTGTAAAATGGCGACAACAATAGCACCTACCTCCCAGGGTTGTCATGAGAATTAAATGAGATAATATTTGTAAACTAGAATGGTTCCTGGCACTGCATAGTAAACTGTAGATAACTATTATTATAATTATACCAAAGAAGATGAATATCCGTAGAAGATATCTAGGGTGAAGGAGGGTTTGTTAGTGATGGTGTAGAAGGTGGGAGGTCGTGGGGGTGAGGTGAGGTTACATAGGACAGAGTAGAAAGGGATGGAGTACACGAAATTGGACAAGGATAAAAACAGTGGAAAAGATTGTTTTTCCCTTGCTAAATAACATTTCTAAATCACAGGGATTTGGGAGACCATATAATCAAAAAAGGCTAAAGAGCTTAGACCTTTTATTGTGGGCATTGGGAAGAAGAGAAGGTTTTTGAATGCAGGGGTAGCATCATGAAACTGAAATTTGAGGATGATTAATTCAGCAGTGGTATAGGGGATAAATTAGAAAGGAGAAGAGACTGGAGACAGGGAGGTCAGTTACTAGGCTATCAATTTTGTCTAAGAATGAAATCATCAGGATGTACTTGTATCCTTTTTTTTTTCTTTTACCATGAACCCCTTTGGGGTTTGTTGAAGATTCTGGATACCTACTCAGAGTAATGTTTTTTAGATGTATAATGTAAAATATAGCATTTACAAGGAATTCAATTACATTGAAAAAGTTATCACAACATTAAAAAGCCAGTTCAGGCTTTTTGGCAATTCAACAGAAGAGAAAAAAAGGAGTGGGTTTGAGAACAATTTTGAAGAAAACATTGAGACTTGTTTAGTAACTGGTTAGGTGTTCAGAAAATTAGAGAGAGAAATGAAAGCTTATTTCTAGGTTTCATGCCTTGGTAACAGAGATAATTATCATATAGGAAAGTCAGGAGTGGAAGCTAGTTGGGGTGGGGGTGATTTATAAAATGCCTTTTGATTTGTTATAGTTCCTTAAACATAATGAGTCAACATTTGTCAAAACTGTAAACCTTTCCTTACGTACAGAGGCAGGGAGAGTTATAATGGCTAACTCAAATTAAGAGTTATAATGGCTATATAAAGAAATATAATGGCTTATTCAAAGCTGGAATTGTAAAACCAAACATGAAAACAGGGATGGTCAAGCATTCTTGATTACCTCTATCCAGATCACATTGGCTCTCAAAATAGACACCAATTAATCTTTTCAATACCCTACATCCTATTCTTGAACATAGTGATAGCCATTGTGATGATGCCCATGTCCCCATCCAAGTTATGGAAGCACACTATGGATATATTTTCATGAAACAGAAAGACTGTGAATATATTTGCATCTTATTTATAGAGAACGTGCATTTGCCTGAATAGCTATGGCTGATAGTTACAAGTAATTTTCACGATAAAATGTTATTAGCATTCATAAGGCACTCTTTTCCTTTCCTTCTCTTTTTTTTTTCTTTTTCTCACTCATCCATTAATCCAGAATTGGAAAGAAGAGGAGGCAAAGAGCCATAAAGCCAGAGGAAGGTGGGGAATCAGGGTAGGGACACCTCATTTTTTTAAGTAAAAAGGAACCCTGGAGGGGCTTGCAACTCATTGCGTGAATATTTTCAGGGCTAATGAAAGTACTTGACTGAATATTCAGTGATTTATCTAGTCTATCAAGTCTTGTTTGGAGTGTTTGTTATTTTATTCACTTAGGAAAGTAAAATGAATATGAAAATAGAATGCAAAAACACTGGCTGTTCCTGTGTCATCACTGTTCACAGTCATTTAGAAAAATGACATTATTTTTGATAAGACAATTTTACTGGTTCATCTGTTTTTGAGTGCCTAATTGCTTTCCAGTTGAAAATCAAGAACTCCATGTAAATGAGATGCTAAGAAGAGCATTAGCTGTTTAAAAAGAAACATGCCTGGGTAACAATGACAAAAAGACTGTGCCCATGGTGTAAGACATGTATTAGACTTCAAACTCAGTCTATCTTTAAAAAAATTCTGTTATTATCAGCTTCATGTTTTAAATTCTAGGCTTTCTAGCATGCTAATTAGTATGGATTTATAATATAATAATAACTCCCTGCTTAAAGTCAGGGTATATTTTAAGCCAATATAACTGGGTATTAATGCATTACCACTTAAGTGCATTCTGGGACTGTGACATTCTCAACTAGCTAGTATCAGATTTATCGTTAAATGGAGCCAAAATCTCTTCTCCTCTGCTCAAAACTTGCGCCAAATTAATGGTTTTCAACAGAATGAAAATAGAGCTGCCTAAAATCTTGGCTCTTTTATTAGCTCATATGTTTTCAGGTAATGAATGACTTTTTACAAAACTCCAAAAACCTAATTCTTTATTAAGTTGATTAGCAAAGGACACAGAGCAGGCTTAAAGCAGGGTAGGCTTCTTTGAAAATTTATATTTGTTATATGTTGATCATATATTTATCTATCTGTCTGTCTATCTATCTATCTATCTATCTATCTATCTATCTATCTCTCTACCTTTATCTAAACTCACACACACACACACACACACACATATATGTATGAGACACACATGCACACATATACACATATATAGTGGTATGGATGGGACACAACATTCCTTAAAGAATTGAAAATGAGTATTACATGTGGGCAATGAGCACATGCAGGTGTGCACTAGAACCAACTCTTTCTAATCTATTGTTAATTTTCAGTCTGAGCATTTATACTTCTGTTGTCAAATTCACATAGAAATAGGGTTGCTAATCTGAAAATAAGGATCCTCTGTACATGTTGATTTTGTTTTAAAATGTAATTTATCTATGTTTTATTGAATTTTATTTATGTTGTTAAATATTTCCCAATTGCATTTTAATCTGGTTTAGGCTATACATGGTCTATAGGCTGCATGTTTAATATTTAAGTCTGATTTACTTGGGGAAAATCAGCAAACTAAAAATCGGGGTTTGACTTGCTGTTTGATGATTGGCAAGCCTTTAAAAGGGATAGAGAAAATGTTAAAAATTCAAATTATACTTAAAAGTGTGTCATTTTTTCCCCCTAGAATTTTGGTTGTTAAACATTTATCAGCACACCCCTGGCATATTGGTAGGTTTGATCAGTCTGCAACATATGACCAATGACCAAATGTTGAAGAAGTACAGGAATTAAAATTCTATCATTATATAAATATTATCATAGGAAGAGAAGATCAAGTAGTTATGTGACAGTTTTTATGAGCATCACTAAAGATGAGGCATTTCTCCATTTTTTCCTGTTCCTCCTGAACACAAGTCCCTTCAGATGTATTTGATTACTAAGAAGTGCTAAAAATGCATACACCTTTTCAGTCACAACTGAAGTGATTGAAAGGTTACTGCTTTAATGCTATCTCCATAAGATTTCAAAACCTTTGTGATTGCCATGCTTGGAAATTAAAAATGGAAGAAATAGAGTTACCATGACAATATTTGCTACTTAATATTTCTGATGATAATTAGGATATATTTTTTTAAAATATTAGCATATGTTTATATACATATACATATGTATAAATGTTTATTTTAATATTTTGATTTTTATTTATCACCTATGATCCTCATATCTTCTTTCCATTCCTTTCCTAGAAAGTTATTCCATATAACAAAGATTGCAAAAGAGAATAAAAGAAGAGCTTGGAAAAAATGAGCTTTACAGTGTCTGTAGCATTCCACATCCATAGTCTTCCACTTCTGAAGAGAGGGGAAGGAGGTAACTTCTCATAGCTCTGCTCAGGAACCAAGCTTCGTCATTATAATTTCACAGCATTCAGATTCAGTTGTTTTGTTTCTCTTCTTTCCATGTATATTGTCATATGCATTGTATATACTGTTTTCCTAGATCTTCTTACTTCACTTTGCATCAGTTCATATAAGAATTCATGTCCTTTTCTGGATACGTTTTAGTCTTTGTTTCTTATAGTAATATTTAGTTATATCCACATACCACAGTTTATTTAGGCAATCCACAATCATTTGGCATCTACCTTGTTTCTGATTCTTTGCTATTACTAAAATTGGCATTAAATTACTAAAAATAGCTTTATTTTTATTCACATGGTTTTGGTCTGATTAAGAAATTGTTGAATGGCTCATAAAATCCGAAATGTTTTTATGATTTAGAGTCACTAAATTTCATTTTACAGATGAGAAAACAGAGGTCCCCAATTATTGAAGTGAACTACCCAAGGTGACATAAGTACTTCACATTTTATAGCTGTTGTTTAGTGGTGTCTAACTCTTCGTGATCCCATTTGGGGTTTTCTTGGCAAAAATACTGGAGTGGTTTGCCATTTCCTTCTCCAGCTCATTTACAGATGAGGAAACTGAGGAAAACAAGGTTAAGTGACTTGCCCAGGCTCATGCAGCTAGTAAGTGTCTGAGGCCAGATTTGAACTCAAGAAGATGAGTCTTGCTGACTTCAGGTACAGTGCACCGTCTAGCCACCAGGATCACATTGCTAAAGTGACCTTCAGAAACTATGCTCTTGTATTATGTTAGTGTTTGATTAAAGTTTATTATATTTACCTTGAATATTTAACTTGGACTTTGTTAAATGAAGGGACTACTTGTTCCACCCAGAGCCCTCTTTCCTTCCCCCACCTCTTATACCTTGAAGGTATTTCACAGCTGATTTGAAGAGAAACTTGAATTTATTGTATGATTGACAACAGAAACTTAAAATGCATGACTTTATTTTAAATCAAAATATATTTAATCCAAATGAAATTAAATTTGATGAGGATCTTCCTTTGAATCTTACCTATTGTTCAAAATAATTTGTAGAATAGTTTCAAGGACTTCTAAATTTTTAAATATTCTGCATTCTTTTTTACAAGAACAAGTAATAAAATAATTTTCCAGTTTGTATCACTTCAGATCAGTGATTACCCATAAGTAACCATTTTTATACAGTGATCAAAGTTCCTGGTTACTGTCCTTCCATAATTTTAGTAGTCAGTTTAGTGGTAAGCTTTGCTATAGGTGGCAGCCTTTTTGTAATCAACTGTCTCTATCCCCAGCTGTCTCAGATTACAGAAGTCTAATTTTCATTTCTCAGCAACTTCATCACTCTAAACTTATGACACATATGTAGAATTTTTCTTGATAAACTCTTCTACTTGTAGATGATGAGAGCTGCTGTGGGGTACTGGCTGGAAGATCAGTGTTCAGTAAGGAAGACCTGAATTCAGGTCCTGCCTATGACAACACACTAGTTCTGTGATCATGGACAAATCATTTAACCTTTCACTCCCCAAGCAACTCTAATTTTCTGATCTGCATAGGTGGAGGGAGTTCGCACACAGAGAGTTCCCTACACTGATGAAATTGCAGGTATGTCAATATCTCTTCTATGTTTGTCTCCCAATAAACCTATATGATGGGGCACTATGGGTAGATTATGTGGTGATATATTGGCCTAACTTGATTTGCATTAGGTGCATTAAAAACAGAGCTTATGAAGAGCAAGAGAAATTAATATGAATTCATCTCTGAAGTGAAGATGAACTGATGGCAGCTCAATCTAATTAATGAAAGGAAGAAAGGCTGGTCCTATGAGAATTGTTTTTTGTTTAGATGAATTAATGAGAGAGGCTGGAGGAAAGTCTTTTCTCTTTTAATAGAGAGTTCTACACCTTGATATTGAAATTACATGGGCAAGGAACATGGATGATTAGCTGGATTTTGACATAGTAATCTCAGGGAAGCTAACTTTCTAGTATACAGTTTGGGAAAAGGAGGGTTGAGGGAAATGGGAAAATCATCAAATGACAAGAATGCGCCTAAGATTTAGCTAGAGTTTGACAAAACATTCAGTTTTCACATTTTTATTTCTATGGTCTTATTTTAATTGAGAGTACTGAATCCAAGGAGTTTCTTAAAATGTCTTTGGCCCTTAACTATGAGATCTACCTGGGTTAACACCCAGTGGAATATGATTTCTGAATGTAGCTGAATGACTACAGCCATTATCATGATTTTAACCATCTTTGACTATCACTCAGGTCCTGTGTAACGTGTTTATAAAATATAAAACCTCACAGATTTCATGTCCATCTGCTTCAAGGGGTATTCTTGGCAAACTTTACATGTTCTGAACTGGTAGCTAAGACACAACAATAATAAGGTGGAATGCTGTTCATTAGACAAGTAACTAGAGCTTTGCAGCCAGAGAACTAAAAGAAAGTTAGCACGGATTCTCTTTCTTCTTTTATTGTAAGAAGATGCCGGCATTCAAGAAAACATTCAATAAGTGCCCTGCAGTTGAACCAAGCACTATTAGATTCAGAAGACATGCAAAATGGCTTTTGTGGCTTTCTACAAGTTTATAGGAGAATTGGGAAGGAAAGTGGGGCAGGGCTAGGAAGACATTTTGAAACATGAAATAAATTGAAGACCTCAGATCCCTCCAGAAACTGTGAAACTGTTCAGATACTGGTCCCAACCCCACCCCAGCCTATGGCTTATAGAAATGTCTTTGGAGCAAGTGACTCCCTTTGTGTAGTCACATCCATAACTGACTTGCACCTAGTTGCTGATATTCTTAACTCCTTCTCATTAGGCAATTATACAAGTGTTCCTTTGTGCCATTTTCTTTATTATCCATTAACTTTTTCAGTGTTCACGTCTTATCAGACAGCAGGTACTCTAAGTATTTATTGAGTGGCTGGATTGTCAGGTGAGAACAGTGGAATACTTTATAGCATCTCTACCAATAGAAGAAAGTTACCATGCTAAGTACTGGTTGAATTATTGTAGATCAGTAGGTCAAAT
This sequence comes from Pseudochirops corinnae, assembly GCA_028646515.1. Taxonomy (NCBI): domain Eukaryota; kingdom Metazoa; phylum Chordata; class Mammalia; order Diprotodontia; family Pseudocheiridae; genus Pseudochirops; species Pseudochirops corinnae. Next base: position 85,787,709 of record CM053591.1, read on the forward strand.
GGAACTTGAACAGCCAAAGGGTTTAGGAACAGATTCTCAATTCCACTACTTCACATTTTGGTACAAGAGATTAGACACCATAAGTTCAGACTAGTAGCATAATATGAAAATAACTAATAACAACAATATCAAATATGCACATTAGAGTGCTAACACTGCCAATGAAAATAGGAACCTGAAGAAAGATTAGTAAATTTCAGTTAATGAAACTTTTGGCATATATCAAAATATTATAAAGAAGACTAAAGTATATTGTTGGTTTGGGAGTTACATATAATATCTTGTGGGTTTTTAGATAACCTAGCACCTACTAATAGACAATATGAAGCATATTTTGAGAAAAATTTTTACAAATTAAATTGAAATTAATATAACACATTTCAGAAAAGATTCCCACAATGCCTTGGTTACAAGAAGTATTTTTTATTTCCATTTTTTCATTTACGGAATAGGCAATTTGTAGAATTCAGAGATTTTATCAAAGATTGATACTATTTTTTCTCATAAAGTAGTACCTCATTTTTACAGGAAAACTGGGAGAAGGGAGATAAACCTCCAGCTGAGCCAGGTTTGAGGGAACCTAAACCATTTTGTTTCTTTGTATTTCATATGACTGATGATAGTTTTATATGAACATATATATGTATATATATATATATATATACACACATATACATACAAATACACACACACAAATATATATATATATATATTTGAACATTGAACCATTATATGAACATTAAATTTGTCCTTGAAACAGTTTGGGAATTTTTTCACCTAGTGTAAGGGGAAACAACCCACAGTTACAACTTTGCATCATTCCACTACCTTGGAAAGGGTTTAGGCTATATTTTGTTTGGTCTTTCATTGAGCCTTGGTCCTTTAGTCTAAAAGGTACACCTCTGATGTTGATTCTTTTTTCTAATAATAGAAAGCCATTTTTGTGGGCTTGATTTTCATCTTTATGTAGTTGATTCTTAACTCTATTTATTCAACCTTAATCTCCCTCCTAAACTTCAGTCTTGCATCTACAGTTACCAATTAGACATATTGAACTGGCAATCCCATAGACATCTTAAACTGAATATGGCCAAAACAGATCTAATTCTCTTCTTTCTTTTTTGCTTAAGGGAACCACCATCTTTTCAATAAGTCAGACTTAAGTCAATGTCATCCTTGAGTCACATATCTCAACCTATGTGTCCAAATTGTTGTAAACTCTTATTGTTTATACCTTCGCAACATCTCTCATGATATATTTAACCCCTTTCCCAACTCTCACATCCTCTATACTCATCACCTCACAACTGGACTATTTCAAAAGCCTGAGTGGTCATTTTGTCTGAAGTCTCTCCCTAGCTCAGTTCACTCTTCACTAAGCTACAAATTAATCTTCCTAAAGTGTACATCTGGGGGCGGAGCCAAGATGGCGGCATAGCAGCAGCAATATATTGCAGCTCTCACATAGCCACCCCAAAATACCCATAAAATATGACTCTAAACTAATCCTAGAACTCCAAAACTCACACAAATATACCTTCCACTAAAGTCAGCT
>CM053591.1:85798693-85833610 GCA_028646515.1 Pseudochirops corinnae
ATATATATATATATATACATAAAATAGATAAAATTTAATGTAATATATTATACATGTAAACAAATAAAATATAAAATACGTTAAAATGTTTTATATACACATGTACATTTGTATGTATAGGTGTATTATACTCCTCATCTGTGGATTCACTGGTGTACTAAACTCCACATCAGAAAACTCTCTGCCAAATTCAGTGCCTCAATCTGCATTGAGCCAACATTATTATTATGTTACAGGCACTGCCCTAAGTTCTGGGGATTCATGAAAAAACGAACACAGGCCCTGCCCTTAAGGAGTTCCATTCTAAAGATGGAGACAGCAGCTGAGATAATTGATCAGGTACAGCTGTCAATCACTGAATCAACAATGTAGAGATAGTTATCTGCAGTGTTTTATTATGTTCAGAGGGAAGGCTCATCTGTCTAAAAAGTCAGAGAGCTCAGAGTATCAGCTCCAGCAGCTATATACAGGATGTGAGCACATAACCAGGATAGAAAAATGGAATTTTACAAAAAAGAGAGATGGAAAGATGAGGCTATATATCTCTAGAAACAAAGTAACATAAGGGGTAAGATAAGGACACCTGCCAGCTGGTCAAAACAGGAGCTATGGCTTCTTTCCTAGTCTTACTGCAGGTGTCTTCCAGGAACAATGCCTAGAAGCTCAAAATAGAGGCTAGGACAGTGTCTTCTTATCACAGTGGCGGCAAAGAAGTCTGAGTCAGAAATTCTCTTGCCATGATGCAAACTGTGATTATATATGTTAAACAGTACCCTGATCAATATCTGGTCACTGGACCCTGATGGCTCTGGAAGTCAAAGTAAGGCTGGTGACCTTGCACAGTCCTCCCTTACTCAAATCAAAGTCAATTGCAAGTCAAGACATCGTCCCCTTGATGTCATGGTCCTCTTTGAGAATGAAGGAGAAACCACACAAAAAATGTAAAATGAAGGTATTCTTAGAGGAAAGGTACTACCCTTAATGGGGACTGGGGAAAATCTCTTGTAGAAGGTGGAAGTAAGGGAAGCAGTAAGGAGGAAGATCTTTCTGGGCATGGAGGACAGCCAGTGGAAAAGCATCAAGTCCAGAGTACTACATGGTGAGGGACAGAAAGTAGGCCCGTGTAGCTGGATCATAGATTATAGAGAAAAAGTATAAGAAGACTAGATAGGTAAGGAAGGGGCCATATTGTAAAGGGCTTCAAAACATAAAATACAAATCAGAAAATGCTCCGAAATGTGTAGACTTAGTTGTTCAAGGCATTGGGAGCTAAAATGATTTGCCTCTGGTCATAGAGCAAGTGTGTATGTGTCAAAGGATGGCTTTGAACTGCGTTCTTCCTGACTTATTATACTATGCTCCCTAATCAGATGTTTCCTCTTAAATGTAATAAAAATTCGCAGTCATAGAAAAACAACCCATTAGTGTCACTTAAAGATGATTCATGTGTCTTAATGAATAAGTTGGGGGTGCCTTAGAGGGTCAAAGAAAGGACTTAGAAAACAGAAAAATAATTATTGCCCTAGAATAGTCCTAGCATGACATAGACTTTTACTCTAAAAAAGATGTTTGTCCATTAGCTTTTTTTAGTCATTAAACACACACACATTGAGAACACAATCAGAGCTTGTTTTTCAATGACTTCATTTTTTGAGTCTACATTTTTTCTTATATGTTAATTTGCCGCTATCAACTCCCACTTAAGCAGAGTAGGTTGGGCAGCATAAATCCATAAAACCCATATTCTGCTTCCTAGTCTCATAGAATAGACCCAAGGAGGATCATCATTGTGTAAAGGCATTTAAAAATACTGAGTAATCTACATAAAAGATACCGGCTATCTATATTTGTGACTTTTTTTTCATTGACAGAACTGTGATCTGAGTTGCATCCTAGGAAAAAGGAGACAATGGTCCTACACAAGATGTTTTAGAGCACACACTTAAGAAATAAAATGAACTATTGATATATTCCAGTGGAGACTGCAGTTTTGTGTTTTGCTGGAGTTTGAATTTAACTTAGGGGGTAATCATGCTAAGTGCTATCTGCTGTAGAGTCAAGACTTCAAACTTTCCAAATGGCCTTTCTGGAAACTTCTGCATACCAAAAGTATTTGGAGCAATTTAGCATTCTTATAAGTGTTCAGATTATAAGCGAGAATAGAATAGATCACACCTGGACAAAGAATACCACCTCCAATTTTAAACTTAGTGTTGATTGCATGACTAAAAAGTGAGGAGAAGATGAGTATATCATGTTAATTCATTTGTAATGAGATGAATTATCAGGCATTTCCACTGTTTAGTGTCACACATAGAAGCTTCTGTTTTTACTAAATGATACCATATTTTTATTAGCATTCCCTGTTAGCTTTATGAAGATGTGAAAAATCTCATTAGCATCATCTATGTGACACTTGAGTTTCCACGGTATACTTGGCAGTATCCAAAATTACACACACACAAAACCAGAAGAGACAAATAAAAGGGTACCTGCTTTCAAGGGGATGCTTTAGAAAGTGACTAATTGGAAATTAGAAAGTGACTAATCTAGTACGCTTTTCTCTTGGAATGTGCTCAGATTTTCCTCTTCTTTTTTTGGATGCTAATTTTATTTTGATGAACATCCAAATTTAAGAAAGGTGTGATTTTGGGCAGATCTCTTAATGGAGGGAAGTCTCATATGAAAAAAGAGGGAGATGGAATGGAGCATATCTAGGGTCCTTTCTAGCTTCAAAACCCTATAATTATTACTTGGCACCTGAACTGAAATTAGATTGGCAGATTTTCAAGTGATATGTCTGGAGAAAATAGAATTTGAAGTGAATTTGGAAGGCAGGACTAGAGAGATGTTGATGGTGGTTAGATTATAGTTTGTTTCTGCTTTTCAACATGGAATGTGACAAAGCTCAGGAAATGGAGATAAGAACTAATGAGGTGAAGGGCGGAATCAGTAGAACGAAGTGTGTGCATTATAAAGTAGAACAAGATGAAAGAAGATGTAAGCCTTTGGAGGGGTTTAGAGGAAGAAGTAAGTGCTATTTATGATGCAGAATGACAGGAGAATCTTAAAGAAGAGGATGGGCATTCAGAATGACTGACTAGAAAAGAGGCTATACTGGGGGAATGAGAATGGAAAGCAAACTGTGGGTTATATGAGTTATAGTGAGAGCAGGGATCAAGAATTTTCACATCCTCCTGACCTATCATCTATCTGTCTGTTTGTCCATTTGAGTATCCATTTAACCACTAAACATCTGTAACGTAATCACAGAGATGACAATTAAGAATTGAACTTATTCTTCAAATTGCCTGCACTTTGTACACTCATATTCTTCTACTCCTCCGTTACTTAATTTTGTTGTATTTTTCTGCTCCAAAACTATATTTCTGCTTCTACCTGGTAAAGAATGAACACTTTCTTTCTCAGGTGTGCATTGCACCTTTTGCTTTTTCTTTCTCCATTTCTTCAATATGTCCATCATTTCATCATAGATTCATAGAAGGTTAGAGGTAGAAATGACCTGAGAATTCATCTAATTAAACTAACTCCTCTTATAGATGAGGAATTTAGAAAACAAAGATAAAGAGAGGTGTTGCAATCTGTCTAAATTCACACAAAAAATTAGATAGAGATGAGACCTTGTTCTACCATTCAATGCTCTTTGTACTAGGCCTTTGTTGTTGTTGTTCAGTCCTGTTCAACTCTTCGTGACCCCATCTGGAATTTTCTTGGCAAATATACTACAGTGGTTCACTATTTCCTCCTCTAGCTCATTTTATAGACGAGGAACTGAGGTAAACAGCAGTAAGTGACTTGCCCAGGGTCACACAGTTAGTAAGTGTCTGAGACTGTATTTGAGCTCAGGAAGATGTCTTCCTGACTCCAGGCATGATGCTCTATTCACTGTGCCACCTAGCTGCCCTACTGTACTAGACTTTACTGCCTTTATATGTGTTCTTGCCTCTCCAATTAAATTGCAAAGCCCTGAAGGAACGCCATTCAAAAAGAGGTGGAGAAAAGTGAAAGAATCCATAATCTACAATTCCTAGAGAACCAGTGAATTCAAAGCTATAATTACTCCATTCTAATGATGATCTTAATTATGATCAGACTCTGGAAAAGAGATCTTATGCCTTGGGCTGATTTACCAAAGATAAGTAGAGCACTAATCTATCTACTTTTGCCCATCATACCCATCTCCTAAATATGTAAGGAAATATATTCTCATGTCACTAATGAAGGTCTGAATATGGGAACACTGTTGGCATAACCTGATAGAAGAAAAGTTTAAAAAGTAATGTTACATAAAGGTTTTTATCTTCCTTTCTTCCAAGCACAGTACATAGCATGCTACTCTCAATAGGTATTTAATAAATGGTGGTAAAATTGAATGATATCATTGTACCTTAAGTTTTACTGGTTAGCTTTAAAGATAATTTTTATGAATAGAGACAACTTAATGATTAACTGATAAAGTGTGTGTGTGTGTGTGTGTGTGTGCACAACCTCTAAAAGTCAAGCAAGGCGAAGCCTTTGACTTGCTGTCTGGATATAGTGACTGTGGTTTAGTGCCGCCACCTGGTGTCAATATACCCAATCTGAATGAGTAGCAACAAGTTCACAAGCTAAAATTCAGTAGATGAAGTGACAAAGCAGGGGATAGAATAGGGAAGGTTAGAGGTCTGTGGGAATTGAGGAGTAATGTTGATAGAGAAGCTGGAGAGGAGCTCACACGAACGAGTGGCCCGAGCAGTCAAGTATAGCAGTGAATCAGAAATGCCAATGGATTTGAATCAGGACAAATAGAGAACTTCTTGTAAAGGCAGAAATAACTTGGAAGCGAAGAGTCAGAACCAGGAACCACGTTGGAAAGTTCAAATCTTAGCACCATTGTGAATATAGTCAAGGAAACATGCTGCTTATAATCTATCTATGCCGCTATGTACTGTCCTTCTGATCAAGAACCCCTGTACTGACGGCCGTCAGGTCCATATATTTTAGAGGAATAACCTCAAGAAATCAGGTAATGGCAAAGGTCAAAGTTAAACTTCATCTACTTCATAATTAACTTAGATCTCCCCCTCTTATCCCTCTTACAGAATTATCCGGCTTAGGATTTCTTCCCAAAGAATGTATCAGCTGAGACTTAATGAGGATTAATACCAGAAACCAAAATTCATGGAGTTTATTATTTCCTGAGATTTGTACACTCTCTGATCTGACTTATCTTTCTTTATCAGTACTAGTACAGGTATTCTGTCTTTCCTTTTGTGTACACTCTCTGATCTGACTTATCTTTCTTTATCAGTACTAGTACAGGTATTCTGTCTTTCCTTTTGTAGTTAATTATTTTGAGGGCCAGAAACCATAAAGTAATAACAATAAACTTAAATATTTAATTTTCTAGAAGAGTTGTAGCTAATTTGTTAAAAAGTTCCATGAAATCTATAATTTGTTAATTTTATGATATCAATTCAAAAGTAAATGACTTGCAACTCTGAAGCTAAATCTGAATCAGCTTACTGCTAATTTAATTTTTACAATCACCTTTGCATTTCTTGTTGACAAGCCATGGCTTAAAAATACAAGTTTCACTGCTGTTTTTATATTTAATTGTGAAATTGTCTGGGCTTATGTTTATTCTCTTAAAGGGTCCTTCAGCTCACTGTAGATATGTGTGCTTTGTTTCCCTGAGTTTTTCAAATCCTCACAAAGCAGGATATTTTTTCAGTGCTTGTTTAGTGCAGCAGGAAGACAATGGATTTATGGAGAACAGTAAACTAAAGGATAATAATAGCAAAGAATAAACCTAAATAAGAACAAATCATTGCATTTAACTTTTAGAAACACAAACCCACCCTATATCCAGTAAATTGATATTATTTGTAAGTTTCTCATGTTGAATAAAAAAAAATTTTGTGCTCCACATTGTCATTATAAGCTATTAAAAGCATCATAGAAATTAGAGATGAGGGGAAAAAATCTAGCATTTTGCCAGTTCTCAATTATTTCTTCCATTTCCCTTTCATATTGGCTTGCAGAGGCAAAGTTTTGTTGTGGAAAGAACACTAGATATAGAGGTAGTAGATCTGAGTTCAAAGCTTATGTAGTTCTAGTAGTGACACTTATTGCTTCTATGACTTTAAGTAATTTCTCTAAGTCTCAGCTTTTGTAAAATCAGGGTATTAAAACTAGATTTGTGAAGTTCCTTCTGACTTTAAATCAATCCTATAGCCTTATATGTCTGGTAGATGGGACTTACGTACCTTTCTTTGGTCTCTGTTATATTTCAGTTCATTTGGCTCTTTTAAGGGTACAGACTTTTCAAAGTAGGTGCTCAATAAATGCTTATTGATTGTTTTAACTACTGCTCACCAGGGCATGCATTTTCTGAAGCCAATGTACTGAGTCATTTGTTTCTGTTTCCAGTTTGAAAAAAAAACAAAAAACTTTTTCAGAAGATTAGTAACGGTGGGGATAATCTAAAATGGTAAGGATGGTAATAAGTAGATGTTCAGATATGTTTCTATTTGTATGGATAGTTATGATTTCAGGATCCACAACACATCAAACAACAATGTAAAGCTGTATTAAGAATATGCAACTTAAAAAGTAGCCAGAATGCGGTTCATTTGTGTTATTTTGCCAATTCCAGCTCATATCCCTCTCTGTCACTATCTCTTTCATTCTCTGTTTCTGACTTTCTTTCACTTTCTGCCCTTTCTCCCTTCCCCTTCTCTTTCCCCTTTCTTCTTTCCTTCTGTCTCTGTCTCTGTCTCTCTCCCTCCTTCTGTCTCTCTCCCTCCCTCTGTCCCTCCCTCCCTCCATCTCTCTCTGTGTGTCTCTCTGTGTGTGTTTTTCTGTGTCTCTGTCTCTGTCTTTCTGTCTCTGTCTCTCTCCTCTTTCTCCCCTCTCTCTCTCTGTATCTGTCTCTCTCCCTCCTTCTGTCTCCCTCCCTCTGTCACTCGCTCCATCTTTGTGTGTGTGTGTGTCTCTCTCTGTCTCTCTATGTGTGTCTCTGTTTCTCTCTGTCTCTCTCTCTCTGTGTCTCTGTGTGTGTCTATCTCTCTGTGTCTCTCTCTGTCTCTGTCTCTCTGTTTCTCTCTCTGTCTCTGTCTCTTTCTCTGTCTCTGTCTCTGTCTCTCTCTCTCTCTCTCTCTCTCTCTCTCTCTCTCTCTCTTTCTGTCTCTCCCTCCCTCTTTCCTTTTTCCCTCATCTCCTTTCCCTCTCCCTCTATCTCATTGACAAGTCTCTAGCACGGATAACTTCATGTCAAAACTGCTCCATGTAAAGCTATCTGACAACAGAATTGGTTAGCTAAATCAGTTTCTTCCTTTTGAATTATTTTTCTTCTCTATAGAACCTTCTAATCTTGCTGCTGTTCATCCGTATCCTATTCTTGATTAAGTTAATCTCTTACTTTAACCAACACCATCCTTTAGACATTTACACGTTTACACGTTTACACTCCCACTCCCGCTATCCTCTAATTCGCCCGCTGTAGTGGACACCACCAAATAGTCAGTTCCTTCTCTTATAATCATCTTTTATCCTGTCACAGTCAGCTAAAAACTTCTATCACAAACACTTTGTGCCAGTCACTGTGTTAAGTCCTGGAGACAGAAAGAAAAGCAAAAATAGCTTCCCTCCTCCAGGAGCTTATGTTCTAATAGAGAAGACAAAATTTAAATAACAAAATACATGCATGGTATATACAGAGTAGGTGACAAGTGATGTCAGAGAACAAAGTCTAATCAGTTTGGGATTATAAGGAAAGGTAAGGTGTGAGCTGATTGCTAAAGGAAGCTAGGGAAGAGAAGTTGAGGAGGGAGAACATTCCAGGCATAACCAATGAATCACTTTGGAGTCTGAAGCAGGGGTGCCTTGTGTGAGGAAGGGAAAGTGGTTCAGTGTAGCAGAATCATAGACTGTCTGGAGGAGAATAATATAAGCAAACTAGAAATGGAGGAAGGGGACAGGTTATATAGGGTTTTAAATGCCAACAGGGTTTCCTCATCTGCAAAATAAAAGAATTGGACTCAGTGGCCTGGAAGGTCCCTTTTGAATCTAAATATATGATCCTGTGAGTTTACTGAGTAGAAAAATGACATGGTCAGACCTTCTTTTGAAGAAAATAATCACTAACAATTAAATGGAGGATAAAGTGGAATAGGGAGAGTCTTTAGACAATAGACCAGTTAGAAAGCAATTGCAGTAATCCAAGTGAAAGGCGATGAATGCTAGCCCCAGGGTGGTGGGTTATATGAGTAGAGATAAAGGAATATATGTTAAGTATGTGGCAAAGTTAGACATGATAAGGTTTGGCAACAGATTCAATTATGTGGGGTGATGAAAAGAAAGGAATTAATGTTGACATCAAGGTTATAAGACTGAGTGACTGGGAGTCAGTCATAAGGAAGGAATTTCAGAAGAGAGAAATAATGAGTTCTATATTGGATGTACTGGATTTAAGATGTCTGTGGGACATCCAATTTAAGATGCCCAATAAGCAGTTGACGATGTGAATCTACATCTCAGAAAAGACATAAGGGCTGGATATATAAATTGGGGAATTATCTGCATAGACATGATTACTAAACCTATGGAAGTTGAAGAATCAGCAAGTGAGAATGAAGAGTGAAGACAGAAAAGAGCCAGGGGTAGGAGTCTCACTACTTTGACTAGGAACCATCCATAGTCTTGATTCTGACACCACTATTCTGTTTTCCCAGAAAGTCAAAGCCTTTCTGGAGGCACAAATCATCTCCCTCCTTGCCAAACATTTAGCTTTTAAAAGACTTAGGAACTTAGAGCTAAAAGGACACTCAGAGGTCCTGTAGTCCCATCCCCTCACTTTATAAATGAGGACACTGAGACCCAGCCGGAAGTATTAAGCGATTGTGCATGATCATACAGTAATCAGAGGCACAATTTGACCCAGGTCCTTTGACTACAGAGCCTGTTTTCTTTGGACTGTACAACACTGCATTCAGGATTCTCTCAACAGCAACTTCAAAATATTATAACCCTCAATCATATGTTCTGACTTGCAATATGATGACTTGTCATACTGGAGTGAGTCAGCTCCAGCTCATTATTTCATATTCAAAAGTGCTGGATTTCATGGGTGTGTACTTTTTAGAAGAATAGAACTGTGCTCTCCATATTAGCCCCCACTCTTTTGTATGTATAGCCACACTACACATTCATCCTCGCTCCCACTGTTAGATAAAATAGTGCCATTTATCCCAGAAAGAAACTTTTAAAATCACGGTAAAAAGAAAGTTTGCATTTTCTCCTCTACTTTCTGAGTTTCACTTTCCTAGGATCCTTCCCAAGACATAGAATTTTTTTGTTAATGGTTTTTAAAGCAAACTATTCAGGGCATAGTACCCCTCTCCCTAGCACCTCTCAGTACTTCTTATCGGAGGTGATATTTAAGTACTGTGTGAAAATAAATCTCATTTCAATAGTTAAATAACTTCAAAATTATTATTTTGTTATGAACTGCAGGATTTATTTTTTGTCACAGCTATAACTTTAGAGTCTATGGATTTTAGAATAAGTTAAATAAGTTAACTGAAACACAATTTTTGCTCAATAGAATTTGTGTGCTAATCAATGTGCTAAAATGGAAAATTAGTTGAATCTGAAACTAAAGACATGGCTTCTAATCACATCTCTGCCACTTACAAGTTCTATGACCTTGGGCAAGTTAATTTTCCATCGTGAGTGTGGGTTTCTTCAATTATAAAATAAGGGGCCAGCACCAACTGAACTGTATTTTTTTTCCCCATTTTGAAATCAGAGGTGCCAAACATATGTATGGCCTCCAATAGTTTATAGTGTAGCCTGAACCACATTAAAATATAATTGGGAAATATTTAATGAAATTAAAAAAAATAAAGAGAACATAGATAATATTAGTATGTAGTTTTCTAAGGTAATATGTGGCCTACACTTAATTTTATGCATAGTTTCTGAGCTTGATTTTATTTGAATTTGACACCACAGCTCTAAAGCCATGGTATTATGATTCCAATATGTATATATTGAAATTTATGTTTGTTAATGAGATCTTCACTTGCTTTTTGAGAAAATTACAATGTTTTGATATCTCTGAGAAAGTAATTGTCTTTATATGTCATGAGAAAAAAGACAAGTATGGAATAACCATCCTTCTTCAGTTGGCTAACCTGTATGAACTTCACCATGGTGCTAAAAAACTTGATGTATGTTGTAGGTAGGACACTTGTTAAGTTAAGGTATATCTAAGCTAGATATTTAATTTTTTACTATAAAATATCTCTTTTCTTATGTGAAAAAGGCCAACCTATGACCACAGGTACCCTGTATTCAGGTGTGTTGTAAGATACTGTGTGGTGCCACTATAGCAGTGACCTATAGAATATAACCCAATACAATGTTAGTTCCTTAAGAGAAACTGTTTCACTTGTTTCCCTATCCTGAGCACCCCTGAGCTAGAGCAATGCCATGACCATAGTAGATGCTTATACTTACTGAATTTAATTGAATTGAACATTTTAAGCATCTCATTCCTCCTTCCTCGAATCTCTTCTGTGTCATGGTGCTCCTATCTCATATCTCCATATCCCATTCTGTTTTCTCTTATGGTTACTTGTATCCTTATTATCTTTCCTGCTCACTTAGGTCCCAGGCCCCAGACTTCATTTCACATAGAAGTTATTTGAAAATACTTGAATTGAAAAAATTTCCAAGGTTTTTCCACTTTATTCAATTTTGTGGTTTCATTGTCATTTGAACTCATGGGATTTATATGAGTAACTTAATAATAATATAGATTCAAATTAGAAATGTAACACATCCCAAGAAATAGAGATCTAGCTTTGGAGTCAGGAAGATTTCTTTTATCACACTTCTGACACATTATGTGGGCATGGGCAAATCATATAACCTCTTAGGGCCCCTTGGGAATTTGGTAAGGCTTCAGGTTAAGAAGGTACAGGTCTGTGTCAGTGAAGGGAATTACCATACTGGAAACTCCATATACCAGTGAAGTCATAAGTATGTATGAGCACATACACACTGAGTGGAAAGGGATGAAAGGTCAAAGTATTCCATAAGTTGATTTTAAATGTTATACACATACATACATATACATATATTTGCATAAATATAGAGAAATCTTTAAAAAATTACTAAACCATCAAAAGACCTTTTAAAACTACAAGTGAAATATTTGAGGATAGACCTCACCACCCTTAAAACAACTGTTTATGGTCAATGAAACTGAAAATGACAATTGCCCTGAATCATTCTTCTTATGGGGACATTAGGCCATTTACGATAGTATCTAAATATCAACTATGCTTTTTTCCCTGGGAAATTCCTGGACCAAGTCTAGCATCCATCCTCCACTCCTGTATTTCTTCATAGTCTTCCTCCTCAAAACCATTCATTGCTATCTTTTCTATAGGTGTAACAGAACCCCTTATCAATTAAAACCCTATTGCTGTTTCTCAAAAGAATGTTATCATAGCTTTCTACGAAGGCATTATGGGGAAGCTTTCCTTCTCTTTCTTTCCATTCCTTTACTCCTCCCTTCTGCCCTCTCACCCATAAATTTGTATTAAGTGCCTATTTAGTACTATATTTTGAAGTTCTAGAGTAGGTCTTGAAGGACAGAAGTAATTCTAATCACCCACTTATTTAGCACTTTAAAGTTTATAATAGAATTTATATCACAGAAGCCCTGTGAAGTAGGTAGTGCCTCCATTTAACAATTGAGAAAACTGAAGCACAGAATGATTGTGCTTTTCTTTTGGTTACACAGCCAGTAATTGTCAGAACAGGATTGTCACCTAAGATTTTTTACCTTATTTTTGCTATACCACAAAGCCAAAAAAAGCCTCAAGGAATTTAAAATATAGTAGAGGAGAAAAACATGTTTACCAACAACAATAATAATAAAATGCGAGTATGCTACAACACAGGGCAGCTAGGTGGTGCAATGGATATAGAGCCCTGGGTCATGAAGACTCATCTTTACAAGTTCAAATCCAACCTCAGACACTTACTAGTTGTGTGACCCTGGGCAAGTCACATAAGCCTGTTTGCATCACTTCCTCACCAGTAAAAATGAACTGGAGAAGGAAATGACAAACCACTCCAGTATCTTTGCCAAGAAAACCCCAGATGGGATCATGGAGAGTTGGACACAACTGAAAAATGACTGAATACATGCTGCAACAGAAATAATTGGACTACCTGACCTCTGAGGTTTATAATGTGCTATCAGATGTCAGAATAGTGATCACTTTCAATGAGTAGACATCATGGAAGAGGCAGTTTGTGATCCATACCAAATGGAAATGAATTCAAGACAAATACGTGGAGAAGGAAGAATTCTAGGTGGAGGCAATGGTCTGAACAGATGGTGTTGTGAAAGCCATTGACCGGAAGCTCTGTTACAGTCAGACCAAGGAGGGCTTTGAACTCCAGGCTAGTAGATGGCAGGGAACCATTGAATGTTTTTGAATAGTAGAATGCTGTGATTAGAACTTTGCTGTAGGAATATTTATTTGGTGGTGGCAGGTAGGGGCAGATGGAGGGGGGGCACCTGAGGAAGATTAGGGAGAAGAGGCAGCTGAGTTAGATGATTAGCCCGAGAGAACCTTGGGATGCTAAGAAGTAAAGGTGAAGAGGGGGAAAAGAAAAGATGAGTAAGAGGGCATTTTTTGGATGTAAAGACAGGATTATAGTGTATGTATTTTTTTCTACTTTGTGGCCAAAAAAATATATTCCTTGTGTTTCTGAGATCCTGTCTTTACTATTCCTTCATCTTCTCAGTCTTACTTACTCCATCCTCTCCAATACCTGTTTTCCCTTACTGACATGTAAGCTTAACCGGATTCACAAATTTATAGAGCTACAAGAACTTTCTGAGATTTTCTTGTAAACTTTTTAAGAAGTAAGGAAACTGAGACCCAAGGAGGTTGTGACTCTTAAAAATACATATTCAAGTAAGCATCAAATGAGCCATGGTTAGTTCTCAAGTGAGAATTTCTGTACAAGGGAAGCTGGTGATCTGTGCTTTTCCTAACTACTGCTAAGCATGTCTCAGAGTTGGCAAGAATGTTTAAGGCTGAGCTTCCATAGCTAGCATGCACCTTCCCTGGATAAGAAAAGGAGAGCAGAGACCAACATAATGTTTTTCACCTATGTATTAAAAGAGGCTAAAAAATAAGATTTTTCAAATTGTATTTCTTTTTAATATGACAGGCCTCAAATCTTTTTTTTTTTTTTTTGCCAATTTGTTACTACAGAAAGATACACTTGTCTTTCTTGACAGCAAAAAATTATTCTTTTCTGTTTTTTTAAAATTATTGGCATCTTGAGTTTTTCTGTCACCTACATTTGCTAATACATTCTTCTCTTTCCCCTGGCAAAGAGCCACTCCTAAATCAAAGGTGGAGAAGAAGATTACAATAATTGAATAAGGTTAAATATCATTTGGCTTTCTTTCTTGGAACAAGGAGCAGTCCTGTGAAATGAGTGATATGTCTAGGCAGGAAAAAATTAAGCTTTGCAGGGAGATATAAAAATTTAATTTGTTTTTTTAATCATAACAATTTTACAATATGAAATCTGTGAGTTGAGAAATTGTATAATTGACTCTATTAATTTCATTGTTTGCTAATGAAACTTAACCAGCAAATAAATGAAAGCTTCATGCACGCCATCCCTTAAATTAATGTTGCATCTCTCTAACATCATATATTATTTCAGAGATTCAGTTTGCAAATGTTATAAAATATCTAAATAGTGACATTTCCAGTGGCCATTCTTGGTCTAAGCTGTAAAATCAATATTACTATGCTGTACAAAATGAAAGGAGAAAAATAAAGAAGGCTGGTCATATAATATTTTGTTTCTATGTAACGTATAATATTTTGTTTCCAGCACTTAGTATAATACCTAGCACAAAGTAGATGCTTAATAAAGGTTGATTGGTTGATTCACAAATCCTCTGTATTTTTATTTTACCAAAATTTAACTATAGATATGAAAACATTGGGCCAAATTATCTTGTCTGAAGATGAATGGAGAGGTTGCTCAAATATCAGAGGCAGAGACATTTCTTCATGAAAGATTACCAAGAAAAGTACTAAGTTAGGAAAAAGTTTAGTTCTCCTAATACCCATTATAATTTTCTAACTCAAATTTGAAATCACACTGATCTCGAACGCAGTCATTATACAAAAAGTATTGTTTCTTTGACTTCTGCCCCACAATAAGGTTACAAGTAACTATCTTTTAAAGGCACTTCCAGTTGCAGAAATTGTCCATAAATATCTTCAAATATCAAAGAGAAAAATGAAACCAGATGTTTAAAGCTTATGTCTTCTTTGCGGTATGTTTAGTAGGTTTTTTTTTTTTTAACTCAGGAAAATAACTTTTAATTAATGTTTGTTTCACTATCCACTTCCATCATTAAGCAATTTTTAAAAATCTCTCAATATTTATCTTTGTAGGCCAGCAAAACAGACCCCACAATGGGAATGTCTGCAAAATGTATACATTTTAAGCTCATCATGTTTCTAACAATAAGTGAGTGACATGTTTCATGTTCATTCTTTTGGAGTCATGTATTTTTGCTTTATTGGTAAGAATTCTAAAGTCTTTCAAAGTAGTTTTTTCTCTATAATATCAATACTGTGTACATTATCTCCTAGTTCTGCTACTTTGCTCTGCATCTTTTTTTTATAAAGGTCTTCCTAGTTTGTTTTAAAATTATTCATTATTTCTTATGGCACTAATATTCTATTACATTCATATGCAACATTCTTATGCCACAGTTTACATTTCATGTGCTATTCCCCATCAGGAGGATATCCCCTTAATTTTTAATTTCTGAATATCATGAGAAGCTACTATAAATATTTCTGTACATTTAAATCTTTTCTTTCTTTCATTTATTTCTTTTGTGGTATAAGCCTAACAATGATAAACGTGTAGTTTAGTCACTTTCTAGGCTTGATTTAAAAATGGCTTTGAGAATGACTGGAACAATTTACAAGTCCACAAACTATGTACTAGTTTTCTTATAGCTCCTCTAACACCTGTCATTTTTCTCATTTGTCTTTTGAGTAAAACCAAAAAGAACAAATGCTCAAGTCATATAATATTAAGTAATTCAATCTTTCTGAAAAATATAAGTTAGAATGGAATAAAACAGCAAAAAACAAAAAACATTCAGCTACCTGCAAACTTAAAGAGTCCTAATATTTTTTTTATTTAAAAAAAATTCCTTTAGGCACTTGAGGATTTATACTATTTAACTCACTTAACATGCATGATCTAAAGTCTTTTTTTAAAAAAAGAAGAAAAAAACTCTAAATCATGCAGGAAACTTGAAAGAACTTTACCCTTCATATCTGTGTGAACTCTCCTCTTTAAAGATATCTTATAAATGGCTCTTTAGGAGTAAATGTTGCCTACAACATTTCTTGGAAAAGAATTTTCAATATCATTTAAATTTTGAAACCAATTTAATGGAGAATATAGGTAAAATATTTTTCTGTTCTAAAGAATCAATATCATGATTTAAGTGACCTTGAGCCTTCCTCAAATAGGATCTACTTCTACAATTCTATGATTCTAAGCCAGGAAAAGGAACTTTGATCTAGTTAGCACTAATGGTCTCTATATTTCTAAGTTTATTTTGAATATTTAAGATTTTTAAAATTTAGAGTCTCCTAAATGAGACCTGTGGCCTTAACTGCAACTTCCCTAACAGGGTGATCTTTTAGGCTCAGATTTAGTTATTCCGAGAAACTCACTACTTTCCAAGGCATCCCATTCCATTTTTGACACCTTGTAACTTCCCCACTGGGAAAATAAAGAGAATAATTGAAAATCCCCTTAACATGATAGTCCCTCTAGTATTTGAAGACAGATACCTCATCCCTCTTCTTCTCCAGGATGAACAGTCTTATTTCCTTCAAATGTTATGGTTCTGAATCTCCTCACAATTCTCATGACCCTCCCATGGACATATACCAACTTTGTCCCTGTCTTTCAAAAATGGGATGGTTAGAATTGAACACAGTACTTAAGGTATGACCTGATCATTCTCAAATACAGCAGAACTGTCATGTTCCTTGCTTTGGACACTATATTTCCATTACTACTGTCCTCACACCCTGAGACTATATTATCATTTTTCTCTATAATGTCATACTGTTGTCTAATGTCAAATTCTACCTTCCACTCCCAGGATATTTTTATAATATTTCATGTCATGCAAACTCATATATTGACCTTTAATTTTAATAATGTGTTTTTCACAGGCATAGAATTCAGAAATAACTAATAAAAAAGTAGAATATGCTCATTAGACAGAACCAAAGGAATGAATACTCTACATAATAAACCTTTCATTACACTATATATTTGGCAACACAGAAAATTGAGGTATGCCCCTGGTCTATGTAGTGTTGTGCTTAGTACACGGTAGGCCCACCTTCTTTTAAAATAAAGAAAGCTCATGATGCAGGTTGAAACTAATTCATATTAGGCCACCTTTGCTATAATCCCAAATTGTAAAAAGGTGAACCTATATATCCAGATTTAAAAAAAATTCTTTCTAAGGTCAAGCAATTAATAAGTATTTATTTACTAAACCTTTTCCATGTTCCATATAATGTGCTAGAGGCAGAGGATACAAAGACAAAAAGTAAATAGTTTTTGCCTTCAAGGAATTTATATTATACTGGGGGAGAGAACATGTATATGCATGTATGTATGTATGTATGTATATGTGTGTGTATATATACAAATACAAAATATATGTTAAAACAAGAATAGGATAATGTTTTCCACAAAAGAATCCTGGCTCAACCAGATATATTTCAGGTCTTGGGAAGTGAGTCCCAAGAAACAGAGTAAGTCTTTTCCCCTGCCCTCCAACTTTTAATTCCCCCATCCCAGAGAAGAACTCTGGGGAAATTTTCTTAAATGACTCTCTCTCAGTGTGCATGCATGCATGCGTGTGTGTGTGTGTATGTGTCTTATCTCTATCAGTCTGTGTGTGTGTTTCTCTCTCTTCTCTCTCCTCTCCTATCTGCTCTCCTCTCTGTCTCTCTGTCTGTCTCTCTCTGTCTCTGTCTCTGTCTCTCTCTCTCCTCTCTCCTTTTCCCTCCCTCCATCCCTCATTCCCTCCCCTCCTCCCTCTTAGTGTGTGTGTGTGTGTGTGTCTCCCTTCTCCTCTCCCTTCCACCCTTTCTCTCCCCCCCCCCATACCTGTTTGTATATAATGGCAGCCATCTCTATGGGATAGGGAGAAAATAAAAGAAAAAAAAGAAATTTACATGATAACTTTATTATATATTTCAAAGGAGTAGTAAGTTGTGCATAATAAATTCAGTTTCAGGCACAATCTTTTTTTATTATCATGTTATAGAAATGATTGTTTTATTCCATAAGTTGAAAATAAAATACTTTTAAAAAATAATGAATTAAGCTCATATCTAGGGTTCTGCCTAAAGAGGATAAACAGGATCCTTTCCATGAAAGTTATCAATGTTATCAATGTACAAAGTAGTAAATATCAGTTATTGGGCAGTTATTTATTTTTCCTTGCACACACATACAAAGATACTTAATACACAAAAGCCTCATAAGCACACATTAACAAATATGCTAAATATTTAACAGTAACCAACTATTCCTATTATACTTTCCCAGGAGGTCAAGACTTCTAGGAAGCTCATGAGACACCCAAACAGGTACACCACATTTACCTCACATGTATACTATTGAGGCAATTCACAAATTTCAGATTTTCTAGCAAGCCAGTGCATTGTTTTGGTTCTAATCCTTCAAATGCAGAATTCTCTTGGTGTCAGTGCTCTTTTCTGAGAGCTATGGTATCTGATTTTGGGACTCTCTAACTTTAGGATTTAGGGTTGGAAATATCCATCCATCAGGATTTCCAGGCTTAAGGAAAGAAACACAAAACAGAACAGGTAGCCTAGGACTTGTGTTCCTTCCTTTTGGCCCACTTAGGCAGGCACATGTTCTCATTACTGTATATGTAACCACCATAGCTGCTATTGGGTACAGGGAAGTTAGATCTCCTCCCCAACCCATCATTGCAAGTCCAAGCTTACATTGGTTGTGTCCCAGCAAAGAGACTGTACTGACAGTGAACGTAATTTTTCTCCTCACTCCTTGTGGTCCATGGAGTGAACATATCTTCCTGGCTCTGTCACCAGCAATCAATCATCCTTGCCTCAGCACTTCCTCTGTCCCTTTTGCCATTATAGGAGCCAAAACTTTTGGTCATGTTTATTCTTTAGCAAGGGACCAGAGCATGTGAAACTCTTCCATTTCCCATACAGGAATCAAAGGAGGAGAGCTTAGTTTGATATGAAGTACTTCGAACTCAGTCCTACATACTCCTTCAACTATTTAAATATATGTGTGTATATGTATATATGTATATATGTGTGTGTGTGTATGTATATAGTTAAATACAAAGTAATTTGGGAGAAGAATAACAAATTGTGGGGTCAGGAAAAATTTCACACAAGAGGTGGTACTTACACTGAGATTTGAAGAAATGAAGAGGCAAGATGGACAAAAGATAATACCCAGAGTTCTTTTTATAGCTTTGAGCTTTGTTGACACAGAAAAAAATGTCTCATTATGATAATGAGGGAACAAAACTAGTTTCTCTAGCCAGGATGAAACCTATCCTAAACAGACAGGGGTACTTGAGATTGATCT
This sequence comes from Pseudochirops corinnae, assembly GCA_028646515.1. Lineage (NCBI taxonomy): Eukaryota > Metazoa > Chordata > Mammalia > Diprotodontia > Pseudocheiridae > Pseudochirops > Pseudochirops corinnae. Next base: position 85,817,471 of record CM053591.1, read on the forward strand.
GCTTTGCTGATGAAAAGCAGTGCTCCAAGGCAACCAAAAAACCCTGATTTGTGGCCTCTGCATGGTCTACAGCTCCAGAGTACTTGTAGAAGGCTTGTAAGATAATATGCCAAGGCAGTAAAGCTACCATGTGTGTTATGACAAACACGTTATCAATATTTATGCCTAAATTGAGCATGTTGATTTTTGTACCATTGAGATGCGAATTACTAGTACGCTAAGACTGTTCATTCTGTTTAGCTTGGGGCCCAAGCCACACTCTTCCTTTCTCTCCAAAAATTGGAGACGCATGTATGTCTCTCCTAATCAAAGAAAATGGTGGTATCATAAAATGCTAGACCTGGGAAAACCTAGTTCTCTAGATCTTGCCCCCATGCTTCAGCCGCTTTCTTCTTCTTCTGAAGCTCCCGTCTGCCTCTGGTGAGTTTCTCTCAGAACCTCCATTTTGAGGAAGGTCTCAGACCAATAATGTGTCGCTCTCTTGACTTTACCACCATGTCTCCATGGGCTATCTTCCCCCTCGCCCCATTTTCAGCTCCTTTTTATATGTTGTTTCCTCCTAATAGAATATAAGCTTCTTGAGGAATGAGACTGTCATTCTTTTTGCTTTTGTTTTTATTCCCAGCACTTAATAAATGTTCACTTGTTTGAACTGACTTGGCCTAATGAGAATGATGAGCACCCAAAGAAAACTTAACATTAATGATTAGTGTCCAAAATCCAGGCTAGCCATAAGCTAAATTATGAAATGAGCAAAGTTTATTTTAAGATCACAGGATGTAGTCTAGAGCTGTGAAGGACCTTAAAGACCATAGAGTCCAACTGTTTAATTTTACAGATGAGACCCAGAAAAGTTAAATGATTTATGCAGGGTCATATAACTGGCGCCTGAGGCAGAATTCAAAGCCAGATTTTCAGTATACCCTCCATTTAACTTCCCATTTAGATTTCTTCTACCCATAATATTTATTTTTAGAATTTGTTGGGATCTTAGTGGCTATATAAACAAACCTATACCCCAAAAGAATCTCAGGTACAATGTGCAGCAAATGTTTTATCCAGCTTTTGCAGAATGAGTTTATGAAAAAATCCGACTTTGCCTTCCTTCCCTTTACAGCCTCGGGGGGGGGGGGGGGGGGGGGAATAAAAAAAAAAAAAAAGATTGTATGGCATTGTGCATAGAGAGCAAGCTTCCAAATTATAAAGATTTGGGTTTGAGTTCAGACTTTGATAGTCTAACTGTGTGACCATGAGCAATTTTCTTAACTTCTCTGAACTGGTTTCCTCATATGTGAAATAAAGGATATTGGATTAATAGCATTTAAGGTTTCTTCAAGTTTGAAACTTAATATGCTATTTCTGTAGCATTTTAAGGCTTAAAGCCTTTGTCCTCACAACAACTGTAAAGTAAGTCATCCAGATATTACTTTCATTTTAGATGGAATAACATGAAGCCCAGAAAATTTTGGTGATTTACCTAGGAAGTGGAAGAGGCACTTGTCAGTAAGAATTGGGGGTTCATTCATTCTTTCATTTTCATTTCTCTGGCTAGATGAATCATTTTCTCAGGGAAGAAGGTTACTGATGGCTCTCCATAGAAAAAGTTCGATTTAAGGTTTGACCTCAAGTTGGGAATGGACATTAATTCTAGAAGGTGACCAACAATAGAGCTAGAGTGCACATGCCCTATAATCCTAGCTGTGTTGCAGTATCACGCCTTTTTTTTTAAAAATGCCTTTTCAAATAGCCCTTAATTTAACCCATTTAAAGTCATGCATTAAAGAAAGTGGGATTAGAAAGTGCAGTCCAATTGAGTTGACTATGGCAAATCAGCCTCCATTCAGAGCATTTGAAATAGTTTTTTAAAATGTTCAATACTAAGTAAATCTTAACCCTCACAATACTACTTTATTTTACAGTTCTAAGATAGCCATTAAAACTATTTTTTAAGCTGCTAAATTAACAACAATATATAAAGGAAGATGAAACTTACAATTTCTCATAATTTTATATCAGTTCCTCTTTCAATGGCATTAAAAGGAAAGCTCACTACATTTATTTCTAGTTTCTAAGTATTTTCATTATCTCTTATTGATTTGATCAGATTTTTTACTTTAGGGTCACTAAACTCAAGTATAAAATCATCTTTTTTAAAGAAAATTGTTTGAGTTCTTTCCACCTCAAATGCCCTCTCCCTTCACTTTTGTACTTCCAAAGCTTATCCATACTTCAAAACTCAGTTTAAATTCTCCTTCTTCCTTAAAGATGACCCCAATCAAAAAGCATTTTCCCCAATTTCTCCAAATTTGTAGCAGTTAGAGGCAGCGTGTTATATTGGACAATGCTGACTTGGAATCAGGAAATATAGCTTCGAATCCTAACTCTGATGCTTAATTAGCGGTGTGACCATGGGAGTGTCAGAGGCTTTCTGAATCTGTTTCTTGATTTGTAAAACAGGGATAATAATACATGTAATAACCATTTCATGGTGTTGTGTGAAGCTCAATGCACATCATGTACATAAAGCATTTTATGAACCTCAAAATTTTCTATAAATGTCAGCTATTATGTTTTACGCTTCCATGATTGATTAGTGAGTTCAAATTCAAATGACCCAGTACTCCAACAAACATTTATCTATCTCTTTAAGTTTTGGAAAGCACTTTATAAATATCTCATTTTATCCTCCCATTTCACAGATGAGGAATAGAAGTTTAAGCAATTTGTCAAAGCTCACGCTTCTAGTCAATGTTTGAGACTCAATTATGAATCAGGTTTTAATAAATCCAAGGTCTGTGTTCTAGACAGTATGCCATCTTGGTGCCTTCAATGACTTCTATCATGGTCAGCCCAGACTTTATATATTTCAGAGGCTTTTCCACTTGGAAAATAATAAATTTATCCAGCCTAAAATATCGGAATAATAACTAATGATGGAAAAAAGGCATGAAAAATCTTTACAAGTAGAATTATTTAGACTATTCTCTGAATTGTAGCCTCCATCCTTAAAAAATAGATTCAAGAATACCTGGGCATTAATTACAATAAAACTAAAGTTTCTATATCAATAGGACATTTAGCAACATTTAAATGTTTAATCCTTACTGGATTCATTCAATAGGTCTATTCTTTTATTTGCTTTGGGAGAATTTTTGGAGTCAAGTCGCCTGGGCTGGACCATTCAGATTCAATTATATTGAAAATCAAGCATTCTTCATAGGCTAAATTTAGATTTTGGGGTACACAAGATAGTTGGTTAAACCTCTCCCAATATATGTTAGCCTGAAGTATTTTCTTTCATGTCCCATAAAATTTTCAGCTCATAGGCAATTAATAGTGAAAACCTTTGAGAAGATTTAAATCTTTACTGGAGGAAAAGATTGCATTTGCTTGTAATGTCTCTACTGTATGTGACTATGCTAAAATGAATTAACTCTCTCGGTGAGAATAGAAGTCTAGCTTTTAAAGTTTCATAACAGAATTACAAAACTTCCAACCTAATGTCCGTATCTCAAGGGATTGATGGTCCCTTTAACTAATAATGGAAGAATATCAGCACCACAAGCTCTTGTTAATAAAAAAAAAAAAATCAATCTTGGATTGATTTGGGTTTGGCACCAGACAAAGGTTTGCTAATTGCTAATATTAAAACAATTAGCAGCTTGAGAATTGGTTTGGTCTTGAGATGTATCACACAATGCAGATTTAATCTTTCTTTTTAAATTCATGTGGCTCCCTTTTCACTGTGTACTTCTGGTATAAGGGAATTACAAAAAAAAAAAAGGACACTATGTAATGTGAATTACAGGAAAAAAAATCTAAAAGCCAGATAATCCAAATGAGATTTGTTTTAAAGCTGCTATTTAAAAAACAAAAAAACAACACTGCATAGCAAGACATAGAAATTAGTTTCAAAAATAGCCTTCTTTGGAGAGGAGATTGTGGTAGAGTGGAACAGGAACTAACTGGCATCAGAAAAATGCTGAATCTGAAGTAGCATAGTTACTAGCTATATACTCTGGATAAATCACTTAATCTCTCTGAGCCTCCATTGGAGTATGTAAAATGAGGCTAATCTCAGCACCAACCTTAAAGGAATGTTGTAAGAATCAAGTGAGATAACATATAGAAAGCACTTTGTATGGATTGAAGTGCTATTTAAAAGCTAGGTATTATTATTATCATTATTATTATTAGAGAGAGGACCTAGGTTCAAATCTCAGTTCTGCCACTTAATTCCTGTGTGACCCTGGTAAATCATTTTACTTCCTGGGACCTCAGTTTCCTTATCTATGAAATGAGGGGTTTGGACTAAATAATCTCTAAGGGACATTTCAGTCATAAACATGATACGAATCTTGCCTGTGTTTCTAACTACCAATATAAAGTTAGACAAGTCATTTCATTTGATAGGGGGAAATTTGGGGGAGTTCTGGCTTTTCAGGTGAAAAGCAAGTTACTGAGAGTCAAAAGGAAGGCTTAGGAACAAAACAGAGGAACTGAAAAGTTTCTCTGTGCCATGGTGTAAGTTCTGAGGCACTTACAAGTAGCCAATGGGCAGGAAGTTTCAGCTAAGTGATTTCTAAATGGTGGTAGAAAAAAATGAATTAATTGGTCACCCTCTTAATACTCCTTTGTTCTCATTTTCCCCATCTATGATGTGTGAGGGTTTAACGATGTGATCGCAAAGGCTGTTTTACTTCAGTCTTGTAAAATTAATTGCTCTTGGCTACAATAATCCTGTATTACTCTTATGTGGGCAATTGGTAGGTGTTGTTCACCTGTTTTCCCTTTTTGGGGTTTCACCTTATACCCCAAGCAAAATGAATGCCATGAGAGATAGCATGTGAATGAAAACTAATTTCATACACTTACCTATCACTCTTAGGAGCTCAGCATGTTATTTATGGGTTATGTCATTTTCTAAAGAACCCTAAGATAATGGAGGTATATGAGGCTACAATAACTAAAGACAAACCCCATCTAGTCCTCATTATGTAAAAATCTAACAAGGGTTATAATTATAGTTAATGAGAGCCACTGATACTCTGTAGGGGCTTCACAGCTATGACTTACTACTCATAGACATGACTCCATGACTTCCCTGATCTTGGGAGGCATTTCCTTTACATAACACTGAAGCTCCTCATCCCCAGATGCCCCTCCCCATTCTTTTTCTATTTAAACAAATTACCACTCATAATAATGATGCTTTTAGATCTAAATATAGTCATTTAGTTAACAAGGCAGAGAAATAATCATAGATACTCATCTTTTAAAGGAAATGCATAAAAATAAAAAAATACATATAGATATACATCATACTGTCCTGCCAATTCATGCAAAATCTGTGGTGAACAGTAAGCACATATTTATAGGAACTTTGAAAGGAAACACATGGGGGTGGAAAATCCAGTACTTGGTGCAACTCAGTGCTCTGGTCTAAAGTAGAAGTTTTGAAGCTAATCTCTTTACTGTTTGTCTATTGGTCTTTACTGCTTCTCAGCTGAGCAATCATCTCATTTCTACTCAAGGACAGTATTAACATCTTCTTCCAACTTTTAATCACCCTAAAAAGGGTATTTAAAGATTGTTACTCGTTAATGTGAGTAACAATTCTCTGGAAACCAGGGAACTGCAAAGGTCATCACACTGTCTATATCTGGGTTACACAGACCTCCCCAGTCAATTACTTTGCATACTCAGATGCTGTGCTGTCTGATGCGAAATGGAATTTTTACAAACACAATTCTGGTTGACTATTAAAAGAGAGGTGGAAAAAACAACCTAGCCAACCCACCAGGATACTAAACACATAAAAATCTTTCTAAGCTTTTACTTCTGGAGCCAAGCTTGAAGTAGAAAGTAGTAGGCCTTTGTAAGAAGCTTTACATTTCTCCAATTCTAGGTGATAAAAGGCAAAAACTTTCACTTGAAGATCTTGACAAAGTCAATTCTTTCTCCTACTATTTAGAAATCTCTTAGCTGAAGCCTTTTATCAACTGACTGCTTCTAAGTGCCAGAGTTTCAACAGGAGAGGTTTTCAGTCCCTTTGCTATGGTTCTATATCTTCCTTGGCTTAAATGAGAGTCCTCTCATGCTGAGTGATTCACCTTTCACCTAAAAGTCACAACCCCATCAAATTTTCACTGTCAAATCAATAGTCTTTAATTTGGCAAAGGGAGGAGGCTGATTTTATTAGTGTAGGATACTCCCTGGGTGGAAACTCTCTTTAATTATGCAGATCTGAAATGGACAATTTATGGTCTAAGAATTTTGCCAATGTTAAGGAGGTATCAATTGATTTGGCCATGGTCATCAGCCAGTATATATAAAACCCAGGGCTTAACACAAGGTCTTCTTGGCCGCAAGGCTACCTCTCTTTTCACTATACCATACTACCTCTCCTAAAGGTCATCATTTTAAAAATATTTATTTTTAACATTCATTTTCTAAATTTTGAGTTCCATCTTTCTCCCTTCCTCTAGCCCTTCTCCCACCTATTGAGAAGACAAGCAACATTATATAAATTATACATGTGAAGTCATCCAAAACTCATTTCCATATTAGCCATGTTGCAAAAAAGCAAGACAAAGAAAGAGAATGAAAAAAAACCCCCAGAGTGTTTCAATTTGCACACAGTCTTCATCAGTTCTCTCTCTGGAAGTGAAAAATCTTTTTTATCATGAGGCCTTTGTAATTGTCTTGGATAATTGTATTGGTCAGAGTAGCTAAGTCTTTCACAGTTGATCATCTTTATAATATTGCTATTACTATGCTCTCCTAGTTCTTCTTACTTTACTTTTCATCAGTTCATGTAAATCTTCCCAGGTTTTTTTCTGAAACCATCCCTCTCATCACTTCTTATAGCACAATAGTATTCTGTCACGAATGTGTGTATATCTGTATGTATATATACATGTATATCTATATATGTATATATATGTATATATGTATATAAGTTAATATATGTATATATGTGTGCTGCTAAAAATCTTTTTGTATGTATAGGTCCTTTTTCTTTTTCTTTGATCTCTTTGAGATAAAGACCTAATAATGATATTACTGGGTCAAAGGGTATACAAAATTCAAAATTGTTCTCCAGAATTTTTGGTCCAGTTCACAATTTCACCAATAGTGCGTTTAGTGTACTTGTTTTTCCACATCCCCTCCAGCATTTATGATTTTACTTTTCTGTCATGTTAGCCAATCTGATAGGTGTGAAGTGGTATCTCAGAATCTTTTTTAAAATGCATTTTACTAAACATTAATGATTTAAAGCATATTTTTCATATAATTGATAGCTTTGATTTTTTCTTCTGGAAACTGCCTGTTGATATCCTTTGACAATTTATCTCTTGAAGAATGACTCTTATTCTTATAAATTTGGTTAAGTTCTTTAAACATTTGAGAAATGATCATAAAGGCCCATGTTGCTGAGTAAATATGCTTTTCAAAGGGGTCATTCAGCATTATCATCAGGGCAGAGAGCTGAGCATCAAGGATTGCTTCCTTTCTTTTATCCAAGGGAAATGTTCTGAGAGATATCTTTAGACTCTTTTGATTCTCACATAGCAATACCATGTCAGTGCATTGTGCCAATTAATCTATATAAAATGTATTTTATTTATCATAATGATTATGTATAGAAAGAATGGGATTTGGATTTTTTCATACATAGACAATTTGTTGAAAAAATATTTTTAAAATCTGTACCAGAAACTTAAAGGAAAATCAGAGAAAGATGACAACATAGAGAATATTATGTGTCGGATAGAATTTAAAGTATGTCATCGATTTTTGTTTTTTTGCCTCCTTTTCTCATTGGTTCTCTCTATCTACCTATTTATCTTTCCCCCTTTCCCTCTCTTCCCCTCTCTTTTTTTCCTTCTCTTGCCTCTTTTCCTCTCTCATCTTTCCCCAACTTCCCTTCCCCATCTCTAAAATATAAACTGGCAGAAGATCAAATCAACAGATGTATCTAAAAAGACACACACACACATGCTGTAGTGGAACATGGCTGGCACATAGTATTTGATTTGCTATTTCTTAGTTACCCCTAAGCAAATCCTGTTTTTCTCTCTCTTCTGCTGTGTAGATAATTGTTTGGGTTGGAAGAAGCAAGGCCCAGATGGCTCCATGATGCTAAAATGCAATATAAGGTAGCCTTCCTTGATAATGTAAAGAAACAGTGATGAAAAACACTATGCGATATTTGAGCAACTTCTCAGAAAAGAGGGGATTAAATTTCTTGTCTTGGCATGAGCAGAAAGGCAGGCAGCATTGTAAATGCAATCAGTAAAGCCTTTGAATGCCTTGGCCTTCCATCATGGAATCCTGCCAGCCAAACAGGACTATTGCTCTCAGAGGGCCTGTCTGGGATGCACCTGTTAAGAAAAAACTTCAAGATTATAGACATAAGGTGTATCAGCATTAAGGAAAAGCATTAGCACCAAGCAATATAAATTGTTGAAGCAACTGGGATGATCTCAGAACCTATTATTAAATATGGAATATGGTGTTTAAGGGAGATAATAAAATCAGATAATAGCCTGGAGAAATCACTGGGAGTCAAAAATAAATCAGCTAGATATAGCTATGTTTTATTGTCTGCCACGATACAGGAAGAATGATGGCTGGGTCTGTAGAATAAATTGGTCAACTTTTGGTAGGTATGAATAGATTCTGAAGATCAGAGAACTGACAGTCTTTATTGTTTAATGTCAACCAAGTGATAGAGTGCTGGACTTGGAAATCTTGTGTTCAAATTCTGCTTCATATGGTTATTAGCTTTGTGACCTATAGAAAATAATTTATTATATCTTGGCTTCAGTTATGTCATCTGTGAAATGACTTTAATGACAACACCTACTTCAAATAGTTACCATGGTAATCAAATGAAATAATATGTGAAGAATTTTGCGAATCTTAAGGTGCTGCATGCATACTACTTATAACTATTATTAAGAAAAATAATAAATAATAAAAATCATAATTTTAAAAGGCTCCTGGTGAAGAGTTTAAAAGTCAGATCAAAAATGTTTAGTACCTAACAGAAGGATTTTCTAATAATTTTAGATGGTCTGTAAGGGAATTGATTTTTTTTTAATGTCAGAGAAATGTTAAGATCATTCTTTTATCTGAGATTTTGAAAAGGAAGTCAGCTCAATATTGAAGGGAGAGTCAAGAATATAATTCTGATTATGAGACCAAAAATCACACAGTTGGAAGGGACCTCAAAATCTCTCTAATCTAAAATTTACTGTATTTAACAAAAAGTCCCACTACAATTCCATCCATCCTTTGTTTGAAACTCTCTGGTGAGGAGAAAGGGCTCATGAACAACTCGAGTTATAAACCAGTCTTTCTTTATATCTGACTGACATATGTCTATCTGAAATGTCCTCACATCGGTCTTAGTTATCCCTCCTGGGTCAAGAAGAAGCAAGTTTAATCTCTTTCCCTTGGCAACCCCACAAATACTTCATGATTAGAATCACGTACGAAGTCTCCTTAAGGATGAATGTCAACAGATTTTCTTATGGTATCTCTCCAGCTCTATCACCGTCCTATTAATTTTGATGAGTGGGAAAAATGGAACATCTAAAGAGACAAATATAATTGCCTAGGAAACTATTGTGCCTTGATTGACAAGAGCACATTGCAAGGATAGAAATGAGAGCCTACAAATGATAACAAAATGAAACAAAATGCTAAGGATGATGATTCTTAGACACTTCAAAGTATACATGATTCCATTAGTGTGGGTTTTCCCTCCACAGTCTAGAAGACTGAGTTAGTCTGACAAAAGCAATTCATTGGTAACTAACTTTCTGAACATGGTGTTGTTGGTCTTTGGATGATAATCATGGGGCCAATGTATTGCTGAAGTCCTAGCAGAAGTACATTGCTATTAGTAAGCACAACCAAAACTTGCATTCAACTGTCATTGTCTTTTGAAAACCCAGGTCAATTTTCTGCTGCAATGAAGGCATCCAAGTAAGACTTTAGTGGAGAATAAATATCAAAAAGGGTGTTTTGCAAGCTGAGAACAATTATAACAGCAAATACTCAAATGTCATTTTAATATTTGCAAAACATTTTGCATACATCATCTCATTTCAGTCCCAAAACAATCTTGTGGGGTAAGGGATAACCCTATTTTTACAAATTAGGAAGATATATGCTCAGAGTTTAAGTACCCAAGTTCTCACAGTCAATAGTAACTGAGGTAGCAGTCTAAGCATTTGAACCCATGCATTTCCAATTGCAAGTCAAATGTTCTATCTTACACAGCCTTTCTTATTGTTCAGTTGTATCTGACTCTTGGTGACCTCATGAACCATACTGTTCATGAGATTTTCTGATCATTTCCTCCTCCAATGAATTAAGGCAAACAGAGGTTAAGTGACTTGCAGAGGGTCACATCACTAGGAAGTGTTTGAGGCCTTATTTGAATTCAGGTCTTCCTTACTTTAGGTCCAGCATTCTATCTATCCACTGAGCCATCTAGCTACTCTAACACAACACTACTTCTACATAAAAGAAAAAGAAAGAAATTAACCTGCTCCTTGGCATAGACAGGACCATGGTAACAGATGACAGAGAGAAAACAGAACTACTAAGTCTGGTTTTTATTAAGTTTTCTTTATAAAAAAGAATGATCATAAAAACGTCAGACAAAGCCCAGATCTACATGGTCTGACTTGAGGATTTTAGTGAGCCAGACCTATATGAGAATAGGCCCTGGGACCTCCGCCATTCATTTGGCCAACGTGCAAAGAACAGAGACTCCTATTTAAATTAAGAAGACCTAAAAGCCCACATAGCTAGAGGGACAGCAAGAATAGTCCTAGATTGCATCAGTAAATTCAAACTACATTTGAAGAACTTGAATATATGATTGCTAAAACCCTAACAGGGATGAATGAAGAATCATTGATGATGAGAGGTTACCTCAGGTCTGGGGACAGGCCAAATTATTTTTTTCCTATAAAAAAGAAAGAGATTAGGTTTGCAAACTCTAGTGAGTTTGACATTAAGTTTTTAGAAAATTCTAGAATAAATAGTTTAAAGGGATAGTTTATGACAACTTAGTAAAAAAATTATCACCAAAAGTCTGCATGGGTTTTTTGAGAACAAACCATGTCAATGTAAATTACATTTTCTCTCTTAATCTTAAAACTGGCAATTCAGATAATTAAAGGATAATTATATGAGCAATCCAGAGGAATGTCATAGCTGTCCCATTTCTGTATGTTAGCAAGAAAATTGATCAAGTATCTCACAGGGAAAAATATGGAGAGATTTGAACCAGATAAGAGTATAATTATATGGATTCATAGCTGATTGACCGGACTCATCATGTAGATTAACGTTGGCTTAAAGAGTGGTCCTTTAAGAAATATTTATGAAACTCTTGCCTCCCAGATACTATCCTCAGTGCTGCTGACACGAAGGAAGACAAAAACGCAATCCCTGTGCTCAAGCACGCATTCTATTGTATAATACAAAATATGGAAGCTAGAAATAAAAGATCATCTCAAAGCTTTCTATTGCAATCCTGTCAGGCCCCATCCTATTCTGTTTAATATTTTCATCAGTGAATTTGAAGACAGGGGTGACATTCTTACTAAATTTGCAAGTATCAAGAAATTAAATAAATTCATATTTTCAATGAAAGAATTAATGTCTAATGAAACTGAAAACCTAGAACAATTGGGAAGACTATAGGAAGATGAAAGAGAAAAATGATAGACATTCTTACACTTGGGTTCTGAAAACTAGTTGAACAAGTACAAGATGGAGAAGAGAATTATATATTCAAAAGAGCTGGAGGGTGAAGTATTCAAAGTTTTATGTGTTAAAAAAAAAAAAACTGCACTGGGATCCTAGGTTGTACAAAAAGGAATATTGTGTTGTGTCCAGAACCAGAAAATCACTTTTTTGAAGTACATTGACAAGCTGGAGTGTGTCCAGAAGAGTACAAAAGGGTGATGATGATGATGATAGAACTCTATATGTTACTGAGACAACTGGTGATTGTTAGCCAACAGAAAAAAATCGTGTGTGTGTGTGTGTGTGTGTGTGTGTGTGTGTAAGAAGGAGTAGGAGGAAATAATAGTGGCCTTTAAGTGATTGAAGGGTTGTTAATGTAATTCTGATAAAATTTATTAACTTTACTAGTAGAGTGGAAGGGTGCCTACAGCAAGACTTCTTAACAATTAGAGATATTCGTAGGTGGAATCGGGTATCTCTAAAAGTATTGAGTAACTCAGTAGTTTTCATTGCTATGCTATGTAACTGCTTATTAGAAACTTTGGAAGTGGAAGATATGCTTCAATTAAAGGGTTGCATAAGATAATTGCTGAGGTCCTTTCCAATTGTAGTATTCTATGATTTTAAGAGTTTTGGAAAAAAAATTATAAAGCAATAGGTGATATTCAAGAATATTTTAAAAACTTAATAATACTTGCTGAATTCTTTATGGTCTTGTAATTTTACAAGGTATTTCTAAGGAAAATTTAAAAACATTAGATTTCTTAAAAGGGGAGGAAGGGGATGTTAAATAGGGAAGTATGAGGTCACCTTTACTTTCTCCCTCTATCAGTTTTGCTGTTTAACATTCATGCTAAATTTCATTATTTAAAATAAAGGAATATGGTAATATATGATGCTATAATTAGCCCATTAACACCTTAGAACAATTTTGTAATCAAATTAATCCTACCATTTTTCTCTTTGAGAACAAGATAAAGATGTTTTCAAACCAGGAGACCTCTTATCTCTTTTGGAAAGGCCAAGCAAAGTTCAGGATACAGATTCTGCTGCTGGGTTCTTAGCTGGGTTATAGCCCAGAGAGACAGAAGAGACATGTGGCAATTTCCTGTTTTAGCTAATTATTCTTTCTTAATAGATTAGGAAGATTTGTAAAAATGGCGTAAAAGAGCACTCTGGATTTTGACACCTAGGGTCAAAGTTCAAATTGTCCCACTCTGGTCATAGTTCTGTAATCAATTTTTTACCAGAGAATAAAGTACTTCCTGGAAAGATGGAGTCAGACAGCTAAACTTGCTTCTCCAAAGTGTCTATGAAAGTTAAACAGAAATTGGCTGTATTGTGTTTATAGTCAAATTTTCTTCCACAAGATCCAGCTGGCTGGCACATTGAATAAAATACTCAACCTGTAGTCAGGAAGAGGTGAGTTCAAATATGACAACAGACAGTCACCAACTGTGGGACTCTAAGAAAGCCATTTAATTTCTTTCTGCCTCAGTTTCGTCAGCTGTAAAATGGAGGTAGTAATGGTACCTATTCCTCAGGGTTGTTGTGCAGAATAAATGAGATAATATTTGCAAAACACAGTGTCTGACATATAAGTGCTTAATAAATGCCTATTTCCTTCCTTCCTTCTTTCCTTTCTTTTTCTTCCTTCCCTTTCTTTCTTTGTGTTCTTTCTCCCTCCTTTCTTTCCTTCTTCCCTCTAATATTCCTATCTATTGCTTATGAAAATTTTACCACTTTGTCTTTATTCCTCTGAGGACATTATTAGCTTACCAAATACCTAATTTGATTAACTTATACTGTAGTATGTTTGTATTCTACTTTTGGAGTACAGAGTTATTGTAGATAAAGGCTTAATGTTCTGTTCTCCTCACTGGTAGCCTTATATTATCATTCACTACTATTAAACTTCTTGGGTATCACTGGATTTGTCTCCATTTCAAGTATTCATAAAATTAAACCCAGAACAATCCAAATCCATCATGTTTATTGATTTTGTGTTGGAATGGTAAGTATAACACTTTGTTACTAATTGCCATTAAAGCCATTAGTGATAGATGAAGCTACTTATAGTTTCACTACATCAATCTTGAAAGTAAGCAGTATCCTACTTCTTCCAAACAGATAGATGAGTCTCTGGAAAGGAGGTGGTGTACAGCGGGGTTAGGGTGCTGAGCTTCATCAATGTAGAGAATGTGTTGTTGATTGGGCAGCCAGGGACCCTGCACTTCCTAGGTTATTTCTGTTTCTGTCATATGGATTTAAGCAATTTGAACAGAGATGTAAATCTTAAAATAGCCCCCACCAGGTCATCCTGAACATAGCTATTTAAGTTGCAGTGCTCAGATATGAGAAGGAGGGTAGTATGTGCCAGGGGAATGGGATCAGAACTGACTTGCCACCGGGCTCTTGAAGATCACTTCCTATATACTGATAAGAAGTCTCACTCTTGGATGTTAGGTAAGTAGGAGAAAGGAATGGATGGAAGAAATTTTAGACCTTGGATAAAACTTTGAATAGTTTGGGCAAATTTGATTATCAGGTCTTAAAGTTCAGTGACTAGATTACAATAATTCTTTTTGTATAACCTCATGCACACTTAAACACTTAATAGAATCTGTTTGGATAATACCTTTTAAAACATTCAAAATCTGGGCTATATAACAAAGAAAATAATTTAAGTTTGTTAACTCTGTTTCCATGGAGATGGGAGTCTGGGAGTGTCTTAAAGGGCAAATCACCAAAATAATATATTATTAGAACAATAGCATTGGTAAAATAGAAAATCTGCAAACATAGAACATATGTATTTATACATATGTGTCTACACATACATAAAAGTATATGTACGTATATGTGAATTTGGCTTATTCTGATTTAGATTTATGTCTTTAAAAGAACTTAACAAAAAAAATGCACTCTTGATCATCTTAAGCTCATTTTCCTTTACATTCCTTCCCCCTTAGGTCCCACCTACACATTCCTGAAATTAGGCATCTGATTGTCATTACAGTACACTGGTCCATCATTACCAACACCCATCACCACCAACACCCTAGTTCCACTTTTGGCAGTCTTGTGTATGTCTACTTTTTTCTTTCTTCCTGATGAGTGGGGAGTATGGTTCTGGTAGAATGGCTGGTCACAAGACTTGGGAGAGGAATCTGGCATACACCCTGACAACCTGAAAGGTTGACTATAAGAAGACTATATCTCTTGCTCCAAAACCCTGGACCTTGACTTCCCATCGTTGGCTCCATCTGTTGCCATTTAAAATATTCCATTTAATGGCTGCACATCAACTTTGTTTTGTCTCAAGCTCATTATATAACATAATTCCACTGTGAGAAAATGTTCTGTTTCTAAGCTGAGGTGAGGAGTTATGATATTTGGCCATGTGTTTAGTGTGGGGGTGGGGTGGGGAATGGTTCAATTATGATGTGTAATTTCTGAAATAGGAAAATTGGCTACCAAAAGCATCAAACTTTCTTTTCCACTTCTTCCTACATGCACTCAGGCCACCCCCTCTCTCTTTCATAGATAACTGTTGTTTTTCTCCCCAATCAATCAATCAGCAAGCATTCATTAAAGGCTTACTATGTGCCAGATACTATTTTTAGTCCTAGGTTTACCAGAAAAAAAATAAAAAGGCAAAACCATCCCTGACCTCAAGAAGCTTACTTTTTTTTTTTCCAATGTCAATTGTGTTACTCACTTTATTCCTCCAGGAAACAAGGAGGAAAGGAGAGTACAATGTCAAAATTAAATTTTTTAAACAAAGTTTCACAAACTTGGAATTTCTATGGACATTAGAATAAATCATCTTAGAACCCTCTACATTCATTAAAAAAGAGTCACATTTACATCTTAGTTAAACATTATATACTGATAAAGAGTATATGCACTTGGAGGCTGAAAGGGAGGAAAGTATTTTTCTTGACTCTTACCTCCAGAGCTGTATGGACAGTTGGAATTTGCTAGCTAGGAACATCTTCCATTTTCTAAAGAATAAATTGGCATTTTTGTTTTCAAATCAAAATTGTGTGTGTTAGATTGGAATTAGTTTTATCTTGCTTGAGCTGAAGTTATCACTGTTTCTTACTATTGTTTGATTCATTATTGCCTTGACTTGCTGATATTGCCATGAAAATTATGTCCTTTGAAACATGACTATTTAGAAAAACAGTATTCAGAGGTACCACATCTCACCAGTCAGATTGGCTAAGATGACAAAACAGGAAAATGACAAATGCTGGAGAGGATATGGAAAAATTGGAACACTAATGCATTGTTGGTAGAGTTGTGAACTGATACAGCCATTCTGGAGAGCAATCTGGAACTATGCCCAAAGGGCTA
>CM053591.1:85834110-85849297 GCA_028646515.1 Pseudochirops corinnae
CATTTCTCATAAAGTCATTTGCTTCCATTTGCTCCACTCTAATTCTGAAGGAATGATTCTCTTCAGAAAGCTTTTGAGATTCTTTTTCCATCTGGCAAATTTGACTTTTTAAGGCATTCTTCTCCTCATTGGCTTTTTGGGCCTCTTTTGCCATTTGAGTTAATCTATTTTTTAAGGTGTTAGTTTCTTCAGTCAGGTTGTTGACTCTCTTTTCATGATTTTCCTGCATCATTCTCATTTCTCTTCCCAATTTTTCCTCCACTTCTCTTATTTGGTTTTCAAAATCGTTCTTAAGCTGATCTATGGCTTGTAGAAAGTCTTCATGTTTTTTGGAAGCTTTTGGTGTGGGAGTTCTGACTATGTTGTCTTCCTCTCATTCCATGCTTTGATCTTTTTTGCCCCCAAAGAAGGAATCTAAAGTTCAGTTGCTGTTCTTACTTTGTTTCCTTTGCCTGCTCATGTTGGCCAGTCAGTTATTTGATTTTTTAGTTCTATGGAACTCTGCTTCCAGAGGGGAAAGCTCTGTCCCAAATTGCTGAGGTTTTCACAGCTACCGGAGCTATTGGGAGGCTGCTGGTTTTTTTTACAGCCCCCACCAGCTTTGGCTCACTGAAAACACACCCCAGGACCACCCATCAAGACCACAATCCAGATCCAGGCCGCTCAGCACAAAAGCACTTAGCCTCTGAATGACTGCTTGTCTGCAGGCCTGGAGCTCTGAAGCAGCTGCATGGGGGTGGCTGCAGGGATGCTGCTTCTGCTGCTTCCTTGCCCTGGAGGCAGTTTGGCCAGACCACTTTTCTCCCCCAAATTCAGCTGAGTTCCACTGACTTTTCACTTTGTTGTTGTTTCTTCTGGCTTGGTAATTCTGGAAACTGCCACAGCTGCCACTGATCCACTCTCCTGAAGGCTCTAGCTGCAGCGCATCCTGGCCACCCCACAGCCAAGCCAGGGTTTCAGGCTGGGCTGATTTAGGCTCCCAGCATGCTGAGATGAGCCATTCCTGCTGAGCTGCCTTCAGCAGGAGATGTATTTTGTGAGTTTTGGAGCCCAAAATGTGTTTAAAGTCATATTTTATGGGTATTTGAGATGGCTATGTCAGAGCTGTGGAACCTTCCTGCTTCTATGCCACCATCTTGGCTCTGCCCCCTACTATATTCTTTTCTATCATACTCACATTAGAGGTGGTGGAAGTAAGAAGTCTTATATTCCTGATATTTCCCAAATCCAGGGCCTGAGAGTATCTTGATCACTGAAGGAAAAGATATATTATTTATCTTTGAATTCTTCCAACAGTGCTCAACATAATACCTTGAAGTCATAGGAACTCTCAAAAAGCATTTAATTGACTCAGGAAAATACAAACTTAAACAACAACTGATGAACTGTGATCCAATTAGCTTTAGTATGACCATCATTAAATAACACAATGTAGAAATTTTGGTTGATGAAAGAAGCATATTTTGAGGTTGAGGATGTCACTTCTCTTCTAATACTGTCCAACAAAAAGCCTATTTTTAGATGGAAATATTCCAATAATTAAAAACACGCATCTTCTAATATATTCTCACAACTCTACCACAGCTTGGATGAAATATCCCCACAAGAATACACAATTATTCACTAGTTCTTTTATGGGAGCAATTTTCTGACTACTAACTCATTTTCTCATTGGGTGAGGGTGTGTTGCACACCATAGAGAGGTATACTTGTCACTCGTGGCTAAGGAACTCTTCCTTTCTCAGTTCTGGTCTTAGTATCCCTAGTTTCTTCCAGGATTTACCTCAAATACTACCTTCAACAGGAGACCTTTCCTGGTTTCCCCAGTTTCTAGAGTATTCCTTTCATCTACTCTCTCTCTCTCTCTCTCTTTCTCTCTCTCTCTCTCTCTTCCCACACACACACACGCGCGCACGTGCACACACACACACACACACACACACATTGTCTCTCCTAGTAGAAAGTTTGATCCTTGAGAACAAGGCTAGCTTTTGTTTTTGCCTTTCTTGGTGTCCCCAGTGTGTATCATGGTACCTAGCACATAGTACTTAATAAATGCCTATTGATTGACTAGAAAGGTATTCCCACTGTAAATTAGTACTGTTACACTCTGGTTTCACTATCATTAAGTGTCTTAGGGGTGTGGTAAGTGAGAATCATTTTTCCAGAGAATGATTGCCTTTGGGTGAATTGACAAAAAGGCCTCAGATATTTACTAGCTGTGTGACCTTGGGAAAGTAATTTAATCTCTATTTGCCTCAGTTTCCTAAACTGTAAATGAGAATAATGATGTCAGCTACCTCACAGGGATATTGTGAAGATCAGATGACATAATATTTTTAAAGTACTTAGCACAGTGCCTGAAACGTAGTATATCAATGTATCAACAAGAGTGTTGATGCTTACTTTCTCCTCCTTCTATAATGGAACCAATCAAGGAGCAGACACTACAAGGATCAACTTTCATCCTTTCTCTCTATCACGTTAAGTATTACTGTTCTTATGTCTATAAGATAAAATAAATCTCCCAGTTTGTTATTTTCCCAACCATTTTTTTTAATCTTGTAAAACCTAGTTACTTTCTCTAATTGGACTAAAATTTTATAGTTGTTCTGATTTAGTCACATTATTCAAAAGAACTAAGGTCTCATTAGAAGAACATTTAGGATGAAATATAAAACAATGAAAACCACTGTTAAAGGGGAAATGTGTCACATGACCTCTAATTAGTATACCAGGCCCTCTGTGAGCACAATATGATTACCTTTCTGAACACCTCCTGCTGTGAATATGTATTAAAAGACATATGGCACATTTTCCCTTTAGCTGTGATCTTCCTGATCTTCTTGGTTTTCTAATAATACTAATGCAGTTTTTGGTGATTAAATAGAAATACAAAGTAAAAATATTATTGAAATAAAATAGTATCTTGGCACAATTTTTAACCTTTTCTCAAAGACTTATGAAACTCATTGAATGAATTGTGTTTTTCATTCACAATGAATTGTGAATTTTTCAGAACATCTTTTCATTCTATCCTCATGCAGTTCCAAAAATGTTTTCTTTGTCTCACTTTTTTTTCCCCTATTTATCCAGATATGGGGGTGGGAGGAAGGTTAACAGAAAAGGGGCAAGGGAGGAAGGATAGTATAAACATGCAAATAAAGTTAGGGGTTTGCACATCCAGGGTGATGGCCACAAAGTGATGTGCTCACTTAAATTGTGTGTTCACCCAAATAGTTTGATGACCTGATCAACTGATCAGTTGATAGAAGGGGAAGGTGGATAGATTGTCAATATGGCATTCAAGGCCAAGGACTAGTGCAACAGATTTGAGGGTTGCTTCTGTGAAGGTTAGATTTGCAGTTAATAGAATCCATCATTTCTCTGAAAGAATGAGTGCACAGAGTGTAAGAGTAAAAGAGAAATATCAGGTTATAGAGGGGTTTGTATTAGATGACCTCTGAGTTGCCTTCCAAGTCTAGATCTTTAATCTATGAAGCACTAGCAAACAGGCCAAAATAGGCTTTGAGTAAGAACTGTGACAGACTGTGCATCTCTTTTCCTTGGACAAAAATAGCCTAGCTAAGTGGAGAAAGATCATTGGCCACTAGGGGATGAGTTTAGGTGACCAAAGTGGCTCATGAAATTCATAAAAATAAAAAAAAAATCATAATAAATAAATAAATCCTTTCTATTTGTGTGGTGATTATTGCAGAGTGGTAAAAGGAAACAGAACATGGTAAAAAAAAAATGTGATGTAATATAACCTTAATTTAACTATTATTACTCTTAGATAAATTCTGCCTCCTAAGGCCAACAAGCTAGCACTCTACTGGAAGGACTGAATCAGATCTACATTTGTATACCAATTCTTCAGGAATCTAGACTTGATTAGTGTGGATGTTACCTTGGTCAGTGCAAACAACCATACTTATATCTTAGATGCCTATGGAGAGCAGCTTTAACCAAAAAAAAATCGTTACTCTGTGGTTACCCCAGTGAGATCAATTCACATCAGTTCACCAAAATTAAACTAGAATATATCAAAACTTGAAATCATATGGAAAAATGTTCACTGATTTTTCTTTGTAGTTAATGGTCCCAGAAAGGAAAATAGATCTCTCCATCCAAACTGGAAAAATTAAATGGATGAAAATATTATGTGGACCAAATTCTGTCATAACAAGAAGCACATGCCATCAAATAAGTGCTTTAAGATGTGTATCTTTCAAAAGTGATGATAGACAATGAACTGTTCTGAGGATTCAATGGAAAGAGAAGATTTGATTTCAAAAGAAATGCAAAATGTATTTCTTTAAAATTAGCTTGTGATCCTGGGAAAGTCACTCAATCTCAACTGTAAATAAGGAAAATGATATCACAGCTACCTCACAGTAGTAAGCATCTTATAAATGCTTATTTTCTTCCTTCCCTGCCTGCCACAATGAAACCCAAAGAGGCTATGTGATGACAAAGTATAGATGGTCATTCTTTCAGAAGAATTACAATGACAATTAATAGGCTTGTTGGGTCAAGATAAATGTAAGTAGCCCACAACATATTATCAATGACTGATGGTAGAAGACATATAATAGAAATTATTGATAGTATGAGTTGTCAGAAAAAAGAAACAATGAGAAAAAGAGAGAGAAATGAAATGGGAAACCTAAGTGGAACTGTGGTAGCTTTAAGACATTAAAATGTATTGGATATGTCTTTCATGAGAAATTGTACAGAATTAGAAGGTTAAAAGAAGTTAAAATCCATATCTGCAGAAGAATGCACACTGATGGAATCATAGATTATTCAAGGGAACCCTAGGACCAAGAAAAAAAATTTGGAGGAGGGGTAATTTTAAAAGAAAAGATGCACCATTACATTTCCTTTTTACAAATCTGAGATAGTCTAACTAAAATTCTGTGTCCAGGAGAATATCTCGAAAAGACTAAAAACAAACCAAAATCCCAAACTAGAGCAGACTCTTGATGAGTATTCACCAAGTTGTAGTTATAGCAATTATGCCGATTACAAAACTAGAGATGACCTTTCCAAACTACCTGCTATATCACCAGCTTTTTAGGACTAGCATCTATCCTATTTTTAAAGAAGAAAATTGAGGCAGATGGGAACATGACTTCATGATCCCTAAGTTTTAAAATCCTATTTATACATTCTTGGTATAATTGCTAATAATGCACCATCACTGACTCATATGTAAACTGCTGTACACAATGACCCCTAGATCTTTCACGCCACACTTCAATGTAGTCAAATTCTTTTCATTAGTATTCCCTCTTTCTCCTCCTCCTGGCAAACCAATGTATATCTTGATAATGAAACAATCTTGTTCATTAGAAAAGATGGCTGGGATTGCATTTTTCCCCTAACAAAACTTTCACTTTAAAAAATCTAGAATATAAAATGATGCAATACTTTTTTTTGCTGAAAGTCATTTTTCTTTTATCATTGTATCATAGGTGAATTTGGGGTTTGGGGCTTCTAATCTTGGGTAGAAGCATCATAAGAATATCTTCACGGATAATTGAGATTCACAAAGAAAATAGTGTCTATCTAGCCATGCTGTTTAAAACTTTTAACAGCACACACTAATTATGATAAACAGAAATGTCTATAGTCATCTTTCACAAAGAACATTTTTCAAAATAGTTCTCAAGGCCATTGAAGAGTATATCTCCATTTATATACTCTAATGTTTTATGTCACTTTGAGCCTGATTCACAGTTGTACTGCTTCCACAATACAAATCAAAGAAATTCCCTTGACATTAGACCAGGATGCAAAATAACTATTAGCTATGAAGCACTATTGTTTCTGCCTTCCACTTTCCTCAAACTTCTTTCTTTCTAATTTCTCAAAAATTTCAGAGAAATTCAGATACAGTTTTCCATGGTCAGATCAATCCTATTTCTATGGAGTCAGCAGCTTAGCAAAGGTGTTTGACCACAACATAGATATTTAGAAAAATTCTCCAGTTCCTTTTCTTATATCTTATAATCTTATTATCTTATATCTCAAACCCACTGGAAAAAGCTCATTGGGAAAAAAGGGTCCCTTAAAGTAAAAAAAAAAAAAAATCAAGATGCCAATTTCCTTATCTCAAGGACTTTAGACATTTTTTAAGTGAGCATGGGATCACTGCCAAGAAAAAATAAGATGAATGAATACAGTTTAGAGTAGCTAACACCCAGTACTCTGAAAGGAAATAAAACCAAAACATGACTTCTCTTTAGTTCTCTTCTGGTATCAGTAAACACGACAGCTATTAAAAAAACAAAACCAAAAAAAAAAAAACCCACACAAAACCCCCTACTTCGTGTCCTTTTCTATGTGCTGCTGTTATATATACACACATCCTCAAACTACTATGGCATGCTTAACTGATCTTAATTGAACTGTGTCTAAAGTTTGCCAATTAAGTAATAGGGACCTGATATTGGTTTTTAATCTGACTGCTTCTGAACATCTCTGATGCTCTAAAGAGAATCATTCAACCATATTTTCATAGGTTTGAGATATGGACCATCAAAGAAAGAATTTTGCATTTAAAATATATTATGAAAAAGATGTTTTTTTTAAAGTGATTCTAGACATTTTATGCAAATCTTGATGTCTGATAGATAATTAGTCACTCGAGAATGTGCTGCCTCCAAGAAAAAAATGCAAAGAAGTGGAAAGTAGAGCTTTTCTTTAATCAGAACTGTTCTTTCTCTTAGTATCCTCTATGGGAAATGGCTTACCTATTGGGCCCTCCATGAATATAAATGCAACTCTGAGCAAATTCATGGGTTGGGGCCCCATATGGAATGGTGAGTGAGCAAGCTGCTCTTTAACATTCTCCTTCCCTGCTCTTGGTACCCCTATCTGGGCTGTCACTAGCTACCTATAGGCTACCCAGGGATGCCCATCTATAGTCCCAATTAACCAGAACAGTGTGTGTCCCATTCTACCAGCCTCTTCTGATTTACTTCCTCCCCAGTAAAACTTCCTGTTCTTGTGCTCCATTTTCTTGGTGATTAAATAATGCACTTGGCATATGTGTGTGTATATATATATATATATATATATATATATATATATATATATATATATATATATATATATGTATAAATATGTGTGTGTGTTTATATATCTATATCTGCATCAAATATGTATATATGTATGTATATATGTGTGTATATGGGTATTTATATACATACACACATACAAATAATAGTTCCTTATTTTATTACCTTACCCATGTAACTTTTTTTCTGTTCATTTCTTTTTTTGTGGTCTGGATCTTTGATTTAATAGTTTAGGGCAAGGTTTCTTAAATTTTTTCCGCTTGAGACCCTTTTTCTGGTTTGGGCAGCATTCATTGGCATTATTGTAGTGCCAGTGCAATATTTACAGTGCCCACAATCATGATAAAGACTGTGACTGTAAATAATGCATGATATTCAATAACAGAATATAATAAACTCTCCATATAGAGGAGAGAAAGCATTTATTTAGACACCAGAAAACTGAATCCCCAAACCAGTAAGCCAATTCCATCAGAGTAGCAAAGATATTAAGATGCCATAATAACACTGAAAGCCATCCTTTGGCTTTCCCAAAAACCAATACAAGATCAATATTTACTCATAAACCTCTTTATCTCCTTGTCTGAGCCACTAGCTCTGGCTCCTAGCTTCCTGTGGCTCTGCTCTACACTTCAGCAAACTGCTGCCATCACAGGCTCCATGTGACCACATTCAGCCTATGAGGGGGCAGAATTTACTTTCAAAGCAGGAAAAGTCTTCAAATTCCCCCTTATGCTTATTAAGGGGCAGAGAAGATCTTCAAGTTTCCATCCCATTACAATTTTGTGTGCTGAGGGCATTCACAGAGCAAAATGCACATGCTTTGTATTCTGAACCAAGGCTACAATAAAATTGGGCAATTAAACATGTAAAAGTGCTGCCAGAAACACCTTAGATTCATTATACATTTGATTTTTAATTAATTTTTGGTCATTGAATGTTCAGAAACTTTTTTACTATTGCCACTTTTTTCCCACCCCTCCATATGGGGTCACAACCTACAATTTAAAAAGCATTGGTTTAGGAAAAACCTAGTGGTGAAATTTATTCTATTTTTTTCATGAGATCAACAACTCATTTGATATGCAGTGCCATAGAGAGTTGCCTGGGAGTCTAAGACATAATATAACCCACCTATTATCACATAGATAGTATGCATCAAAGGTGGAACTTGAACTTGGAATGTTCTGACATTGTGCTTGTCATAATATAATATATTAGATTTATGGGTGATTACTTATGGGAATTTCAGGCACTAAGGCATGCACATGGGATAAAAAAAAAAAAAAAACTTTACTTGTCTCAAATCTTGACACACAAATGGCTCCACTAAACATATAGCTGGTCATGGCTATGATTATGAGGAAGATGGTTAACCTTTGGTCTCAATATAATAGATATATAAACCTACTTAGGCATAATAGATTTGGCATAATAGATTTGGAGAGTTAAGATACAGTTGCCTTTTTAAGTATTTGAGCTCCAAAAATTCAAAGAAAAAAAATCCGCTTTATTGGTGTGAATAATTTGCCTGTGGTTTCCATGTAGTTAGCCTACCTGGTTAGATCAATTACAAACATTTTTGATGTTGACATTTATTTTCTTCAAACAAAACTACTTCTGTTTATTCCTAGATCCACTTAACAATATGGATCCAAAATTGCTATAGAGAGGATGCAGCAATTATTAATAAATCCAGAAACATTCCACTTGGCTTCCAAGTTCCTAATTTCCCTTCTGCCAATAGCTAGCTATTTTTGCAGCCTTGAAGGGCTCTTCCATATTCAATTTCTGCAACCTGGATAACTTTTTTGGGGTAGTCTATTTCAGAGTTCTCATGTTCGGGATGAAAAAACAACAACAAAAAATGCATATGCAATACAAAATATTCCATCAGAAAGTAGACCAGAATTGTAATCTTTTAGACAGAATTTGTTTTGGTTTTCTAATTTAGAGTATATGGAGCCTCCACTTTCTAACAGAGCCCAGGAAAGTCAGGGACCACCTAAAACAATCCTATTCAAGTACTAGCTCTAGTGCCGATGCAGAGATCAGTATTTGTAGATAACAATATTAGGTGTTCTCCCTGATTAATCTAATTCAGATATCACTGATCATAAATTAGTAATCTTGTAAGATTTAATCAATGCTTATATAAGTACAACCTCATTGTGTTTTTGTAACAATCACATCTACAAATTATATATTAATGTTTCTCCTTATCAAAATGATTAACACTACAAGCTTGCAAAACCTGTTCAACTTATAAAATAAGAAAAGAAAACTTGAAAACTCAAATAAAATAGAGTATATGCATCATGTGAGACAATATAACAACCAAAATGAAAAAGAGATTCAATAATACACTAATTTAAAATACAATGTGGATTCATGTCTCGCAAATAGCGTGTCTTCTCTCTTTCTATAAAACACAGTGTCATCTCCAAGGCTTCACAACCTGCCTGTCACATAGTAGGTGCATAAGAAACATTAGTTGACTGTCTGACCTATTAAATTAAAATGTACTTCTCCAGTTATAGTTCTAAAATAACTGACCTCTTCAGGTTAGATGAAATTAACAAAATACTTTCTTCTGGGTGCTATGGAAATATAAAGGAGAATGAAACATAGTCCCATACTTCAAGTAGCTTATAATCTAGAAAGATAAGGCAAATATTTGAAAAGTTAAAACAATATGGGATTAAGAAAAAAAGTTCTAAATATTCACAGACAAGATTTTAAAAGGTCCTGGGCATGATATATTGCTTAAAGAATGAAATAGAGAATAAATGTTAAATTCAGAGGAGAGATTGATACTGCTTTATTAATCTTTTACATAAAGCATAGGCTAGTCTATCTCCTATCAGATTTACAATTAATTGCCCTGAACCGCACAGAAATAAAGTGGCATATATAGATAGAACAAAGCAGAATGTAAGATACATGCCTTTATAAAAGTAAATTTACTCTTTTTTTAATTTGAAAACTTTATTTTAGACTCAAACACCAGAACACAAATACAGAATAGAGAAAAGAAATGAAAACATATCATAAATGTAAATATTGGAACTTAAATACAAAATTAGAAGGAAATAAAAGCATATCATGTGCATAGAAGAACATAAGAGATAATTCAAAATATGGAACAATAAATTTTCATTTTAAGAAAGCCTATGTGATAAATAATACTCATATTGAGAATTGCCCATCTTTGCTTCCTTGTGAGTTTTCTTTTGTTCTCTGTTGTGTACTTTTTTACTTTGTTCTTTTTTCCACCTCTTTACTCTTTTAAAAAAAGTCGATATCTTTTTTTTTTCACAAAACCTATATTTCCAATATATCCTTTCCCCCTTTATTAAATCTGTCATGCAACAAGAATTCATTTAGCACCTACTATACGGCAGGCACTCTGCTAGGTACTGGAATAAAAATACAAAGGAAGAACCAATCCCTACTCTGGGTGAACTCAATGGGAAAGATAAGAAGTACATGCTCTATATAAGCAATATATGGAATAAATAAAAAAGAAAATAGGAAAGGGATTGGATACTGATTTAATTGCTGACAGAAAATTCTGGGATAAAAAAACATTCCCTCTGCCAATACAGGTTGGCATTTTGCCCTTGTGTAGTCTTAAAAAGTTTCCCAGAGGACTGAGAAGTTATAATGTTTCAGAGGTAGTACTTGAACCCAAGTATTCTGGTTTCAGGACCGTATCTCTATAAACCACAAAAAAGGGTGCCTTATAAAATAGGAACTGAATAGTACTTTTGAGTATAGCTGATAGACAGATAGATAGATAGATAGAGTTTTTTTTAAGATAAATAAAATGTATCAATAGAAAGAGAGTCCTAGCAGTTGGGGAGATCAGGAAAGACTTATTTGAGAAGATGACACTTGAACAAATAGGGAAATTCTATGTAGCACAGTTGAGGAGGGAATGCATTCTAAGGCATGGAAAATATGTAGGACAAAGTCATAGAGATGGCAGATAGAGTATATCATGTGTTTAAGAACAGAGGAAAGACCAGTTTTGCCTAGACTGGAAAATTAAGTTAAAACTTTCTACTACTAGAGAAGAAGAGAAGGTAGAGAAGAAGGAAAAAGAAAAGACATTTCAGCAAAACTAACCAACTAATTATATTTTTAAAAATCTTCACTCTTCTACACACATATCAATTCTACACATCTCTACAAAGAAGAGATGGAGGTGCTTACTAATATCTCTTCTCTGGGGACGTACTTTGTAATTATAATTTAGTAAGTCCATTCTTTTTTTTTTTTTTTTTTTTACTCATTTACTTTTAATTTACAAGATTCAGTTCCACAATCACTTGAGTTTCAGATTTTCTCCCCTCCCTTCCCCCTCCCCCATGGTGGCATGCAATCATGTATAGGATCTGCAAATAAGTAAGTCCATTCTTAATTTGCAACTAGCAGTTTGAAAATTCTGTTTTAGGCAAGAACAAACACTAAATGAGTTGACTGTTTAAAAAAACAGAATTTAAAAACATCAGAAATTAAAATGTCCTTTAATAAATAATAAGCCTGGAGATGAGTCACCAAATCTGTTGTATTCATATTTGGAAAGTACTAGTAGCTCAGTTAGGTGGGGGGTCCTTGAAATAAAAGTACTAGGTCTCTTTTTAATATTCATGAGTAATAATTTTATGCAATATAGCCATTTGAAAGCTGCCTATAATGAATCTGAAGTAGTGGGTTTCATCTGCAATTATCCTGACAGTAGGAATGAGTAGGAATTCAGTGTGCTTTCCACTGAATATCACATAATTTATATTCAATTTAAAAAATGAAAAAAAAAACCATACATGTAACTTCTACTGTATTGACAAGTACTTCAAGAATTTCAAGTTCAAAGAGACTCTTTCATGATGATCATGTCAAGAATTGTCATCAATATCATAGCAACTGGACAGCTATTGAACCAGGATCATTGTACTGGGCGTGACAACCATCACTCATATTACATTTGTAGTCTGAAAGAATCAAAGGGCTTTCACTAAGTTTTCACTTTACTTCTTCTTCTTCTTCTTCTTCTTCTTCTTCTTCTTCTTCTTCTTCTTCTTCTTCTTCTTCTTCATCATCATCATCATCATCATCATCATCATTGGACTATAGTTTTAGACCTAGAAGGAACCTTAGTGGTCTAAACTTTTCACAAATGAGGAAACAGGCTGAGAGACTTGTTGAAGTTCATAGCCAAGCAGCAGAGTCAAGATCAGAGCCCACATCCTCCAATATGTTTTCCCCCTACTGCATTGGGTCAGGCACATTTGAGGACATGTTTTGTTGAGGATGATTGAAGTATCTAGGTGACATAGTGGATAAAGCTCAAGATTTGGAATAAAAAAGATTTGCATTCAGGAGTGGCTGGATGGCACAGTGAATAGAGCACCAGCCCTGGTGTCAGGAGGACCTGAATTCAAATCTGGCCTCAGACACTTAACATTTACTGGCCGTGTGACCTTGGGCAAGTCGCTTAACCCAATTGCTCTACATTCCCTCCTCCAAAAAGGAAAAAAAAAAAGATTTGCATTCAGATCTTACTTCATACTCTTCACTAGTTTGGGATCGGTCAAGTACAGTTTACAGCTTCAGCTCCTTCATCTACAAAATGGGGGTAATAATAGAACCAGTCTCACAGGTTTGAAGGGATTACATGAAATAATGTATGTAAGGTGCTTTCCTGGCCTTAAAATATTATTTAGGCATGGTCTATTATTCTATCTGCGAAAATATACTTTGGAAATCATAACCCACTATGCAAAAGGTATTTTATTCTTATTACTTTGTTTAGGTTTTTATTGAATAGTGTTCTAAGTAGCTATGTTTCAAGGGGCCTGCAGTCTGTGTGAGTCAGGATAATAATGAATCAAACAATAAGGAGGATACATGGCATTCTACAGAGATTTCATTATTCTTCACACTAACCCCATAAAGGAAAAAAGTCTCTGGGGAATATGTGTGATTAAATACCTTGCCTAAGGTCGCACCAAGAATGAATGGCAAAGATGTGACTTGAATGGGTTAGCCTTCATCTTTCACATTACCTATCTACTTCAGATTCAATGAGCAATGTATATCAAATTGATTTTCCAGGTAATCCACTCCATCAAACAGAATTGTAGAAAGATATAAGGAAAAAAATTCTCTAAAATGGTTGAATGCTATCTAATCATCACAGAGGTACTCTGAGATGTTCTACAGACTACTGTGTTGAAAACGCCAGCAAGGACTTTCTTAATCCCTCTCTGGGAAATAGTTCCATGTTTGTCCAAATTCAAATTGACAACATACAACTTGACAATATATTAGCCTAATCTCTTCATTACGCTGTGAATGCCTATGTTTAAGAACTTATTACTCAACATGGAAACTTTTTCACAAAGCACATAATCATGCCAATGAACAGTTCTATGAAGTATCCTGAAATGCATAAAGAATGACTCCATTTGTGCTTTCTGCAGACAGTTCACTTGTAATGATGTTTGGAGAAGAGACAGCATAGAAAAGATCTGACACATAGGCCAATATAGTGATGCTGAGCTATAAATATCCAATGCCTTTACAGAATTGTATCAGAATATTTTCCTGCCTCTAAACAAATGATTAATAAGTTCTGTTCTCAGCTAACATCTCTACCATAGGCTAGTATTCTCTTCCTATATTTCCTTTCCTGGTATTTTTTCCTATGCCTGATATGCCCTTATTACCATTAACCACTCAGTAAATCACCACCAGTTGAGATCTTATCAGTCTTTGACAAGTCAGTTCAGATGCATGGGCTTCTCTGAAAGTCCTGACTGCATTTCCCCAACTAAAA
This sequence comes from Pseudochirops corinnae, assembly GCA_028646515.1. NCBI lineage: Eukaryota > Metazoa > Chordata > Mammalia > Diprotodontia > Pseudocheiridae > Pseudochirops > Pseudochirops corinnae. The sequence goes on from CM053591.1 coordinate 85,848,043, forward strand.
GAAATCCCTCCCTCCTTAAAACTCTCTGACCACTTTATTTTGCCTTACATTTATTTAGGTACATTCTTTAGTTTCTATAATGTAAACCAGTAGTCTCCAGATTTGTACATATAGTAAAAAGAAGGGAAATTTGATACTTTTGGCAGCCAATGTTCCTTCCTAAGAAATTTTACATGTAAGGCTCCTGAGGCCAGGGCCTGAATGTTATATATCTTTGTATAGCTCAGCTCCTAGCATAGTCTGCGCGTGTAATAACAACAATAATAGCAACAACTAGCATCTATATGGTACTTTAATGTTTACAAAGCACTTTGTGTTATCTTGTTTGATCTTTATAACAGCCCTAGGAAGTGAGTGTCATTGTTATCCCCATTTAACAGATAAAAACACAACAGAGTAATTTATCAAAACTCACACAGTAAGTATGAGTCAGGATTTGAACTCAGGTTTTCTTAACTTCAATTCTAACATTCAATCCACTGCACCACCTAACTTCCCATCGTTCATAAGCAGATATAATAAATGTTTGTTCAGTTGAACTGAATGAATAGATTTGTAAAGAAGACTGTGAAAATTAATGTCTTTAAGGCTATCAACATGTGTTTTCCTTGAAGATAGGAACCCCAGCCTATTCTGTGACAATCAAGAGTATGCTCAAGGTAGGAATTTTAGAAAGCATAAATTGTGGCCTATTTCCACCGATTATTTAGTGTACTAGCATCTTGCAATCTCATTCTAATTCAGTGATAAATGTTTAAGATAAAAGTTCTCCCTCTCTTGCAATTATTTACACTGAATTTTATGTATCCTATTTTCTGGGCAGCCAGACAGAATAATCGATAGGGTGCTAGAACTGGAGTCAGGAAGACCCAAGCTTAAGTTCAGTCTCAGACATTTACTAGCTGTGTGACTGGGCAAATCTTTTCACCATGTTTGCCCCAATTTCCTCATCTATAAAATGAGATTCAAAAAGAAATGGTAAACCATCCTAGTACCTCTGCCAAGAAAACTCCCAAGGTGGTCAAAAAGAGTTAGACACAGCTGAAACCATTGAACAATTGATATTTCTGGCATGCCTTCAGTATGAAATTACCATATTTGACCCTGAAACTGGTTTTGAACCTTATTGGAGTAGTTGTAGAATTTAGGCTTTTATTGAATACTGTTTTTTTTTCATTGACTCGTTTATTTACTTTTAGTTTACAAGATTCAGTTCCACAATCACTTTTGAGTTTCAAATTTTCTCTCCTCCCTT
>CM053591.1:85849797-85863422 GCA_028646515.1 Pseudochirops corinnae
AGAACAAGGGTGGGGGTGGGATAGGAAGGAGGGACATATAATCAGTCTCCCACAATATGCTCACTGTGGAGATGTTCTATGTAATTACATATTTACAGCCTGTATTTAATTGCTTATCCTTCCAGTGGGGGTGGGTGGCTAGGGAGGAAGGGAAAGAATCTAGAATTTAAAGTTCTATAATCAAATGTTAAAAATATGTATGTACTTATATATATATATTATTATTATTATTATTATTATTATAATTAACTACATTAAACTGGGAATTAGGATATACAGGCACTGTGGTAGGGAGATCCATCCTTCCCTACCAGAAATTCAGAGGGGCGAGGAGGAGGACATAGGAGAGAGTAGATTGGGGGAGGGGCTATACAGTAGGATGACTGTTTTGAGATGGTGGGTAGGGGAGGGATGGGGAGAAAATTTGTAACTCAAAATCTGGTGGAAATGAATGAAGTAAACATGAAAATAAATAAATTAATTTATTAAAAAAAATAAGAAAAAATTTTAAAAAGAAATAAAAAGATACATCAAAAAAATAAAAATAAATAAAAATAAAAAATGAAAACTGACAGTTGAGACCTTACTTAATATGAGGGAAAAAGAAACTGAAGAAAAAGATTACACACACTGTACCAAGTTTTGGTGTAGTTTTAAGCTTTAATAGCTTGGGAGATGGGGCTTTTTATTAACTAAAGCTACATAAATATGCATTTCGATGATGGCAATTTTGTTTAAAAAAACAGCATTATTGTGGTTGGTAAAGAAGGAATGATACTTAACTGTACAATGCACCAAGAATCTTAATCTTGTGTAGTTAATATTTAATAGCATAAAACTGCACAAAGGCTCTTAGGATACCTTGTTCTTTAAAAATATTCCAAATTTGGATGTTTGAGTCTAAAATGACCTTATATACTCCAATTTCCTCATTTTATAAATGAGAAAATTAAGCCCTTAGAGGTGAGGGTGGTCTTCTAGTCACTTAGCTAAAGTGCTTACACTGGAATTTGAATCCAGGTCTTATGACAAAGGTTCCACTTTAACACTTTCTAGCAACTTCAAAAAATATCTGTGCTGCTACATTGTGGCAGGAAGTGACTGTAGGCTAAGGTGTTATGACAATGGTGTACAACCTCTGTTAGGTTCTCCGCTGCTGGAAAGGCTTCAAGTCTAGGCCCAGTACTAAAATGTTTCAATAACGTGAGGACCAGCCAGGCTCTCAGCCCCAGAAATTTGCTTAATTTTTCTAGCCATGGAAACTTATAAAATAAATAAAAATGAAAAATGGTCATCAAAGCTGTGTAGCCACCTTTGCAGTATGATGCTATGACAGTGGCAAAAAGAGGGCTGAGAATCACATTATGCTAAGATTATTTATTAACAATGAATATAATCTCAGAATAGTTAAGGAAAATAGAAACATAGAAGCTCAAAATGCCAAGTTGGTTTTGTTTGCTTACACATTATTCTTTAAAAAAAAAATCGGAGTGATGGTGGTGGTGTGAGGTATGGGAAGATCACACTGAAATTAGTCAAAAAGACTAAGGTTCAAATCCCAGCTTTGTCAATTACTGCCTGTGTGACTATGAACAAACCCACTCTGTAAGCTTCAACTTCCATGTCAATAATGCTTGGACTAGAATTGATGACATTCAGCAAAAAGTTCTCAACTTGAAATCTTTACATGGCTTTTAAAATATCTATTATGATGTGCATATATGTATACCTATGTATACATCATGGTGTATTCAATAAAGAAATCTGCTTTCAAAGTGAAAAAGAAAAGAAAAGAATATAGTGAAGATCTCAGAAGGTATTGGGAAGAATATAGCACTTTAGTGATCTTCTGGCATAGTTTCATCATTGCTAAAAACCCTTCTTTGTTACTTTTGTCCAAAACTTGAGAAAGCTTGCTAAAAGGCACTTGTAATGCAACACTTTCCCAAGGTATACAAATGTCTCAAGAGACCAAAGAGTCATATTTTTTTTAAAAAGCCATTTATGTACAGCATTGTTCTTGGCCTACGACCAAGACCTCTCCTCTAGTTTGCTCTGTCTCCTCTAAAGACAACAACTATGCAGTGGTGATGAATTAACCACTTTACAAACATCAGATCAAATGTGCCAGCAAGCTCTAAACTAGAAAAGAAGTTTGTATAGTTCTCAGGGCTACTGCTCCACACTCAGCTTCTATGTGACTTACCACTTATCCTCATTGACAACAACTTTGCAAACCATCTCCGTTCTACTGAAGTGAATTGAACTGTTTTGTGTAGTTTCTAATTTTCTTCAATTTAAAAAAGGATAACTGATTTCATCCCCAAAATCAATGGATATAACTTTTGGAAACTGCAATCTAATACATGCTGACCAAAAGGATATTGACTTGTTCTCTGGTACTTAATGTCCTGATATTAAAACAATTCAGTAACAAAACCCACTAATTGGAAAGAAATGTATCTCTGAGAGTAAATTATTCAGTTAGCTTTTATTAAGTGTCTAATATGTGCCAGCCCTTCTGGAAAGCATTTTCTTTCATTTCTAATGTTTTGATTTAAGAACTAAGGATTGATTTCTATAGAAAAAACTAATAAATGATTTCTCCATTGAATAAAGAGTTTGTTTAGCTTAAATGAAGTGTCATTTGGAACATTAGAAACATCAATATTACAGAAATGGGCATTTTTGCTTCTGTTCCAACTTTTTGTTTTTATTTTTTGACCTAGATTTGTGTTTTCATCTTTATGGTGAACTGCTAGTGTGAAAACTCCTTTCATTAATGGCTTACTCATCTATAGCTAATAGTTTTGAAGTGCCTAGGGATCTAACATCCTAGATCATAAAAAGTTAAGTGACTTGCCCATGGTTTCAAAGAGAATATGTAGATGAAATCAGAATTTGAATCCAGGTCTTCCTGACTGAAAATCTACCCTCGCTTACTATTATAATACATTGATTTGAATAGAATAAATAGAATAAATCTAGAATTTATAGAATTCCTTAAGGTTTGCAAAACACTTTACAAATTTCTCATTTTATGCTCATAACAATGCTGGGAAGTAGGTAGTATTATCACCCCTATTTTACAGATGATGGAACTGAGGAAGAAAGGTTAAGTGACTTACTCCAGGTCACTTAACCAGAGTCTTAAGTAGGAATGAACTCAAGTTTTCCTGATTTCTGGCCCAATGCTCTATCTGCTCTACTACCTAACTTTCTTTTTTATTCTATTCAGAACACAACTCCATGAGTCAACTGGCATTCAAAGCAAAGTTAAGTACAAGAGAGAAATTTGACTTCATTAAGATTCTTATGGGGTCTCTGGAGTGAGATTGTTAACTCTGTTATTTTTGGAAGGAAGAATTTCATTGCTGTTTTGTATAACTTTTTCAAACAATAGTGACTTACTTTGGTAAATCATAATCCTTTCATACACTTAGAAAAAGAGCAAAGAAAGCTTAAAAAAAGAACACCCAAGACTATGTGACTTATCTTGTACTTCACAAATATATTTAGCTAACAGTCAATCTAGTCTATTATTACAGTATGGGAAAACTTTTGATTTTTCTGGTCAGATTTTTTCTGTCCATCAAGGTGTTTATACCTTACTATCCAGCTCTATCCCCCTGCCTGATACACTGTCTTTCCTGCCCTGCTTCTTTCTGGTTCTACCTTTTCCCACCTTTGTCTACCTCCCTTCATCAATATCTGTTCTTCTATAGTAGAACATTTTCAGCTTCCTTGCTAATTGACATCTCCCTGTCCATGGGAAACCAATCAGACCCTCCTTAATGCTAACTTACCCATCCCTATAAAACATCTGGGCTTTCCTAAGCTGCCCTAGAACATAACTTTTGTAAATAGTCTTAGCATCTCTCATTGCATGTCATACTGGATGAATAATTGAACTTTTATTGGATAGGCAATGTCAGTACTTTTGGTGAAGTCCCTACATAGGAAATTTCATTCTTGAATGATGACTTTTTTTGACTTTATATAGATGCTAACCAGAAATCCTTGAGATATTCGTCTGGAATAAGACGAAAAATTCTTTTGTACAGAGGATGATAGACATGTGGGGAGCTGGACAAAGCTTTTGGTGAATTAAAAAAAAAAATCTACCCTTTCAATTTAGTGATGGTCACCTCAAAGATGCTGAATAATGAATGCCAAACATTAAGATTCTTATTTTAACCAGCTGATGTTTTGATTTAAATAGATTTGTTGTATTTTATCTTACACTCAAGACGTATTTTGTCTTACATTCAACCCAGTGGTTGGATTAGCTAAATATTAATATGCCATGTTCAGTTATGTAACAAAATTCTGTGATGATGTTGTACTGCCTCTCTTATTGATGATAAAACTGTATCACCAAGTCCTATGCAGAATTAAAGTGATCATGAAATATACTCCATTAGGTTAATTTATGAAGCAGCATGAGATGTCAATCTGATTTCTGCAAATCATGTTTACCATCACATTATTTCATTTCAAGTTGTCCTCATTTTTTCTATGATTTCTTTTAACCATAGGTTGTTTCTAATTTTTTTTTAATCAAACACTATTGGTAAGGAAAATGAAAATAGCAAAGCAGGGATTTGTAGACACATGCATTCTGCAACACTCCTGTTAAGTATTCCCTTGAGAAAGAAACAAACTTATGAAAATGCAAGGCCATACTTTGGAAACTTGAGCACAAATAGATACCATAGTTATTTTCCAAAGTACTCATCAAAAAATCAGAAAATTTATCATCAGCATAATTTCAGGCAGGAAAACTTTTGCTATAAAGAGCTGGTGACTGCTATCTGGCATATTCCTAAAATAATGTGAGACTTTTGTATACAGTTTTGTATACATTTCACATACATTTAAAGTATACATAAGCCTACATGTCAGAAGAACTGAGTTCTAGTCCTATTTCAGTCAGTTATAGAAGTGTGACCTATGGTAATCTACATAACCTATACCAGACATAGGCAGCCACCAGATGGCAGTAAAATGCTATCATCCAGGGCTCAGGCTGCAAATCAGATCCTTTTTTTATGAGATTCAAAATGGCGGCTCTTTTAGGAAGCTAAATTAGAATGATAAGAGCATAGAAATAAAATTGGCATGGACCTCAGAGGTAAACTAGTTAAATGTCTTTGTTTTATATTATTAAATTCTGTTTTTTAGGTAATAAATATTTATGTTCCCAAATGTTCTTTGAAGCAAAATTTCTATTTTGTGTGTGTGTGTACATATATGTATGTGTACATATATGTGCATATGTATGTATGTGCATATGTTGGCAACTCAGGGTCCTAGAGAGTTGCCTAAGACAGTGAGATGTTATGTGGCTTACCCATGATCCTACAGACAATATTTGTGAGAGACAAGACTTAAACCCAGGTTTAAGTTACTGTAAGGGCAGCTATATCTTTATTATGCCATTTAAACTTAACATACTTTAACCAATTACTATATTCAAAGATGCTAAGAATATTTTTTCTATTAAAAATTAAGCAAGAAAATCTGATTAATTAACCAAAATACATGGTTATATCTTTCCTAATTAACCGTCAGTGGTTCTTATTCCTATTTCTTTCATTATTTTTATCCCTGAAATCAAATTTACAGAGTTTTGACTTCTTTCATTCACCTACTTAATTTCATTTATTTATTTAATCAAGTATCTAACCCAGAATTAGTATTCAACTCTCTTGGTTTTAGGCTTATGGAATAATGCCATCACTTCAGCTCTTTACCCAAGACAAAGACAAGATTTACCCTGAGAAGATGATGCTTATAGGCAAAGAGAAACATACAATGTCTCAGTCTAATTCTTTTGGTCCCTTTTTTAAGATCTACTTTTACTCTCCATGGTATTTAAGATGCAAACTGTGCTTCATTTTTTTCCATTTTCCATTCTCATCCATTCTCAGAGAGGAATAGCATAGCCCCAGGCATTTTATTTCTTTAGCAAGAGTTGATTGTGGTTTGATCTGCATATTTTGTCTGCTTCCACTTAAAACAAATTTTTTTCCCTCATTACTAAAGCATGGTTTACATTATTATTTCATTTAGCCAATTCATTTATTATTCATATTGACCAAGACCTTTGTGAAAGAAAAAACACTTGAACAGGTTTTAGACAAGAAAACTAAACAGAAAATAAATTGCCAATCAGTAAAGTGATATTACTGTGTTCCTAAACTTAGATTCTCACCTTTTTATTCTGTACAGTGATTTAAAAGAAGTAGAGGTTATTATACTCTCTCTAAGTCCTATTGTCCCTCAAGCTACTGAAAATAGGACCCTTGCATATGGCCTTGCAGTCTCCCTATGGCCAATCAACAACTAAGTAAATTCACAACATTTACAGCTAGATGGAACTCTGAAGATTATCTCATATTACAGACCAGGAAATTGAAATTTAGGGATGTGAAGTGATTAATCCACATGGGAGCTATCTAAACTCAGGTCTTTCTACTGACATCAATTCCAATGTTCACCCCCATCCCCACCCTCCAGGGAGAAAATTACTGTAGAGATCATCTTCTTCCTTGACCTTGAAGCACAGTCACATGAAATTAAATGAAAAAAAGGGACAGTAAAAAGGTTTTCATTGCAGAAAATAATGTCAAAATAAATGATAGGACAGTGAATTAAATAGATGAATGTATTTCTAGAATACATTTCAGAGCTTAGAATGAAGGACTTGATTTTCTATAAAGAACAATATGAAATTGTTTCTGGATTTTGAAAAAAAAAATGGCAGAGTAAAACCACTGAGTGAGTGAGGTGACTTTGACAGCACAATTCTCTAAGACTATTTACAAGAGATGAAAACAGTACATTGAAGCACAACTATATGAGCTAATGAGGCTAAGATGCCACATCAAAGTTCTGGATGTTAGGATTTGTGAAACTGGATCATTTTATTTCCTGTTTGTAATCTGAATATTGGTGGCTTCTTCATAATTTATGACTTTAATAGTTAATTAATGGGAAGAAGACATGTTTCCCTCAAATTAAAGTTACAGTATATCTGGAGGCTAGTATGCAACCCACACTGCTACATAAGGTTTTTATCTAATACAGTTGGTCTGTATTTGGAGGAGCTTTTCAGGAATTCAAAATTTAGAAGATTTTCTTGTCAAGATTGTGGCAAGCCAAGATAGGCCTGATATAGGACTCAGATAAGAGACCTTAATTATGTACCCTAATTCCTTTCGAGGTGACAGCGGTTTGCAAAGGCTGGCTCCCCCAAAAGAACCTCAGGGGTGCACTTAAAAACTTTTGTCTGAGATCCTGACTCCAACAAAGGCTTCTTTGCCCCCAAAACTTCAGATACTTAAAAAAGACAAGTTTTTTATTCGACTTTCCATTCCTGTGTTGGTTCCAAGGTATAACAGATTCAAGATAATGATTTACAAAACCTTTATGTTTGGAGGCCTGCTCTCATTTGCATCCTCTTTGTTAATGTCTTTAAAATGTTAACTGACTTCCAAAGACCTGTTGGATTTCCCAAGACTTTTGGTGCCTAGAATTCAGCAACTTGATTTTATCTGAGTTTACTTCCAGGATGTAGTGGACTATTGTAATGATAAAACTATGATAATATCCCAGGATGTGATAAACTAAGCCTATTGATGAGAATACCTGAATCTTTGTCTTTTGGATCTTTAAAAATCTTGCTCAAAAAAATCATTAAATGGAGTTCATGGTTCTTCCCTAAACATCCTGGTCACTTCTTCTTTTTACACATTTCTGGTCATGCTTAATGCTGAACATTAAGCAGGTCCCAACACAAGATAATTTTATTCTGATGCAATAATAGCATAAATTTTAAAAAAATTAAAAGAAGGTACTCATCAACAATGTAGTTTTAATTAAATGCCAATTATGTTCAGAACACCAATCTAGGCCTTATGGGAGAGGAAAAGTTTTGATAAGATATATCTGTTGTTGTTCTTATTGTTGCTGTTGCTTTTTTGTTGTTTATGTCTGACTTTCTGTGACCTCATGGAACATAGTTGACCAGTGCTGTCAATGGGTTTTTTTTAAGAAGAGATATCAGACTGCTTTGCCATTTCCTCTTCCAGTGTTAAACAGAAATTGAGTTGCCCAGGGTCACACTGGTAGTGTCTAAGGCTAGATTTGAACTCAGATTTTCCTAAGTCCAGACCCAACATTCCTTCTATTGAGCCACCTAGTTGCCCCTAAGTTTTGCCTTAGAGCAGTGGTTCTCAACCTTCCTAATGCCGTGACCCTTTAATACTCATATGTGAGCATATCTGCATGTGGGTGGACCTACCTAGAGACCGATAGAGGAGTGGTGTCTCGATTCCTAAGACCATTGGAAATATGTGTTTTCTGATGGTCCTAGGCAACCCCTGTGACCCCTGTGAAAGGGTCGTTCAACCCCCAAAGGGGTCGTGACCCACAGGTTGAGAACTGCTGCCTTAGAGAATCCAAGATGGCATTTTTCTAGCTAACTGTCCCTGCACATCTATGCAAAAGTTTTAGGTTCAGGGCTGATGGGACAAAAGTTCAGTTGATGTTGTGATCCTAAATAGTTAACTTGTAGTGGACGCTTCTCTTACTTGTTATTGGAACTGAGCAAAAGTATCCAATAATAGAGAATTCATTTGCCTTTTGATCACTCATTTTTATGATGGAGAAGTAGTACAACCTTTATATATGTGAATCTATAAATTCATCAATATTGATATAATGTGCAATGATACAAATCACAACCCATTCATGTCTGCTCATCTACTGGGACTCTTATTCATGTCTTCCCATGGATTTGCTAAAGTGGACTTACCCTCCATACTAGGAACTTTCTCCATTTTCTCTTGACTTTGGGAGGATTGACTGAAAGACACAGAGAACAGAAAGTTTCATTATGATTATTGTTTAAAAAATACATAACAAATTATTTGATAGACAAAATGTCACTTTTAAGGCACTTCTCAACAAATCCTTTGATGTAATTCAAAATCATAGGAAGTTCTTTGAAAAATATAACAGTTCTGAGTGATCAGACCCTCTCTGATCATAGTTATCAGGCAGGTCAGCTAGTTGGCTTCAGACAGCTGGGTGGCACAGTGGATAGAGTTCCTGAGTTCAAATCTGACCTCAGACTCTTACTAGCTGTGTGACCATGATCAAGTCACTCATCCCTCTTTATGTTAGTTTGCTCATTTGTAAAATGAGCTGGAGAAGGAAAAGGCAAACTTTGCCACTATCTTTGCCAAGAAAATCCCAAAAGAGTCCGACACAACTGAATAAATCAGAACTATAAAACTATTATATGCCTGATGAAGAATAGTTCTAGGGAATTGAGAAAAGTATTTAATGATTTTTTTTAATAATTGTCTCTCTCTACATATATAAATAAATAAAAATAATATGTAATATACTCATATACTACATATCCTAGTTTGTATCTAGTTTGACCAAATTCCGTACTTATGTTATATGCATACATATATGCATATTTATACATGCAGAAAACTTAAAAAATAAGTTGACTAGGGACAACTAGGTGTCATAGTAGACAGAGTGTGGGCTCTGAAGTCAGGAGGACCTGAATTCAAATACTACCTCAGACACTAGTTGTGCGGCCCCAAGCTAGTCATTTAGCCCTGATTTCCTCCCAAATAAATAAATAAATAAATTTAATATATGGCTCTTCAACTTTAGGTTCGTTGTTCCTTGCAAATTTCCTCACATGAATGCTATACCCACAGAAAAGTACACAGTACAAACAATACAATATATGCATATATGTATACATTCAAGTATACACAAATTCACATGATAGTAAAGATTAAAGGAGTGAATATTTGTAAAGCCATTTGCAAACTTTGAAAGTATTGTGTTAAGTGCTACTTATTATTAATACTTAGTTTCTCATTTCCCTTCAACAATACTTGAAACAGAGTTTCTGTTGTTAAGTATAAATTTGACAACCCATTAGATCCTTATTAAAGATTATCAGCCAAGATTTTAATATCTTATACTTGTATCCACATATTTGAAACACCAAGGATACTTAGTTAGAAGATTCTATTTCTTCCATGTTTATGTGTTCCACAACTATTTCTGTGACCCCTTTGTGGAAAAAAAAAAATCCTCTGTAATGCTCTATTCCTAAAACAAGACCCCAAGATTTCAGTATTCCTCAGCTACTTTATACATAGGAACTGTGGTGCAGTGAAAAGGGTGAAGGATTTGGAGTCAAAAGAACTTAGCTGGAATCGGGGCTCTGCCATTTAAAACTCATGTGACCACTAGTAAGTTACTTAGTGCCTCATCTGTAAGATGAGAGGTTTGGAAGTTTCCTTCCAGCTCAAAATCTCTGATCCTGAGACTTTTATTCATGGACAATCCAGCAAGATTTCAAATAAAGAAGGTAATCGAATGAAGAAAACTTTTAAAGTGAGGGATTTGCCCAGATTTTATTTGACTGACAAATATCCCTTACTTAGAGCTTCACAATTAGAGACAATTACTCCCCTGCAGAGATACTTCAGGTAAAAGGAAAAAAAGATGCTGAGCAGAGGGATGAAGCAGGTAAGCTCTGGGCAGGTGTTCATGCTTCATAGTGCATCTTTCTAGTTCTGCCTGCCCCTTTAGGGCCCTTTGTAAAAACAATGAGATTTACCAGGCAATTCTACACATTTTTTGAAATAGATATACACTCATAGACTGAGGAAAAGGAAATATTAAATTCGGATTTGCCCGTAACTCAGCCAGCCATCTTTTCCTCACTTGCATTTTATTCTATGATGGTTTACTTCCTTTAGGGTCTTTGGGTTCAATCTGATTGAGGAAAATTTTTCTTATTTCATGGAGCAGTCTGTTGGAGCTTAAGATCAGGGCTGCCCTTAGACTACTTTTTTCTACAGCTCAATTCATTTTTAATTCAGCAAACATGGAGTAAAACATTCATTACACCTAAGTCAAGTCCCTGTACTGGTCATTAGGGAAATGCACTGGCTTTGTTCTCAAGGAGTTTACAATCTGATTGGGGGTGGGGGGGGAAGGGAGAAAGAATGAGAATATAATTCTCAGGGTTATTGTGATTTGTAACCCCAAAGTACTTATGCAGGTATTATTATTTTTACAATTATTTACACAAGAGGGGCATTTTGGAAAATGGAGGGCAAACTTACCCTCGAGTCAAGAAGACCTAGGGGTCCAAGTCTTGTCTCTGACAGGTACTGACAGATACTTGACCCTAGGCAAATGATTTAACTTCTCAGTGCTCTAGCCAACTCTCTAAAACTATCAGTTGCAGAGGAGATGCCAACCTGCATTGACAGACTGGGTTTCTTCACCTGGAAGTTTTCTGTCCCAGTGAAATTAGAGGTCCAGTTCTTATCCCTATTTACACAAATTGCTATGATAAGGAGGAGAATGAGATCAGGACAAAGGAGTGTTTCAGAAAAAGTACATTTAGAAATTTGAGCAAGAGATGGGCGGTGGTTTGGGGAGAAGTGAGAGTGAGAATCCCCTGCTGCATGGTATAGTAGGAAGAGCAGGAAGAACATTGTCCCTGTACTCAGAGGACCTGAATATAAATCTGCCTATGCTGCTTACTGTAACCTTGGGCAAAACTGGGCCTCAATTTCCTTGTCCTGTAAAATGATAGGTTGGATTAAATAGCCTCTGAGGTTCCTTCTAGCTCCAGATGCAGTCCCAGATCCTCTGTAGTATAAGAAAATATTAAGCTAAGCTCATGAAAGCTCAGTTATTTCACCTAATTTCTTCAAGTCCTGAATAGTCCCATAATGATCAAGCAAAATACCTACCACCTACAGACTAACTGATCCTTTGACAGATATGGAGAAAATACTCTGCTTGGCTCTAAGTTCCATCTTCAACTTATCCACTAGAAAGGCTAATCCCAGGAAGTCCTTTAGGAAGTTCTGCCTAAGGCCTTGCATCACTGGATTTTTCCTAGATTAGTGGAAGTCATAGCCTTATGTGTTTGTATCAATAATAGTAATTGTAACAGTTACAAGTTTTATCAATACCAGTAGCTAACATATAATATTAAGTTTACAAAAAGTTGTCGTCATAACAATCCCTGGCAGCGTATAGAGTGTAGGGCTTAGAAACAGGAAGACTTGGGTTTGACTCCTCACTTAGTCATTGACTAGCTATGTGATGATGGACAAGTTCAAATCAATTTAAATAATGTTTATTAATCACTTACTATGCGCCTCTTTAAGCCTTATTTAATTCACCTCTAAAATAGCAATAATCACAACATCTAACAAGGTTATTGTTAGGCTCAAATGAGATAACATATAAAGTATCTTACAGACTTTATCATTATTTTTCCACATTTTTAATTTGAGGAAATTGAAGTTCACAGAAGATAAGCAATTTGCCTTAGAGATCAGATGTAAACCCAGATCTTCTGACTCCAAGTCCACTATGCTTTCCTCTGTACAATGTAGTACTATCTAATCTGTTCCAGGGTCAAGAGTTATAATCAAAGAGTTATACAATAATCATCGCATAGACCAGTGGTTCTCAAAATTCCTAATGCTGTTACCCTTTAATATAGTTCCTCATGTTGTGGTGCCCTCCAACCACAAAATTATTTTCGTTGCTACTTCATAACTATAATTTTAATACTGTTATGAATCGTAATATAAATATCTGATATGCAGGATGTATTTTCATTGTTACAAACTAAACATAACCCACAGGTTGAGAACCTCTGGCATAGACTTTGAGGTGAAAGGAAACAAAAAGGTCCTATAATCCAACTCCTTCATTTGAGAGATGAGGAAACTGAGACACAAGTGGGTTAAGTGACTTGTCCAAGGTCTCAGAGGTAGCGAGAGAAGCAGGATTTGATCTCAGGTCCCTGACACCAAAGAAAGTGCTTTTCCCACTGTTCCATGTTGGATAGAACCTTAGAGATTATCTAGTCCAGTGGTGTCAACAAAGGTCATTAAACAATACATTAGGATCAGTGCAGGCGCATATTGACTTAGAAAACCATATATTAATCAATGTTTTATTGTATTTTTATTAATTTTCTTAAATATTTCCCCAATTTCATTTTAATTCAATTCAAGCTGCTCTAGGGAATGTTTTGGGCTTCATTGAGCATGTGTTTGACACCCCTAATGTAGACCAACACCCTAATTCCCCAGACAGGGAAATCTAGAAAGAGTAAGTGGTTTGTCTATTGTCATATATAAAATGAGTAACAGAGCTAGAAATTTAAGCAGACTCTCTGGCTACAAGTCCATACATGAGAGTCATTTATAATAAATTTAAATTACCTTAGGGGAAAATAGATTCCCCTCCCCCCTATTCTTTTAGAAAAAACAATTAAGAGGCTCTTAGGTGGGGCAGCAAATAAAGCACTGACCCTGGAGTCAGGAGGACCTGAGTTCAAATCCTGCCTCAGACACTTAGCTTTTATTAGCTGTGTGACCTTGGGCAAGTCACTTAATCCCAATTGCCCTGCCTTCCCCCTCCAAAAAGCAAAGAAAAAAAAAAGCAACTAAAATCACCTAGAAGACTAAATGGCCTTTTCCCCCTAAAAACCCTGTCTTTTCTGTCTAAATGTAATTATCATCCCTTTTTTTTTTTTT
>CM053591.1:85872566-85928325 GCA_028646515.1 Pseudochirops corinnae
AACTGCATTGATTTAGTACATGCAATAGATTCAATCTCACATAATCAAAATTGTTCATTTTATCTTTCATGATAATCTCCATCCTTAGTTTGGTCAAGAAAAATAGCCCCACCTCACCAGTCGTAGCTGTAAAAGGTATCTCCTTACATTCTACTCTTTTAAATGCCCACACACATACACAACTTTTTCTATCCCAGCCATATAGCCTTACGTTGTAAAATCATGTATTTCTGTCTAAGCCTAATTTTTCCCAGGATGTTTTCTAAATTTCATAGGAATGTGGAAGTTAACAATGTAAGAGTTTTGAGCTTTTGAAATTTTAGCTTGATATGATCAACCAAAAGACACAAGATATGTGTTCTAGTCTCAGAAACAATATTAACTAACTCTATATACTTGGGAGAGTGATTCCACCTCCCTAGGCTTCAGTTTTCTTATTTGTAAATAAAGGGGATTAGACCAGATGATCCCTAAAGTTATTTTCCAGATATAAATCCTATCAAGATTGTGATTCTATAAATTATAACTGTTAAAAAAATTAAAAATTCTCAAATGTCACCTAGTTTCCTGGCTACAACTAAAGGCCTCTTAAAAAATTTATTTTAAGGTATATTAATTTTGTGATAAATTCATCCTATGTTTTAAAAACAAGAAAAGAAAGGTTTGTGTGGAAGTCAATCAAGTATAAATGCCAGTGAGCATTTCATTCATTAGTACAGTTTCACCATGTTTAATTAAAATCATCAAGCTCTTTCACATAACTGAATTTTCCTGTTAACTGAAGTTTAAAGTGCTTAAAGAATAAAGTACTATTTTTTTTTTAAATAAGTGGATCTCAGCTCTCAAAGTATGATCTGGGGACCTCTTAAGAGTTCCCAAAGGCAAAGCTATTTTGATAATAATAATATAATTTCTAATAGAGTAAACAGAGATAGCTATAATCCATATAAGCAAGAGATTCTTAGTAATTTTTTAAAACGTCAAAGGGTCTGAAGTCAAAATGTTTGAGAACAGCTGGTTCAAACCATTAAAAAGTAGAATTATTTTTTTTAAATGTACCTTTTCTTTGCTTCTTCATTGGAAAATACTAGACATAGTTTAAATTTGATAACTCAGGATGAATCAAACAATTAACATTTGTAAAGTGCCTACTATGTGTCAGTCAATGTATTAAGTGATGGGGACACAAAAACGGGTGGAAAAAAGGCCAGTCCTTCAAGGAATTTACAATCTAATAGGAGACACTTTGTTACTGTTTGAAAGTCCTTTTAGTTGTGGGTGACTTTTCGTGACCCCATTTGAGGTTTTCTTGTCAAAGATACTTGAGTGATTTGCCATTTCCTTCTCCAACTCATTTTTGATAGATTAGGAAACTGAGGCAAATAGGGTTAAGTGACTTGTCCAGGGTCCTACAGTTAGTAAGTGTCTGAGGCTGTATTTGAACTCCCCAAGTTGAGGCTTCTGATTCCTAGCCAGGTGCTCTATCCACTGTGCCACCTAGTTGCCCATGGGGAGACTACATGCAAACAAATATATATGTATATTTAAAGCAAATTATATGTGAGACGACTAAGAAATCATTAACAGAAGGAAGGGAATGGATTTAAGAGGGGTTGAGGAAGGCTTCCTGTGCAAAGTGGGAGTTTAGTTGGGAAGACAAGGTGGTCGGTAGGATCATCAAATATTGTAAAGTGGGATACATAGTGATACCCTCTAGGACCTAGAGATCAAAGGAGGATAGAACTTTTTATCTCTATGGGAAAGCACTATGAAAGCATACTCTACTTGGGCTACGTTTGTGGTCCAGTGACAGGTATCCTTAGGGTGCTACTGAAGTATGCTTATTTGTACATGGCTGAAATATTGCCAGTTTTCATCTGTCTCCTTTTAACTGGATCTTCTCAGTTTTCTCCTTGTCTGCTGCCTGTGGGCCTGTTGCCACTCTCAGTTCTAAGCTCTGACTCTCCTTTTATGGAGAAAAGTTTTAAAACTCAGAGTCGTGACCAAGATGGTAAATTTGCTAGTTATGGTGTATAAATACTTACCTTGGATATAGGAATGAAAGTAAGGAAGATAAAAAGCACTCCAAAGTTATATTAAAGCAATTTGAATTAGTTCATAAATTATTAATCCCTTCAGATCAAGAGTTTTTAACCTTTTCTGTGACATGAATGCCTTTGGCTGTCCGGTGAAATCTACAGACCCTTTCTTAGAGTAATATTTTAAATGCACAGAATAAAATATGTAGCATTACAAAGGAAACCAATTATATTGAAATATAGCTACTAAAGTATTTTTTAAGGGGAAAAATGTGAGTTCAGAGACGAACCCCAGGCTAAAAATTCCTGCTTTGATCTTTAAGATTGCCCTTTGAAAGATTGTATATGCTATATGTAAATATGTTCAAAGGTTTCTATGACTACTTCTGGAGGGAAGATAAGGTGGTGACTTTTAAAAACATGTAAATGTATTATTCATTTCATAATATGTATAGAATTGGATAGTTAATTATCTTTCTGGAGCTTTAAAAATATAAGTGAGAGTAGCATGTGTGATTTTCTGAGGAGCTCAGAGTTACCTACAGACTTTCTTAGGTCATTGATTTAGAGCAGGAAAATAATGTAGAGTTCATCTACATCATAGTCTAGACTCAGTCTTAAACATTTCTCTGCCCCTCCCCCACAGCAGACCCTCTTGGCAATCTAATGAAACTTATGGATATCACAGAATAATATTTTTAAATAATTGAAGGAAATGCTAGATATCCATTAAAGATTAATGAAAATAAAGATGTAAAAGTTCACAGAACCCTGAACTCTTAACACTACATTAAGTATCCCTGATCTAGTACTACATTTTCATTTATAAATGAGGAAACTAGGACCCATTAAATGTGAAATGACTTGCCCAAGATCACAGAGGCAGTAAATGGCAGAGCCTGTATTTGAACCCAGGCTATCTGACCCAAATCCAGCTTTCCTTCCATTCACTACCACATGCTACTTTCTCTGAGGAAATTAGGCATTATTATGCCTTTTTGACAGAAAGGGCAACAGAGGGGCCTAAAGGCTAAGTAATTTGCCCACATGTGATTCAGTTAAGGAAAAATTCATTTCAACAACCATTTATTAAGTGCCTACTATATGTCAGGCATTATGTTAATTAAACATTGGAGGCCCTGTGCTTGCCCATGACACCCAAGAAGTCACTGACCGAACCAAATATAGACCCTGAATCTCATTCTGAGTATTTTTTCTTTGTCCTTGAAAATGTTTCTTAAAATGAAATACTTATATGGTACAGCAGACTTCTAAATAAACCTTCCTCTCCATATCTAGCAAAGAAATCCCTGGAAAATTTGGGATTTAGGTGATTTGCCAATTGTTCATTAAATTAGCAACATTGGAAGGGAGAAATCGCACCCTCCCCCCTTTTAAAAAAACTACCTAAAAACGAGTAGCAAATAAGTAGAAGCTGGACTCCATGACTTCAAAACCCTCAGTGAAATTCCCTTAAATTCCTAACTGACTAAATTCCATAGAAGAGTACAATGCCATAATCCCCAAAACGAAAATAACTGAAACAAACTAACAATCAGTGGTTCTCGACCTGTGGGTTATGTTCAATTTAAATCCAGCCTGCACATCAGATATTTACATTGTGATTCATAATGGCAGCAAAATTACAGCTATGAAGTAGCAACAAAAATAATGTTATGGTTTTGGATCACCACAACATGAGGACTGTATTAAAGGGTCGCGGCATAAGGAATGTTGAGAACCATTGCCCTAGAGCAAAGATTTGTACGATTTTTAAGGTGTCCTGTGACTTGGTTTAGGGGAAATTTACATTGCTATATTCATTAACCTTTAACTGAATTTAGCTACATTTCTTGCAATTATGTATTAAACAAGCATATTCTGAAAAGATGTCCATAGGTTTCACCAGACTGCCAGAAGAGTACATCATAACAAAAATGAATACAGGGCAATTTGTGTTAGGCCTGTCAGTGATGCCTGAAATGGATCAATTCAGGGAGAATGTGGAGCTACATATCTTTGGAGTTTGAACAGAGAAGGATGGATTCAGCTACCTTTCAATGATCCCCAATCAACCCTAAGATTTTGATTTGGGGGATTCTGTATAGAGGTTACTTGTCATGTTTGATAGAATATATACCTCAGAGTTAGGAAACCCTGAATTGTAGTCCCAGCTCTGACACCTACAAATTGTGTGACATTAGACAAGTCCCTTGACCTCTCAATGTCCCAGACAACTTGCTAAGACTACACATTGTTGATCTATATGGATAGAACAGTTCCCATACTGTTATCTGCACCCTACACCAATCTAGGTGTATAGCAGTGGAGTCACACGTGAGAACCAAGGAAATTCAGGGCATAAGAAAGTGATAGCAGGCAATAATGCCTTCCTTTGTAATACTAATACTATTAATAATTAAATTTTAAAAAGACGGTGAACAAAAAACTATTCAATTGAGGGAAAAGAAATGTTAAAACAGCCATTTGGCATTATCTAGCTGAAACAATTGAGTATTTGAATGCATTTTCTAAGTTTCCACTAACGGTGGAATAGCTTGAGTTTGACAGTAGGGATGATGAGCTAACTCTTTCATGTCTCAAGAGGAGATAACGAATACAGGCATAACAACAAAATTATCAAAGCACTTTACACTAAGTCATCTCTTCTGATCTCCAAACAACCCTGTGAATCAAACAGGCTATCCACCATTTGGTAAAATTTAAGTCTGAGATATTCAGGCCACCAGATCTGAATCAATTACCCTGCCATACAAATAATTGTACTTCTGTCTTAAGAATAAAGTATTTTTTTCATCTATACAATCTGGTCCACTCAGAATATTAAGTTCTCAAATATCATTAAACACTGACGATACATTTGCTGTAAAATTCCTATAGTTTTAAAGTGGTTGGTCTGATTTCTATACCTTTTGTAATTCCTCAATTTGTTAGACACCTGTTGTATCTATGTGTCTAACTCAGGGTTGGGGAAGGTAGAAGAGTAGAAAACGTGGATCTTTCTGTCTAGTACAAATTATTCCCAAATGTTCAAGCTATGTGATATGGTTGTTATTCAGTCATTTCAGTCAGATCTCATTCTTTGAGACACTGTTTGGGGTTTCCTTGGCTATGATACTGGAGACTGGTGTGTTATTTCCTTCTATTTTTATAGCTGAGGAACTGAAGCAAACAGGGGTAAGTGACTTGCCCAGGGTCATGCAGCTAGTCAGATATGAACGCAGGAAGATGGATGAGTCTTTCTAACTTCAGGCATGGCACTCAATCCACTGCACTATGTAGCTGCCTACATATTTATTATTCTTTTGAGAATTTCATTTTACTTCATGAGATCATGGTAGTCTTGCTTGGTTATAGTAAAATCATTGTTTTGTGAGTCATTGATCCAACAGCGTACAATTTGCTTGAGTAGAGAAGTGATTCTACATGCCTGATGATTATGGAGTTTCTGCATATGACTCAGGGGAAGCCCAAGAAAGAGCAAATTACACAGTACGGAAGTTTAGGAAAGTTAATAATTTGGAACTTGTTGGCAAAAAAAAGAGAATATGCACAGTCTGGAAAGTAAAAATGATCTGAGTGTGTTGTTTTTTTTTTGAGAAAAGGGCTATGGGCATTGGTCAGGATCTATGAGTTCTCTAGTTTGGGTAAGTGCCAAAGTTTAAATGTCCTCTAATAATGCAATGAGACAAATCTTTTGTAAGTGAATCTAAGATTTTAGAGTTAGACATGGAAAGATCAACTTATTCAATCTCCTCTCTTTCACAGTGAAGAAACTGAGGCTGAGGAAATTCTAAATGATTTGTTCAGGGTTATAGAGATTGTATATGCTAGAGGAGAAATTTAAACCCAGGTCTTTGATTCTAGAATCAGCATGCTTTCCGCTACTCTATGCTTCCTCCCATGATTTAGAGAGTGGTCTAGGACACTAGGATGGTAAGCTACTTAGCCCTGCTAATACTGCTTTTATATGTTATGTATAGGTGGAATCCACATCTTCTTAATACCTCTATACACTCTTCCTCACTATTCTTGGTGTGAGTAACTTGAATTCAAGATATAGTTTCCCTTTGTTGTTAATATTCTTAATCATATAAGTCATATTTGTGTAGTTGAGTACAATCCATGGATAAAGTCTAATATGCTGATTATAGTTAACCTCAAGAGAATATTTTTCAATGAATAGGAATAAAAAAGAAAAAAAAACACAAATGAACACACAACTCTTGTCTGTCATCTGTGGCCCAAAGCTGTAAGTTGTGTGTTTGTGAGATACATAGCGCACTGTTCTGAAATAAGACCCGGCTTTCCCTTACATCAAGGGCCTATTTCAAATGCGACTTTCCCCTTGAGGCCAGACACAATACCCTAAGCTACTTTCTTTTCTAAAACATTTTATCTTGAATTATATGTCATTCTGCTTTATTTCATCTTCCTATTCCAAGCACTTTGAAAAGAGTAGCTTGGAAATATGAGATGCTGGGAGGTGTTTGGCAAATTGAATGGAATTTAAGACCACCTGTGCCCCTCTTCTGTTTCTTGCATATTAGTGTTAAGGAAAGGCCAATCCTTAATTCTTTTGTTTTGCTTTTTTGACACTGAGTGTCAAAAACTGGTTGGCTTCCAGGGGGTCATCAAATTGGTGCTGGACTTAATGTGGACATCTGATTGACTTTAGCCTTACTCAGAACTCCTGAGCTCAAATAATCCAACCTCTCAACTTTCCCAATAATAGAGATGTGTAAGCACTTGCTAATTTATCTGACTGCAGTTTTATGTTTTCAGAACCATATTGATTTTCATCTTTTTATTCCCAGTTCCTAAAACAGGTGACTTTCACATAGTAGGTACTTAGTAATTTTTAAAATTGAATTAAAAACTTAGTTTTCAAAAAGTAGAACTGTATTGTTTCTGTTTTTATAGCTAAATGCATTGTTGCTAAAAGGTTAAATGTCTTCCATTGTATAACCCAGTTCATTATCAGTACTCCAGGCAGGGATGAAATTGAAAGCTGACCTTATCTACACAAGGCTGCACAGTTTCTTTTTAAAATGTGAGTCATGCAGAATATGCTATATCTATGTTTCCTTCTCAGCAATCCTGTTTGTTGCATCTCAGGACAGTATTAAGTTCTTCTTCTAAATACTCTTAGAAGAAGAATTCTTTAATGGTAACTCTTCTAAGCTCCATGAAGTGATTCTTTTGCAGATATCTGAGGATATGATAATAGAAGCAATATCCGAGATGCAGAGAATCTATTTGGAAATCACTATACAAAGGAAAGAAATTCTTTCTCTAGCTGATATCTGAGTCTAAGGAATCTATGAAGTCTGGGAAACCAGGAAGGAAATTGGTCAGAGGTTCCCAACTTTTTTTGTATTTAACTGGATTCAACAAAAATAATACTATTTCTAGGAATTATTAGCACAGTATCTGACACAAAGTAGGAACTTAATATTTGTTAAATTAAATTGAATTGAATGACAAGATACTATATAACAGGTACTTGAGGTACAAAGATCATACTAACAAATTTAGAGCAGGGCCAGTACCTCAGAGCCCAGGCAGTCCAATCCATCATCAAGACCCTGAGACTTAAATGACTTTCAAAGGTCACATAGCTATAATAAGGGGCAGAGCTATGATTTAAATTGGATCCTGTGAGATATGGCATATAAATAAGTAAGCTAAGACAAGATAGCAGATATACAGGGGAAAGGGAGAGGCAAGTGTGAGAAAGTTTAGGAGAGAGACATTATTTGCAAATAGAACCATCAGGGAAGAATCCATGGAAATATTGATATCTGAGTAGAGTCCAGAAGGAAGAGAGACTTCCAAAACTGATTATTAGAGAAGGGAATTTATTATGGGAGATTATGGTATTCTATTATGGAAGACAATATGAGGCAAAGGCAGGGAGATGAGAAAACACATAAGAAGAAATGAGTAAGACAGCACTTCTGGAACAGAGAACATAAGAAAATAGAGATAAGGTTGGACAGCTGGAATGGAATCTAATTGTGTAAGACCTTGAATTTTAGAGTCTTTATTTGTTAGGGAGTGGGGAGTCACTGAATAATAAAGAAAGGGCAAAAACAAAAACAAAACCTTGAAACAAATAAGCATAATAAAACATATTTTGTACAGGGGCCGTGTCCAAATATGAATGACACCTTGTGTCTGTCACCTTTATGTATAGAGAGTTAACTAGTGAGTTACAGTCTTGGAAGACATGGTTGATTACTGCTTTGATCACAGTTCTTGACTCTATTAAAGCTGATTTTCTTTGCAATTCTATTCTTGTATAAATTGTTCATCTGATTCTGCTGACTTTACTCTGCATCAGCTTATACTCCCCTATTATTCTCACATGATTTTTGTCATTTCTTTTGATGCAGTATTATTCAATTACATGTATATACACTTTATCCATTCTCCCACTGCCTAAGACAATCAAAGGCACCCCTTTAGATTTTAGTACCTTTCACAGTCTCCCAGAAGTTTATTTTGCTTTCAACTTTTCTCTGCCTGTTCATCCTTTCTTAACTAGAATCTCCTGATCCCCACTCTTTTCCTGTCAAGTTTGGTATGTTTTGCTATCAAAATGTACATGTCTTGTTCAACCCTCTTTTGTCCATTTCATATGAGAGTGAGGTTCATTGGATGCTCAACCCCAACCCTTCCTCAATGTTTGTATATTCATCTTCTTATGCAACCCTAGAAGTAGCAAGTTCTGGCATCTTCTTTCTCCTTTCTATGCTTTTACATGCCTCATTTTACTTACTTTACTTCTCTTTTAAAATCTTCAGAACAGAAGCCCTCTCCAAGAACTTGTTTTTCTAAATTCCCTTAGTACACTTTGAACACATTAAGATTCTGAAATGATGCTTGCTTCTTCTCCTTCATTAGAATATTCATACTATATCATCATACAACTTCTTCCAGTTGCTCAAATAAATTTACTCTATAGGTTTCTCTAAACTTCTGAGTTTTTATTTCAGAGTTCCTACTCAACTCCCATCTTTTCATCAGAAATGTTTGAATGTCCTCTTTGCTATATTGAAAGTCCATTTCTCCCTCTATAGGATTATACTCAACTTTTCAGGGTGTTGTTCTTGGTTGTAAAACTATATCTTTTGCCTTTTGGAATATTTTATGTTGAAATCTCCTCTTATTTTTGGTAGAAGCTTTCAGGTCTTATGTCATCTTGATTCCTTGGTACTTGAATTCTGATCTTGTATCTCCAGTTATCTTTTATACATCTTAAATTGGATGTTCAATTGTTGTTGAGTTGTTTCAGTTGTTTCTGACTCTCTGTTACCCCACTTGAGGTTTTCTTGGCAAAGATACTTTAGTAACTTGCCATTTCTTTCCCCAAGTTATTTTACAGATAAGGAAGCTGAGACACACAGCGTCAAGTAACTTGCTCAAGGTCACATAGCTAGTGTCTGAGTCTGGATTTGGACTCAGGAAAATGAGTCTTCTATACTTCAGGCCCAGTACTCTCTGTACTGCTTCACCTACCTGCTGGGTGTCCAATTGACATCTTAAACACAACATATACAAAATGAAACTCATTATTTCCACCCTCATCCCCAAGCTCATTCTCTTTCTTGCTTTTTTTCAACTCTTCATGACCCCATTTGCGGTTTTCTTCGCAAAGATACTGGAGTAGAGGGAATCACCATTCTCCCAGGCTCTTACCAGTCCCTCAAGCTCTCAACCCAGTATTCCTCACTATTTCTCCATCCTTTCCCCCATCCAGTTTGTTTCCAAGGCCTGTTGATTTCACCTTTGCAGCATCTCTGGAATATACCTTCTTCCCTCTTCTGACACAAAAACCAAAGAAATTATTCTAGAGTGAATGTCTAGCCGTGTCACTCCCCTACTTAATAAATTGCAGTGGCTCCCTATCGCCTCTGGGATCAAATGAAAACAAAACAAAATTTTTGCTTGATGTTCAAAGCGTTGCCTAACCTAACATCCTCCTATCTTTCTAATCTTCTCACATCTTAATTCCCACCATGTGCTCTTTGATTCAGTGATACTGGCTTTCTGGCTGTTCCATGAACAATACATTCCATCTCTTGGCTCTGGTAATTTTCTCTGACTGTCTCCCATGCCTGCCGTATTCCCTCTCTTCATCTCTGCTTCCTGGCTTCCCTTAAGTCTCAACTCAAATCTTGGAATGGAAGAAAATTACTTAGTGTAGTTGCTCATTGTATTACTTTATTATTATTCACTCTGATACAAACTTTGGGATTTCATTGAATCAGGTATATGAGCAAAACTACCTGTAAGTCTATTTACTTAAACATTAGCTGAACAGCCTGACTCCAATTGAGGTGGCCCTGTTGATAGGAAAATCAGTAATCATGATATTTGTGATGATTTTAAAAAGCTCTTCCATCATAAAGATATTATGAGAATGTAAATTTGTTATTGTAGAATTTTAAAAACAAAGCACCAAGACTGATTTCCATGCTATAAGGAATTATGGGCTTGGAACCATTCTTCTCTAATACACATGGACAACCTGCTCTATAATTTAGTCTTAAAGAGGTTCCTGGAGGCATTGAGCGATTAAATGACTTGGCTAGAGATGCACAGCTAACATGTGTCAGAGCTGAGATTTAGACCCAGGTGTGCTGACCTCGATAACCTCTTCTTCTCTATGTACCAGTCCACTCTGTGTCTTACTCCAAACATTAGTTCCACTCCAACTACATTTTCCCTTCATTATTGTATCAACTGAGTACATTGTTTTTAAAATAGCTAGCTTGGTTAGACTCCCACAGATGTTTCAGTACCTCTCTGTAACTAATTTGATATTAGAAGTTCTCAGGGAAAAAGGTACACAGCTGTTGGGCTATCTATTGTGTTGCCACAAACATTAATTTTTATAATTATTACTAGTATTAACCTGGATGAGAAAAACAAAGGAAAGTTTCTTTGTAAAAACAAAACAAAACAAAAAAAAACATGCATCTGCCAAAAGAGATCCATTCTCTCACTTTGGAAAAGAGGAAGAAATGAGATTGTTAAAGGTTATCATGTCATGTCATATTATGTTGCTATGTTATGTTGTGTTATATTACATCATATATTATAAAGCCTAGAAATGGAGACTAGGGACATTAAATTAGAGTTTTGATGGCGCCTTTACCATCTTGACCATATGCTGTACAATAGTTAATCAGTTCACTGCCAATATCACTGAGAACTACTCATCATATATGAAGTATTGTGAAAGATTCATGGAATATCAGGGCTGAAAGAGATCTCAGAAATCAACTAATCCAACCTATATAACTTTTCATATATCACCTCCACAAGATTTCCAGCATGTGCTCATTCAGGCTCTGCTTAAAGACTGTAATGAAACTACTGTAATAAAGGTCTTCAGGTAGAGACTGCATGACTAGTTGTTGGGGATCTTGTGGAAAAGATTCCTGTTCAACTGAAGGTTAGACTAGATGACTGTTGAAGTCCCTTCCCACTCTGAAATCAGGGGTTTCTATGTACCATCCCATTTCTTCAGCTCTATTAGGAAGCTATTAACTGACCTCAACCCAAGATCTACCTCTCTACAAAACCTATCCTTGAACTTACATCTATCCTTTAGGGCCAAGGAATCATTGACTATATTGTGATTTCAAAACAAGTCAAGTTTTTTCCCATGACAGGCAGAAAATGGTGAAACTTTCATTTCCTTAGGTTTTTCATACTTCTTGGAAAAAGGGTTTGAATATGAAATTAATTCAAAGATTAGACACATAAGTGTGGAGTCAGTGTTCAGAAATGAGGGATCTGTTAGTAAATGTTTAACAACTGGCCCTTTAGCAGGGGAAGGGGGAAACAACTTATTCCCACAGCACACTTTCAAATATAGTCCTCAATATTAACATTTTCTTTCTCACTTTCTTACTTCTAGAAGTCAACAAAATAAGAAAACAAGCTCTGGTTTGTAGCATTTACTGTTTTTTGAGGTATAAATGCTCACAATGAAAATTTAAAAATCAGATTCTTGCCTAGTCAGTTTGAGGTGGCTCTAGCACCGTCCTGTAGAAACTGATCTCTAAATAATTATTCCTTCTCCATCTTCCATACTGCAAGAAAATATTTTTAAGCTTTAGTAGTTTTTGCAGATCCCAAGAAGAGTGGAATGAAATAAAGAACTTTAGAATAAACAGTCTCTGAAGACAGATTAAATTTTCAGGAATAATTATTAACCTCTTTCCATTGAACAGACATTCAATGTGAGGGTCTTCTGGGCAAGGCACTTAATGTGATCTGACATTTAAAAAAAATAACTACTTGAAAATGCAGCACTTCTAGCACTGTACATTACATGATAACTTCCTTACTCTTCCCTTTGTTTACATCTTCTGCATTTTCACTTCATTATTTTATTAAATCAATATGTTGTTTTATAAATATCCGACATGTTCATACTCCCACAGATATCTCATATTTGAATGTCTCCCTGCTGGATGTTACAAACAGTGAGGGAGAATATAACCAATCAATTAATCAATGAGTATTTATTAAGTTCCTGCTAATTATCAGGCTCTGGACTACATTCTAGTGATCCCCGACAATGATGATTTTCCTTTGCTGGCTCTGAGGTTAATTCAGTACTAGAGCAATGATAGAACCACTTCTCTAATACAACATCAACACCTGGTCCTATAAGGATTTCTTTTTTTTTTTTTTTCTGTGATGTCCATATCTATTTACACTTTCCCTAGGCAAAACAATACACTTTGTATATAGACAATAAACAGGGTAAATAATGGGCATAGGTAGTTGACCAGTGATTAAGTAGATTTTAATAAAAACCAACTTGCACAGAAAAAAATGCTTTAGCTAAATCATAAAGCGGCAAGTATTCACAAAAACAAGTAACTGATGTCACTATGTTCATGTAAAGTTGAGACTGAATGGGTAGATTATATAAGGAACTTACCACCACATAATTCACGTTTTCATATCAATTCCTTTCTGGAGCCAAGTTTGATTATTTTAATTATTATGGCAGGTGAAATTGGAAATAACTGAGGAAATAAAGGTTTGAGCTTCTAAGTATATTGATTTATTAAGCAACTCATTTCAATTGCATAACAGTTCAGGACCAGACATCCTCTGCTTGGTTCTGGACTCCAAATACAGAGAGAGAGAGATTTTTCTACTTTAAAAAAAATCAATGAATGGGATATAAACCAGGATACAAAATTAAGTAATCTGATTTTGAATTGGAGGAAAGACTAAGGCCTTTTGGAGTTGGGAGGGGGACAGAAAACAGGCACAATTCCCTGAAATTAGAAAAAAGAGATGTCCTACTACCCCTAAGTGTCTACTCATAGAAATAGTAACTGACTGACATTATGTGGCAGTTTTCAGATAAGACATGTGGGTTGCTTGGCATGTGTGAGTTTTTCAGTCTTTAGATCTGACTAGGTTTCTGGTCAGTATAACTTAGTTAAGGGTATATCCTTAGTTAAGGGTCTCTAAGCAACAGCACATAAAGGTGGTCCAGCTTCCCAGCCACACAAGCCTAGGTTCAAATAACCCAATAAAGCTTTCTCACAAGGCAGGAACTGAACTAGACCTATAATTGAATGGAAAGGGAAATGAATTAGTTCCAGAATTGAGTCATGGGGTGGAGTTAGTGTGGTTCCCTCAGTTTTCATAATTCCCTCATTACATAGTATAATGAATGCATTGCAAGTGCCTACTCTTTTTCCATTTGACTTTGTTTTGTAACTATTGTCCCAAGATATCAAGTTGGCACACTTAGAATTGGCATGCTGTTTGCAAGCAGTTCTAAACCACTGTATCGGCTATTATGTTTTATTAGAATGGTTTTTAGGCTCTTTGTTGGATGTATGCTGAAAAGGCTTATGGTTCAGCATTAGCCATTATCTCATCAATGCCCAGCTTCACTTTTCTTCATCTTCATTCTTTTTCCTCCTTTATAACTACAATAGGATCTCAGGAATAGGTGGGATCTCTCCCCCAAGAATTTCCCTATGACTGAAGCAATTAAAACTTATGTACTTACTGCTGCCCCTTCACATAAATGGAGTATCAATTCCTGGCACACACTGGAAAAAGAAGTTTTTGAATAGCAGACATTAGTAGCAGCAAGTAACCAATTATATTTTTTCCATTATAGCCATCAGTCTCAGCTAATAAATTTGACACTTCCCTTTAGAAATGTGTTCTCCAAGCGCTGGTCCTTCTGCCATAAATCTACCACACAATCTCATTTTCATCATGACTCATCCTCATTATAAGCAAGACTAGGTGCCTGAGTTCAACTGAGTATGTAATCTTATCCTTATATATCATCACTTCCTGTCACTACCAAAACACCTGGCAGCAACCCTACCTGACCCCCAGACATGCATCTTACATCATGTGGTGACAGCTACTCTACATAATTCAGCCAATCTAGAAAGCTTGTCTATTAACCATATTTCTTCGTTTTCAACACTATCCCCAGAACAGTGTTTTGCTCGTAATAGGCCTTAGTAAATGCTTCTTCAATTGTTATTTGATTAATAGGTTGAAAATAACCATATGGTTTCCTACCTATCAATCTAACCATCAGCAAGGAACCTCTAGAGACTACAGGCTAGAGATGGAAAGGTCTCCAGTGATTATCTACTTCTAACTTCTCATTTTACAGAGGATGAAACTAAGGCCCAGAAAAGTTAAATGATCTTCCAAAGATCACACAGCTAGAGAGGAACAGAGATGATATTTTAACCCAAGTTCTTGATCCTCTATCTTGTGTTCTCCATTTAAATTTGCAAGTATGGCTCATGGACTCATAGACCTACAGTTGAAAGGGATCCCAGATACCCTCTAGCCCAACCCCCTCATTTTTACAGTTGGGGAAACTGAGGCCTAGAAAGTTAAGTAACTAATCCATGGTCACACAGCTGGTAAGTGGCAAGACTGATGTTAAAACTAAGATCCTCTGATGTCAGACTCATAATGCCCTCATAGACCCACAGTTGAAAGGTATCCCAGACACCCTCTAGTCCAACCCCCTCATATATTTAGAAGCTGGAATATTAGTTAAGAACACTTTCAAAATCTTTCCTTTCTTTTTTTTCTCAAATGAGATAATATTTCTTTTTATTTTTGGAGGGGGGAATTAAGGCAATTGGGGGTTAAGTGACTTGCCCAAGGTCACACAGCTAGAGAGGTAATATTTTTAAAGTACTCAGGGTAGTGCCTGGTAAACAGTAAACAGTAAACTCCTCTCCTTTTTTTGGTGGTTAGGGCCATTGCCATATGCTACTGAAAAAGAAACAAAGGATGTTATCTTAGAGACAGACACATTTTTCTCATAAGATTATTGTGAAGGTCAGGTGAGATTAATATATGTAAAGAACTTTGTAAATTTTTGAGGACTATAAATTCTAGTTATTATAATTTTATATATGTGGCTTAAAAATATATTAAATATTTTATGTGCCCCTTTAGAATATAAGCTTCTTGATGACAAAGACTGTCTTGCTTTTATTTGTATTCCCAGCATTTAGTATAATGCATGGCCCATAGCATGTATTTAATAAATGCTTATCTGTTTTTCTCTGTTTTTGTGTCTGTCTCTGTCTGTCTTTCTTTCTCTCAGCCCTACCCCTCTGCCCCCACCAAGAAAAAGTGCTGCATTTGGAGTCAGTGGACCTGGGTTTTAATTCTGATTCTACCACTTGCAACCTGTGTGTCCTTGGGCAGGTCACATCTTTGAGGTTCAGTTTCCTCATCTGTAATATGAAAGGATTGAACTAAATGTTTATCCAGTTCTTTCCAGTTTGAAATTTGTGTGTCTGGCTTCTTTGATTCATCATAATAACAATTGTTGTCCAGTGTTTTAATTTTCACAAAGTGCCATTTTAATGTAGGGTATACCCAAAGTTTTAGTGAAGTTTTAAGATATCATAGCTTAACTCTTCAAAGATTGTAAGCTATTAAAGCTTAAAAGTTCACTAAAACTCTGGGGATACTCTGTATATAATTTTATTTAATCCATATGATAGCCTTTTGAGGTAGGTATTAAATTTACTATTATCTCCATCTTTAAGATAAGGAAACCAATCTAAGACACATGAAGTGACTTACTCACAGACAGTAAGTTTTAGAGGTGGGGTTCAAACTCAGATTTGTCCAAGTCCAGCACAATTTCTACTCTATAACATGGAACTGTATCTGAATCAAATTCAGTTGGATTAATTTCAGTTAAATGCACTGAAAACATCTTAAGTAACTACTCTGTGAACATCACTCTACTCAACCAGGGAGCTAAGGATGGATCAAGACAAAAATAACAAGAATTGGTCTGATCTTCATATTAGGTACACAATTATATCCTTTAACCCCTTGGTCCTTTGCACACTTCTTCAGTCCTCTTGCTCTCAAATTCTGTTCTAATTACACATAAGCTTCTCTTTAAGGTTTTTCAGAGTAAGTTCCTTCAAAATGCCATCACCCCATACATTTAAGATCTTCTGAGATCTCTGGCATTAAAGGCTCTACAAATATTTAATCATCCTTCATGAAAGAACTAATATTTGAGCTAAACATTGAATGATAGGTTGGATATCAACTAGACTTTTGGGGAAGGCTACTTAAAAGTTCTCTCAGGTTTATAAGGAAATAATAGGATTAAGGAAAAAGAGTAAGAGGAGGGGTGGTTTTATTTCATAGGTTACCAGAAGAGAACTCAGAGGACACCCAACCCAACATTTTCATTTTAGAAAGGAACAAACTGAGACCCAGCAAAGTTAAATAATTTGCTTAAAGTCATATTTAGTAAGCTGTGGGAGGAAGGATTCAAACTCAGGTTCTCAGAGTCTAGAGCCAAGACTATTTGAACTCTTCCAGGAAAGAGGAGATCTAGTTGACAGGTTGCAATTTGAGGATCATTTCCTTACAGCTGATATTAGTCCTCCCAGAATAAGTTCTCAGGGATGGTGATATGAAATATTTAAAATTTTTATGTTGTGCTCAGTCATATATTCTGAACTACATGTCATGCTATCATCACTTATATTGTCTTTAAGAGCATTTTAATAGATATTGGTATAGTCTTCAAGATACATGAAGACAATGCTTTCAAAATGTAGAAGAGTGTAAGATAATATTGAAATTAGATAAAGTTCATGTCATCCTTATTCTGTCTGTTACTAGAGTTGGTTTTTTTTTTGCCTGAGAAATTCAATTTATTTTTTTTCAATTAACAAATATTTGGTTTTTTTTTCTCTCCCTCTCACCTCCCCAACATCACTTGTATTGTTGCTGCTGTTAATGTAGCTATAGCTGTAAGATTAATGGTAAAGACTTCTCTTTCTTCTTCAGTAGATAGAATAATCATTCTTCAACAGTCTACATCTGTTGTTTCCACAGAGACAGAACTAAATTCACCCTTCCCTCTGCTCCCTAGTTTTATACAAACTGGTCCTCTGGTCTATGAATTAGAGATGAAGAATAGGCAAATAGATGCTCAGCTGTAGAGGGTTTTCCCCTCTCTCCAGTTATGGTGATATGAATTTATGAACAGAATATGTGTATTTATAAAGAGAATATGATAGTGTCAAAACACCCTTGTTGAGTCACATGAAAAGACATTTTTAAAATTGAAGAATAATGAAGTAATAATAAAGTCCATCAGAAAGGGACAGAATTTATTAATAATCATTGGGGAGCAGTGCTTCTCAGTGGAAAGAAACCTGGTAGTATAATCAAAGTACCTGAGTATGGATCCTAGCTCTGTTGCTTCCTGCCCATATAGTCTAGAAGGGCTTTAGACTCTAGAGTAAGTGACTTACTTTACTAGGCCTCAGTTTCCTCATCAGTAAACTGAGAGAGTTAAACAAGATGACCTCCAAGGACTTTGCAACTCCAAATCTATGGTCCTCTGATCTTAAAATAATTACCAGGGATACTCATTTTAATATATTTTCTATTTAGAGGTTGATAAAATGCAAATGTCAGGCTTTTTATCCCTGTTGTTGGAAGAATCATGGCTATCAAGTGGTCATGTTTAAGGTAATAAAATTCCGTTTAGGTTTATATTAGAAACAAAGTTCATTCTTTTATCGCCATTGTTACATTTTTGCATTTGGAAGTTTTTCTTCTCTTTGTACAAAGCCTTTCACTTCTGTTTGTCCCACAACTTTCTATTATATGATGATGATGAAGATGATGATGATGCTCCTGAGTCATTTCAGTCATGTCCAACTCTTTGTTACCCCGTTTGGGGTTTTCTTGGCAAAGATATGGGAGCAGTTTCTGCTTTCCTTCTCCAATTCATTCTAACATTGAGGAAACTGACGCAAACAGGGTTCTGACTTGCCCAGGGTCATACAGCTAGTGTCTGAGGCCAGAAGATGATAATGATAAATATTATTACTAACAGAAATCAAAATAGTATCTAGCAATTTATGTAGCAACTGCCATGTTTCAGGCACTGTACTAAACACTTTATAAATATCATTTCATTTTATCTTTACAACAAACCTGCAACATAGGGTTATTATTATCTCCATTTTACAGATGGGGAAACCAAGGCACCTTGTGATTCCTATGATGATTGGGCTCTGGGCCTTGTATTATCTTCACTAAGGGGGAAGGAAATATGATGTTTGAGGGAGTAGTGTTGATGGGGGGTTTATCTGCATGGTTTTCCACCTCTCTGTTAGGATACCTTGTTCTGCTTCAGGTAGACTGACTTACTTCCTTTATTGGTGACAGTTGACCAGTTGGTGGTTGGTTAGGGGATGGCATTTTTCTTCTCCCCAAGGTTTGTTCCCCTGAAAGGTGACTGTAGGGACCAGGCTGTAAGGAGGCTGATAGTATGGGGGTATGTTACTATTCCTGGTGCTCTTGGGCTACCTGTCCATTCTTGGAAGTTGGTCACTAAAGAGGAAAGTAAGGAAAGAAAGGGGAAAGGAAAGAAAAGGAGCCCGGGACGTAGGATTAAGTGACTTAACCAGGGCCACATAGTTAAGAAATGTCTGAAATCACATTTGAACTCAATTCTTCCTAACTCCAGGCTCATCCAGCACTGTATCTATTAGGCCACCTAACTGTCTTAACTTTCTACCACTTTACCTATTTACTTTTATTACCTAATTAATTTTGCCAAGAAAATGCTAAGGATTATGGCTCTAATTACCCACTTTTGTATGAATAGGATGGCTTACTTTAATGATAAGTGTACTTCTGTCATGTGAAGGTTGATCACATTTGATAGATGCATATTTCATTGATAGACTCATTCAACAGATACTTATTGAGCAGTTACTGTATTTAAGTTATTCACCTCATATTGTCAGAGATACAATCTAGTCTGTTATCCAATTCAATTCAGGAAACATTTAATAAATGTCCATAGTGTGCAGGGAATTGTACTAGAGGCGTGGGATACAAAGAAAGCTTTTACACAGATCCTACTCTCAAGGAACTTATAATCCAGTCAGGAAAGAAAAATCCACAAAAAATAATATAATGATACAAGGAAAGAAATAGAAAAAAGGAAACAAAATGTGATCTTGATTTGAATTCTGGATCTACTATTACCTGCATAACTCTATTTAAATCACTTAATCTCTTTAAGATTCAGTTTCCTCATCTGTAAAATGAAATAATTGACCTGGAATTAGCAATAATTGACCTTTGAATTTCTTTTTAGCTCTTTAGTTTTTGATTTTATGAAATGTTTCAGTGATAATTTATGTCAATCTTGTGAAATGAGTAGCTATGAGACTCATTTTTAAAAAAATATTCTTAGCAAGACTAACAAAAGCATCCTATTTGGAAATGTATATGAAACAGAGAAATTTTTTCAAGGACCTATGCTGGGTGTGTGATGTTGGTCTCTTTGCCTCAGCCTAATAATTATTTTTCATGCTCAAAATAAAAGCTTGTATTCCTCCTAGAAGAGAGGGTAAAGGGATTAAAAAAGTATTTTTCAGGTTATTAGGAAAAATAAGATATCCGTTTCAAAAATGAAAAGAGTTCAATATTAAAGCAAAAATAAAAGTAGAGAAAGAAATACTTTTGAGATACCCTGCCCCATCCTTTCAGTCTTTTAAAGAGGTGGCTTGCATGGACCAAGGGTAATTACTAGAGGCATGATGGGAGCTAAAAATAATGTATTTATCCTATCTCTAATATTGGACTGAGTTCTAGGAGTGGCAAGTGAGAGAAGAAAAGAACAGTTATAAAAGGAGACAACCTAATCTTTATGGTTTTAGTAGCTAGAGGCATGTAGGCTCCAGAACACACACAGACACACAGACAGACACACAGACAGACACACAGTCCTCCCCTCCTCCCACATACACACCCCTCTAAAATAGTCCCCAAGACTCTGAAACAAGAGATTTCCAAATTGGGGAAAATGTTGCATAACAACTGCAGTTCAGTAGAATACCAGCAGATGGCAGAAGAGAGCAACTTTGTATAAAACCTGGGGCATCTTTCTCTGCTCAGTGAGAGACCAGAAGATGGTAATGAAGCTGGACTCTGTCCAGCAGAAGGTACTAGTAACTTGCAACTCAAGGGATAAAGCAGTAAACAGCATATCAGAAACATCAAAGGAGGGTCCAAATGGGGATGGCCTTTAGAGGGGAACGGTCAAGAGGCTATGAATATTCTGTTTAGCTATTTATTTGTACGCTCATCTGTGTTCCCGAGCTAGTGTGTTCCATATGCATGTTCTTTCTCCCATGGTTGGTAGGAGAATCCTGAAGGGAGTAAAACCCTGTTTGTAAGGGGGGAAGGATTTTCCTTGTTATTTATTTTGGGCTGCTGTTTAATTGAATGGCTTTTGTTTGAACTAATTTAATTTGGTTCAATTAAACATTTATGAAGCATTAACTATGTAAGGCATTGAGTTTACTAGGCCCCATGTACACAAAGAAAGAAACAAACAGTGCTCCTTCTCAAGGAACTTGCATCCTCTGGTGCAGGTTTGAGATATACACAGAGGAATATGTACAAAGTTATTTCTAGAGAAAGAGAATGTTGGTAACTGGGAAGATGAGGAAAGGCTTCCTAAAGGATTTGGTACCTGAGCTGTATTTTGAAGGAAGCTAAGGATCCTATGAGGCAAAGGTGGAGAGGGAGAGTATTCCAAACATGAGAGACTGATTTCTGGGACGGATGGGGTGGGTCTTGTAATTCCTATGGTGCTTGGGTTCTGAGCCTTGTGCTATTTCCTCTAAGGGGGAAGAAGATATGATGTGTGAGGGAGTAGTGTTGGTAGTGGTTTTATCTGCATGGCCTTTCACCTCTCTGTTAAGATGTCTTGTTCTGTTTCAGGTAGACTGGCTTACTTTCCTTATTGCTGACAGTTGACCAGTTGGTATCTTCTCCCCAAGGTTTGTTCCCTTAAAGATGACTGCAGGGACCAAACCGAAAGTAGAGCTGGTAGTATAGGGGTATGTTACTATTCCTGGTGCTCTTGGGCTCACCTGCCCATTGTTGGAAGCTGGTCACTAAGGAAGAGAGTATGGAAAGAAAAGGAGCCCAGGACAGAGAGTTAAGGAGCAACCTCAGTTTGGGGTCAAAAGAGGAGGATACTTTATAAAAAGGGATTAAGAAGGAACAGTAGACAATAGGAGAACCAGTGTTGGAGAAGCCAAGGGAGGACAAAGTCTAAGAAGAGAGTGTTGTTACCAATGTCAAAAGCTACAGAAAAGTAGACTGAGAACTGAAGAAAGATCTTTGGATGTAACTGTTAAGAAATCACTAGCAATTTTGAAGAGAGCAGTTTTTAAATATCCTATGGTTGGGCTGATAAAATACAGGCACTGATGGGTTCTCATGAGCTTTGATTTTGAATAGATACTCACTGAAAGAATAAAGGTGGTACGAGACCTTAAAAGTTACCTATGAGGCAGCGAGGTGGCACAGTGAATACAGTACCAGCCCTAGAGTCAGGAGGACCTGAGTTCCAATCTGCATCAAACACAACACTTACTAGCCATGTGACCCCAATTCCCCTGCAAAAAAAATTCACCTTTTTTACAATACCACTGCTAGGTATATAACCCAAAGACATCCCAAAAAAAGGAAAGGGACCTATTTGTACAAAAAAAAATTATAGCAATTCTTTTTGTGGTAGCTAAGAATTGGAAATCTAAGGGATGTCCATCAACTGGGGAATGGCTAAACAAGCTGTGGTACATGCTTGTAAAGAAATGACAAGCAGGACAATGTCAGAAAAACCTGGAAAGACTTACATGAACTGATGCTGAATGAAGTGAACAGAACCAGGAGAATGTTGTATACAATGACAGCAATATTGCTCAATATGGTTTTTGGCTTAGCTATTCTCAACAACACAATGATCCAAGGCAATCCCAAAGGACTAATGATGAAGCACACTATCTGCCTCCAGGGAAAGAACTGACACTGTCTGAATGCAGACTGAAGCGTGCTATTTTTCACTTTCTTTCATTTTTTTCTTTTTATTTGAGTCTTCTTATGCAAAATGACTAATATGGAAATGTTATACGTAATTGCACATGTATAACCTATATCTAGTTGCTTACCCTCACAGGGCACAGGGAGGGGACAGAGAGAGGGAGGGACAGAATTTAGAACTCAAAACTTTAATTTTTTTTTAAAGTCATCTCTTCTAAATACCATATTTAACAGAAGAAACTGGAATCTAAAGAATCCTAATGACTTCCCTCATGTGCATAAAGGCATTAAAACCTTAGGATTTGAGGTTGGTTCCTCTGATAACATCTGAAGCATGCCCTTTGTAACTCAGAAACAGGCACTTAGCCTCCCCACTTTATAATCTCTAAATGGGAACTCTACCTCCTACAGCTACCTAGTACACAGAAGTATAAAAATAAAGCACACTGTCCTTAAAGCACATTTTATTTCTCAGTTACATAATATATGTTCCTTCTTCACTTTTCTTATGTGCTCTCATTTCCTGATATAGATCAGGATTTCCTTCTGCTTCTTCAGATCCTTTTCGTTCATTTGCATAGCTCAGGTCCCCTTCAAACATGAGCCAAGAGACCCTAGATTTAGGGCATTGTATTTTACCTTCTGCGCCTCTGAGACCCAAAGTCTTGATTCCCTCACTATACTCTTTGATACTTTATGATGAAGCCAGAGTTATGAGTATAGATGTGAGGGGTGAAATTTAGCTTATAATTTTATGTATGCAAATATGATGGAACCAATATAAACCTATCATACATACAAGTTAGTGTCTTTCTTTGAGGCACAATTTCTTCATCTGTAAAATGGGATTGTTAGTGGTATATACCTCTCAGGGTTACTATAAAGATTAAATAATATTATTCAGACCTTAATGCTATATGAATATTTTAAATTAATTTTATTTTTAATTTGTGAAGTAAAACACATATTTCCATAACACAGTAGAATAATAAACAGATGATTGCACATGAGACTGCAAATCTATTACGTACAACTTGCTCTTCCATTTAAATATAAAATAAACTTATCATGTATACTTTCTTCTTTTTTTCTTCCTTCCTTCCCTCATCCTAGATATGGCTACCATTAGACACAAAAATGTGTGTGTATAATAAATGTGTATATACCTATATATACATGCGCGCGCGCACACACACACACACACACACACACACACATATATATGTAAAATCATTCTATATACACTTTTACTTATCTGTTCTTTCTCTGGATGCAGATAATGTTTTTCTTCATATATACTTTGTAGTTAATTTGGGTATTTATAACAGTCAAAACTGACTTAGTCACTCAAAGTTGTCCTTAAAATAATAGTATTGTTACTGTATATAGCATTCTCTTGGCTCATTTTGTTCTTCATTATTGTGTGCAAGTCTATCTGCATTTTTTCTAAAATCAACCAGCTCATCATTTCTTATAGCACAGTATTGCAATCACATACCACGACTTGTTTTGATGGTGCTCATCCATCATAAATACTATGTATTTATTAGTTCATGACTGTAGGCATATATGCAAGTATGTGAGTTTAAAAAGAAATAGAAAAAGGGGAAATTTAGGTGAAAGATACAGAGAGAAATGGAGTGATTGTTTTACTAGAAGGCATGAGGTGCCATCAAAGAGGAAAGCCTGTGTTCAGGGTTGACTACCTGTTGCTTTTTTCTTGTAAGATCTAATTGGCTAGGTTAGGGTGATCTTAAGGTACT
Source organism: Pseudochirops corinnae (assembly GCA_028646515.1). NCBI lineage: Eukaryota > Metazoa > Chordata > Mammalia > Diprotodontia > Pseudocheiridae > Pseudochirops > Pseudochirops corinnae. Next base: position 85,896,841 of record CM053591.1, read on the forward strand.
CTGTTAGCTTCCTTTGATATTATCCATCCTATTGCTGTTTTTAGATGTAACTAATTATATCCTGATTTTCTTCCTGCATACCCCACTCCTTTCATCTTGTCCAGATACCAGCCTCCCCTTGCTCCTGTCTTCTATTCTTTTTTATTTATTCAATGAATAATATTTTCTCGAACAAAAGAAACAATTTTTTAAAAATTCTTCATTTAGGAGTTCATCCTACTTTTTGAATATAATTAAGGTTCAGAAATTGAAGTGATATCTGTGCCTTCCAAAATATTTTTATTTTGTTCTCCTTTATGCTTTCTATGACTAAGTCAAATATTAATTTTTGCAGGAGGAATGCTTAAGTCTCTCTAAATATAGATATAGATATGTATGATGATTTCTGTTTATACCTTTGTAATTACATTAAAATCAACAGTTATTAAGTAAATGATAAAAGCAGCTAGCTTTTGTACAGGTCTTTAAAGTTTGATCTTCACAATAATCTTGTGAGGTGGTTTCTTTTAGCATTCCCATTTTACACTTAAGGAAGATAAGATTAAGAGTTTAAACCAACTTAGAGATTAAATGACTTTCTCAGTCCTCTCAGCTAATAAGAGTCTGAAATAGGATTTGAACTTAGATCTTCCTGCCTCGAATTATAACTCTTAATCACTGTGCCACCTATTTCCCTTAGGTATGATGCCCATAAACGGTGCAGGAAATAATTCTTTTTTTTTCAAGTGTATGACATACATTCTACAGGGCCCTAATTTTCCTTAATGCCATGCAAAAAAGTCTTAATTATCTTTCTATGTATTATATTTTAGACATCTTCAAATTCATTAATCTTACAATTAAATCTTATTTCTTGGCAGAGGTTTAATTTTCTCTTTTGGTAGGAAAAAACTATTATAACTATCACAAGGTTGTATTTCCTAAAATAAATTTAGAAATATATTTTGTCATTTTTAAAAAAATGTGGCTGCTGAGTTTTCTCATAAATCTTCCAAATTTGTTCATTTCCACTTTGTGATCTTCAAAATAGGTGGGTCTCATTTGACAAAAGAGGTAGGATCCTGAAACGTTATAGGTGCAAATTGAACCATGCCTTAAATGTAGGTTCTCTTTTAAGTTAATAGTCCTTTGGATCTTTTTGCAAAGCCAAGTATAGACATTCCCTAATTTGGAGGTAGAGGGCAACTAGGTGGTACAGTAGATAGAATGCTGGGCCTGGAATCAGGAAGCTCATCATCCTGTATTGAAATCCAGCCTCAGATACTTACTAGCTGTGTGACTTGGGGCAAGTCACTTAAGCTTGTTTATATCAGTTCCTCGTCTATAAAATGAGATAGAGAAGGAAATGGCAAATCACTCAAGTATCTTTGCCAAGGAAACCCCAAAAAGGGTCACAAAGAGTTGGAAAGGACTGAAAAATAATCAAACAATTTAGTGGTAGAAGGAGATATCAATATTCATATCAGATTTTCTTAAAATGAGATGCACCTTTAACATAGTAAAACTATGTGAAATTATAGACAGATGAATTAATGAGGATGTAATCCATCAGCATTTTAATTTCTTTTAAAAAATTTAAATGCCACCTTTAATAATTTCATAACTGGAACTCTATGAGAAACTGTGTATCACAGTAGATAGAGGCCTAGTCTCAAAGTTGGAGAATTGAGTTCAAATGCTGCAGATGACACATATGTGTTATTGTATTACTGAAGAGGAATTACTTACTCTCATCGATCCTGGTAACACTTTAAGATCTTAGTGAGTTACCCAATCAGCATTGTCTGGGAGTTTACTTCCCTACAATTCCCTGCTTAGATGAAATCACGTGCTGGTGCAAGAAAGTATTCTCTGGGAATTCGCCCCCAAAGGGGGAAAAAAATCAGTGATTCTTAACTTGGAGGTGGTAAAAATTGTTGTTTTTTTTTAAAGGGTTTTGATAACTGAATTTTAAAATAATTGGTTTCCTTTGTAATCCTATGTAATTTATTTTATGCATTTACAAACTTGTGAACCCTGTGAAGGGTTCTGTTGGCCTTTCTAGACTTTTCATGGAAAAGGATTCCATGACACCAAAAAGGATAAGAACTCTTTGTCTAGAAGAATTACAAAAGTTAACACCTAGAACTCAAATTAAATTAAATACAATTTAAATATTTTCCTCTTAAAAGTTACAATTCATGAAAGAAACTCTAAAAGATACTTCTGTAGGGTATTAGAAATCTATTTCTTATTTTTCCCTCCTATTTGTGAAAAATAATTCATGGTCTTAATTGGCTCCCTATAGGGTAGCAGTAGCTGCAAAGAAAAGATGAAGTGGTTTGATACTATAAAGTAACACTATTATTTCAGACTACTCAATTTCTCCCTTTTGTTTTCCTCTGGGTCTTCAATAGTGACAAATTAATTCTTCATGAGTATATTCTCCAAGTCTTCAAATAGTGGGGAAAAAATGAGACTCTCTTCCTATTCATTTATTTTTCCATTGATGGTACCTGAGAGTTGCTTTCTCTAGTTTTAAATATTGGTTCACCCTTGATTTTTAGACAAGGAAGTATTTAATGAATAAATCCTATCAGTGGTTGTAAATTACACGGTCTAAAACCTCTGAGAGTGCTTCTTCATCAAATAGTCTGATCCTGTTATTTTTAGCACTGTGTTCATTCCACAGCAATCATTTTTTAAATGCAAATACCATCTAATTACTTGCTACAGTGTTAGGTGACAAGACTTCTTGTTTTGGTCAATATTGAGTGGTTCCCTACTCATCTCTGTGACAGTGTCCCCCATGAAGAAAATACATATGACTCACCCTTCTTCTCCAGAGCTTTCATTCTTCAGGAAACCTGTCACCCAGACATTATACCAATTATAGTTACATCACTTATGAATGCGACTGAAATACATCTATATATGGATACTGTTGTTTTGTTTTGCTTTAATCATCACCATCCCCCTTTTGTGGACATTAAGGAGGAGAATGAGTCATTTTCAAAGCCTCTTTGCATATTTTTTCTTTCTCAAGAAAGGACACTTGTGCTGTTTAGCAAGTACTATCTTAGAAGCTATGAGAGCAAGCTTAAAATGCTGTTACCAAGAGAAGGCTGCTTACCACTGACTGGGAAGGTAATTGAAGATACACTTGATTGGTATTCTCTAAGTTAGTTGTAGGTTAGAATTCTCTTGAAGAATCTTTCCTTGTAATTCAAGACAGGGCTGAAAATGGAGTTCACTGGGTAGAGCAAAAAAAGAGGTGATTATTCTCATTCACATAGACATATAATAACGGGCTCTTAGATTTTTATCTGGGAGAAAATATTCATTGAATTCAGCAATCTCATTTTGCAGATGAGGAAACTGAGGTTGAGAGACAAAATGAGTTGTCCAGGGTTCCACTACTCATAAATGTCTAAGGCAGGATTTGAAGACAGGGCTTCTTGACCCCAAACATAGTGTTTTTCCCCCCTCCCCAAAGCCATGTGGAACACTGCAGAATGCCATTTCTGACTTGCTAAAATCTACTTGTGCCATAACTAGATCCAACAGATCCACTTTAAAGGACTTACGTGTCCTCATTTGAGATCTGCAAGGGATAAAATATTTGTTGAAATTTCAACCCTTCCTTTTATTTAAATGAACAAGCTGAAGGTTGTGAATTTCTTTCAGTGTCTGAAATGTCTTTGTTTTCAGCTGCAGCTGGCTGTAATAGCTGCTTGTGTCCTTTATTCTTAACAAAGCAGTCATCATAAGTACCTGTGGGATAGCAATAGAGAAATAAGTAGAGAGAGGGAAGGGTGGAAGAAGAGAAGAAACACTATCAGATAAGAATATACCAATTTTATGCTGGGGACCCAGATTCTATATTATTGCTCTTTCCTGAAATGTTGTCCTTTGCTGTTGTTGGGGTTTGTTTGTTTGTTTTTTGCTATGTATGTCTCAAAGTCCATTTAACATCCTACCTCTTTTATCAAGTCTTCTCTGATCATGTCAGGTGGTACATAGTAAAAGCACATAAATGTTGAAATCTAAAGACCTCAGTTTAAACCTTGGTTCTGACACAATGGCTGTGTCACTATTGGAAAGTCACTTAACTAGTTTAAGTTTTCAGCTTCCTCATCTGGAAAATGAGAATAATCACATTTTCCTTACCTACTTCATAGGATTGTTCACAGGATTGTGAGAAAAGTGATTTGTAAACTTTAAGATTTAAAATAAATTTATGTATCTCTCCTATGTTGTTATTATTTTCTTCATTTAATAACATTAATAGAAAGATGACATAGTTTCCCACAGTTTGCAAAGTGCTGACATATACTTGCATTATTAATTTTAATTTCACATATGTAAGTATATGTCTTATCTCCCCAGTGAAAGCCTCTTGAAGTCAGAAACTTTGTCTTAAACTTCATTGTACCTCTTTTTCACATAAAGGGCCTTGCACTTGACACTCAAGTAATGACTGTTACTTGATTATCGACATACTTAAGGATTTATCTAATCTAAATGACCAGGTCAGGTTAAGGAAGACTGACTTTTATTTCTACAGGAACTGATTGTGCATGAAACTGAACATTGTGAGGACTATGGCATCTTGGGTTAGAAACCTCAGTTCCTACACATTTCTTCCTCCAGCCAGTCACAGGTGATATATCGCATATATTTATATGTGCACCAGTATACATATGGTTGGCGATATCAATGTGAACTTAAAGCTTTGGGACACCTGTATAAAAACAAAAAGAAAACTGAAACAACTGACCTCAAGGAGCTTACATTCCATCAGCGGTGTCAGCGTATGTGCATATAAACTATACATATTGCAAAAGTATGGATACATGACAAGTTTATATACATATATGTGTGTGTATACATGCATACACACATGTAATATATTATATGTATGTATTTGTGCATATATGTGTGTGTATCATGTATACACACACATGGAGTTAGAGGGTGGGGTAGGATGCAAAATGGTAAAGGTCAGAGAGTGCTACCTTTGGGTAACTTGGGTTCAAATCTTCTCTCAGATCCTTACTAACTGTGTGGTTGTGGACAATAACATAATCTCCCTTGGCTTCATTTTTCTCATTTCCTCATCTGCAACATGAAGAGATTGGCTCCATGATGTCATCTCAGGCCCCTTCTAGCTCTAACTCAATGACACTATAATTCTGAATACAGTATGCAAAACATGTATTTGCACACAATATATACATATAAATAGTCTGTATGTGTTTATGTATGTACATATGTACATATTTACATATATGATATAATTGGGGGGCACTAGTGGCTGGGGAATAGGGCACCATCTCACAGGTGGCACAACCTAAGGAAAGAAAGAAGGAAAGAAGGTTTATAACATTATAAAAAAAAGATTATAAAAGATAAAATTAAAAACAATATATTCTAGATATAGAAGTAAGCCTATGAAAAAGCACAGATATACAATATGAAGTATTGAGTGTAGAGAATAGTTAAGCCAGGAAGGCTAGTTAAGCCAGATCATAAATATTAGGGAAAGTTATGAGTAAAGAGGTGAGTAGGTTAATAAGTTGTATAATAAGTAGTAGTTGTGTGGTGGCGGCAGTTTTGGTGGTAGTGGTAAATAAGGTGAGTAGTTAATAAGTTGGGGCCAGTTTGTAAAGGGCCTTAAAATGCCAAACAGAGGAATTTGTCTATGACCCTAAAGGTAACAGAAAATTTATTGTAGCTTAAGTTTGAAGTGACTCTGCTTCCAAGATCAATAAAATGTTTTAAGAAAATGATTTTTATAGCTACGTGAAGAAGAGATTGGAATAGGGAAAGATGTATGCTGTTGCATGCTGTTGCAATAGACCAGGTTAAAAGTGATGAGGACCTGAAGCAGGGTGGTGACTGTATGGGTAGAGACAAAGAGATAGATGTGAAATAGAATGAGATTGTGGAGGTAGAATCAAAAAGACTTGACAATGGATCGACAAGAAGAAGGAAGATTGGAGGAGGACTTCGAGTTCAGAAATTTGGACAACCAGAAGAATAGTTGTATCCTTAACAGAAATAGAATAAGGAAGAAGAGATGGTGGTTTAGGGAAGAAGCTGAGTTCTGTTTGGGACACATTTGAGTCTGAGATGCCATGAGATCTGTAGTTTGAAATGTCTCAATTAGCAATTGGCTATGTGGGGCTAGAATTCAGAAGGAAGACTAAGTAAATCCAGGAGTCATCTGAATAGAAGTGATCATTGGACCAATGAAAATGTATGAGGTCACAGAGTATAAAAAGAAGGAGGTCTCTAGGAAAGATTATTGCGGTGCACTTACAAACTAGGGCATGGGATATGGGCAATGATTCAGTGAAGAAGAAGGAGAAACAAACATTTAGAGAACTGAGAGAGAAGAGCTACAAAAACCATGAGAGGACAGAATATTCCAGTGTTTAATGTTGCATAAATGGCAAGAAGGATGAAGGTTGAGTAAAGGTCTTTTGATTTGACAATTCAAAGTTCTTTGGATTTTTTGGAAAGAGTAGTTTTTATTACCTTAAGGGGTTGGAACCCATATTGCAAGGAGTTGAAAATTGAGTGAAAAAATAATAGGTAAGTTTCTTTTGGGAATTTGGCAATAAGAGGGAGGAGATATAAAGATTGCTATCTTGAAGGAATACTATGGGCAAATGAGAGTAGTTTTTAAGGATGTGGGAGAAGTAAATATGTTTGTAGGCAGGAGGGAATGAACTAATACATAGGGATAGACCGAAGATTCCTCATAGAGAAATCGGATAACATTAAGGAGCAATACGCTAGGAAGACTGACTTTTCTTGGCTAGGGCAGGTCACACCTGCAGAGTACTTTTCTGGGACTGTACTCTCTAAGTGTATCCCAAGAAAATTCAGACCTAACTGGATTTTACCTTCTCAGTCGTTGCTTACTGAATATTTATATTGCTTCTCAATTGCTGTAAATCTCTTTTGTGACAGAGGAGAATGAGCCAAATATATTGAAGGTGAAGCAGACAGCAAACATTAGTAAATAATCTTTAGTTGCTAAACTTTTTTTATTATTATTTTCTTGTACAGACACAGAACCAGTCTGGAATGTGGAATTTATAGTAAGAGCTAAACTCAGATGGGGATTTGCATCTAGCTGAAAATACTTCGAGCCATCTGGCCAGACAACTTTCAATGATTTCTAGGACTCTGAGTGGAGTTTTTCAGAGAATGGAGTCACCTAGAATGAGTGAGAACATATGTCATATGAATAAAGGGTGAAATCAGGAGTGGGAGGCCATAGACTTTTACTGTCAGCCTTCATCTGACTCACACGGCTCACTGTATCTTGTTAGCTCTGGACCAGAACATGCATTACAACTCATCCAGCCATCCACCTGACTATCTCCATGCCATCTGCTTAGTTGTTGAACCCTTGGAACCTTCAGAGACTATGTCCACTCAGCTTTGGTATCCTTGTCCTGAATCAAGCTCTCTTGATCAGGGAATAGGAGACTTCAGTCTCACATAGTCCTAATAGAGCTAGGTCCAGACCAGAGCTGACTTCTTGTCCTATCCAACCATCCATCCTGGCCATCTTCTTGCTGTCTGGCCTTCCACTATGCCTGCTCTTAAGGAACATTTGGTCTAATCGGGGAGAGAACTAGCAAAACAGGGTATACACAGGATTAATTGGAGGTGGTTGGTGAGGGTGAGGGGAGGGAGGAGACTAGCATTAAAGGGAATCAAGAGAGGCTTCTTATAGAAGATTAGATTTTAGCTAGGACTTGAAAGAAGTCAGGAGGTAGAAATGAGGAAAAAGAGAATTCCAGGAATGAGGAGAGCCAGTGAAAATACAGAGGTGAAGTATCTTCTGCAAAAAACAGCAAAGAGTTCAGTGACACAGGAACCCAGATTATATGGAGTTGAATAAGATATAAGAAGACTGGAAAGGTAAAAAGGGGCAGATTATGAAAGGCTTTTTTTATGTTTGATCCTGGAGGTGATAGTCACTGAGATTTATTGGTTGGGTGGAATGGGGTGAGTGACAAGGTCAGACTTACATATGTACCCTACCCACATTCTACTTTTCCTGCAAACAACTTTCTTTAGTGTCAAGTTTTTATCAGTCACTATTAAATTACATTCGTGAATACTTTTATAAACTCTGCTTCTAGGTATTAAAACATTATAGATTCTTAACTATGACATACTGTTACAAGCTAACTATAGCTTAAAAATTGTCCCCCCGAAGGCATTAACCAAGGTGTTTCTCTCTAATAACTTTAAAAAGGGAATATTAACTGGTTGCATTTCGCTTAACTATAGGCCCTAAAAACCAGGAGAGACACAGTCTTACATGCTTGTTGATTGATTTCATCCTGTGCAGCTTCCTTCTTTTCTAAGCTTTGAATAGTCTGTACAGTGGGTAGTAGTAAATTATGTAAAAAGGATGTGATGATTACTGCTTTCTCCATTATCAGGGAAAAAAAGATAATCTTCTTGGAAGAATTTTAAATAGATTTGAGCAAAGCAAAAGTGTTTTTAAATATCCCGTAGAATGTAAATTCTTAAAGGTCAAGGACTGTTTGAAATGGAGATTTGTATGCCTTAGTACCTAGCATAATGCTTTACACACAGAAAGTACTTAATAAATATATGTCAAATAAAGTTGAACAAAGGCATTCAGTGGTTTCTGTAGTGATATGAATCTTTTCTTTTTCTTAGAAAATTGAGATTGGGGAAGGAACAGCTGAAAATGAGGATTTATACTTATGAAAATTTAGGAAAAAAAATCATCTTTGAAAAGTTCTACTATATTAAGTCAACTTCCATTACTTAAAACAAGGGAAAATGCTTGAAGAGAACAGAACTATTTTAAGAAGTTTAGTATCTTTTCGTTTTTTTTTTTTTTAACATCACACTCATTTCTTGTTATTTCCCCTGTCTACCTTTCTTTTCAAGTGAGTTTCCCACTAGGGGAAATAGGGAAAATATAGGGAAAAAATAGCCTTTAAAAAAGAACAGCCAACACATGGACGATATCTGAGAATATTATGATATCCCACAATCACATTTGATTATATCATTTAGCAAGAGAAGGGAGGTACAAAAAATTCTATTCACATGAAACATAAAATATTACTAATAAACTGCACCAATGAAAGACAAATTGTTACATTGAATAGATAATTTTATTTATGTAATTGCTTGATTAGTAGATGAAAGCAGTATAACACATGTATTTTATTTTGTCATGCTTCTGATGCAGAACTTTAAGAAACTTAATTTTAAAATTAATTTGAATTTAATCATGTGGAAAATTTTTAAAAGACTGAAAAGTGTTTTACACATTCCAATTTAGTCATGCAGATAAAATATATGTTATCTTTCAGAAGGAAGACCGAAACTAGGATAGTAGTAATTTGAATGAAGAGAAGGGGTTAGGTAAGAGACAGCTTGTAAAACTGCAATTGTGGACTTGGAAAATTTAAATTGGGAATGAGATTCAAATTCTAGTAAATGCATGGATGGTGGTGTAATCAACAGAAAGAGGAAAGTTGGGAGAAGGGGGAAGTGTGTGGTTATGACATATAATAAAGATTCAGTTTGGGTTTTAATATGGTTCCAGAAGAATATCCACTTGGAAAAGTACAATAGGCTATTAGAGATAGTAGACAGGAGCTCAGGGAGAAAGATCAGTGTTGGAGATACAGAATTCAGATTCATCTCCAAGTAATCAAGAATTGAAATTGTAGATGGGGGACCTCATAAACATACAGCTTAGGAAGCCTCAGGAAGCACAGTATCAACATCAAGAATAAGATTAGTTATCCTATGAAATCATATTTGGTTATATATCATGAAGACATAGGATTGATTGTAAATGTTGTTTCTGCTCAGGACTTTTACCTGATTATTGAGGTTAATCATTGTGTTATGGTTTCTTCAACTTTCCCACTTTTTCATATCAGTAGATCACACACTGTTGTACTGTGAGTATTATTTCAACTTGCTTTCAAGACTCCTTTTCCCCTACAAACAAAAGAAGTTGCCTATAGAACCTCCGTTTTCTTGTCTTACCTTCCATTTCTATACATACTCTGCTCTATGAGTATTATTTCTCCTCTCACTGATAGATTATCATCGAGACAACTCCTTCTCTTTTTCACATTGGATTCCAGCATAGTCTCCAATGGGTTAGAAATGATTCATGATTTAAAGTAGCTAACCAGCATTGAGATTGATCATTCTACGGAGTAATTCTTTTCTCTGGTCATAAGATAGGTGCTTTGGATGTATCTGAGTTCGTATCATTTGCATGTCATAGCATTACCTCCATGATGTCATGATCCTCTTTGAGAATGAAGGACAAACAATAACCCTGTGAGTAGTAGGAGCTGCCCCACTGGCAACCCAACTGAAACTAGCCATTTGGGCAACACTCCTCCCCTCCCCTCCCTTCTCCTCTCATTTTCTCCCTTCCCCTCTCCTTCCCTCTTCTCCTTTCACTTTCCCTCTTCTTCTCCCTTCTTCTATCTTCTCTCCCCTTCCCAATTCTCTTTGCACTCTCTCCCTCTCCCTCACTAGATTTCTTTCTTAAGGACCACGCCTTAAACTCAAATCATTCTGGCTCTCACTGATTAGCCAGCATCATAATGGTCCCAGACCAAACACCATTGGTTGTCCTTTCTATAGGTTCAGAGTGAATGTAAATAATAGTTTCTGTTTTGACCAGAAAACCTGAGGGTCCTCCCCCCAGTTTTGTTTTTTGTTCTGGACTGGGTTAAAGAGGTCATTCTTTGCCTCATTTTTTTAAACCTAGCCTTAATCAATGAATGACCATTGCCTAAGTCAAACTGAAACCTGCCAAAGACTTTAACTTTCAAAGGCCAAGGTCTTCCACTCCTTCTGGGACATCTCTAGTCATCCTGATGTGTATCTGGCCAGTGGACCCAGATGGCCCTGGAGGAGAAAATGTGACAGGTGACTTTGTACCACCCTTCCTCACTTAAATCCAATTCACTTGCAAGTCATGGAATCACCTCCCTGAAGTCAAAGTCCTCTTTGAGAACAAAGAAGAAATAACAACAATCCATGGTTCTTGTTAGCCAGCAGGCTGCCTTAACAGAAAGGAATGCATTTCTAAACCCAATGCTTCTTTAATTTCTTTTCTCTTTGGTTTTCACTAAGTCTGGATTCAATGGTCTCTGTAAGTGATGTTAATTTAAAAAATTGTACCCCACGATGAGAAGGTGACATGAGAAAGTGAATAATGTGACATCTAGTATCTGAATGCCTGAACAGAACATAGGAGACTTGGAATATATATTAAAATATAGACTTGGTAGTGGGTCTCAAGAATCTTTATAAACTTTTCATGTCAGACAAACAATTCATTATTGGAATTCTATCACTATAATCTGAAAAAAATACTAGAGGGTGTTAATGGGTGGCTGAGTTAGAAGATGAGTTTATTTAATCCCATGGTGGCTTCCTGGAAGAGGTAGCTAGAGACCTTAGTCCATTTCTGAAGTTATGCCAAAGTTGCACAATTACTTTAGGAAGATACTAGTATTCCAGAATTGGTGTTTTCATTTCTGATCTATGTTGGAGAAATTGAAGCAAAAAGAGATTAATCTGAAAATCATAGTATGGGTATTCTACAGATTGAAATGACATAGTAGTCTTTTATCTTTACTCTAAAATACAGAAGGCAAATTTTAAAAAGGGAAATGTATTTTCATTTCATTTTCATTTCTTCAGATTCATGAAAATATGACCTTTAAACCCATTTGATTCATGCTAATAGAGTTCACCACTTAAGTCAAAAGAAACTGTTGCAAATCAGAACTAAGGGCTAATTTGTATTTCAAAAGGCAGCAACTGAATGAACAAACATCCTTTTGTACTCAGGACCTTGCTGAGAAATATATATGGCTGTTCTACCATGTGAGGTGGACTTCATTTTAAAAACATGAAAAATGTAATAAAAAGGAAAAAAACTTCCCTGACTTTGAGTTATCTCTTCTCTTAGAATAAAGATGGCCACTACTTTATTTTTTGCAGTTCTCTTAGAATTAATCTTCAGTATTTCTCATAAAGCATTTTTCACCTTGAAATGTTGTATATAACAAAAATACTTAATACCATGATTAACAAGTGCTCAAACATATATGATTTTTTTTTGCTGATACATTCCAGACTCTCTCCTTTTCTTCATACTATCCCCCTTTCTTTCTTTAACTCCTTCTTTCTCACCATCCTCTCCACCCATTCCATCCTCCTTATCCAGCTATGTATGCTAAAGTACGAATAAGGATTTGGGAGCTGACCCCTGCTTTCATTGAAAGAGAGAACTAACTCTCTGGTGAGGAAAGTCACTCACATATTCTTTGCAATTTAATGCCTAGAGAGTTGCTTAGAGAAATTATGTTTTAATCTGGTTTGGACTGAAACCTGAATGTTGTATGCTACATGAAGCCTGGGGAGCTGATGTTTGACACCTCTGGTTTTTAGAGGTTGAGGGAAGAGCCAGGGTTAGGCATGTGTCATAGGAGACCAGAAATAAGTTCTGTCTGGCTTCAAAACCAGCTTTCTACCCATTAAGTTACACTGCTTCTCTATTTCAGAATAGATTTGGTATATTATTTTTCTGGCTAGAAAATACATTTTCTTCTTTTTAAGGTTTTTCTAAATAAGTTTTAATAGGAAGCAAAGCAACTGCTCTCCTGAGAAATAAAATGTTATCTGATAGAATGCCCTGCAGATATTAAAATCATAAAAATGATTCACAAGCCTTCTCACTGTTCAGACTTTGTAATATAATTGTGCTTACTTTTCCCACATGTAAAAGAGCTTGTAAATCCAGCTTTGGGAGACTGCACAGGAAGAAGGTGGTAAATGTATGCAAATCATTACAGAATTGTCTATTTTGGTGTTAGTGACCCAGAAGCATATCAGGCGCTTGACTTACATGTCCCTTGAAATAGGAAAGAGGTGATTTCTAGTTGATTGCAAGGAGGTTCAGAGATATTTCCTTTTTTAAAGTTAATTTTGGTAATAAGTGCTTATTAAACTGAATTTATGTGAGTTTATTATTAAGGTGTCAATGTCCTTTTACTCTTATCACAAAGTTAGCCACAGGGTAATGAATTAGTTGGTCAGAGTCCTTTGCAAATTCTGTTTACTATGTTGTTGAGGGCTTGTGATCTGTTTTAGTGGAGGAAGCACCCTAGAAATTATGGTATTTGGAAGTATTTATCATTTTGGAAATTTACCTAATCTACCTATTACATTCAAGGGCTTTCAAGGCAAAGTAAATTGGGATATAATACAGAAATGGGACAGATTATCTGGAAGATTAAAGAAAATTATCTAATTAATGCCTCACCTGTTCCAGGCATTTGAAATAGTTTTGAAAATAAGAATACTCAGTTAAACACATTGTGTCTTCTTTATTCAAAACTCAAAATTAACCAAAATTTGATCTAAAAAATCAGGGTCACACATAGCTTAGGTTGTTTTGGTTGGAGTCATAAACTCACATAAATTCAGTTCAACAAGCATTTGTTACCAAGATGAACTTTAAAAACTTTAAATCTAGAAATTCTTGACATTTCCAAATTTTTATAGGTAACTTTGAATTAGGTCTGTGATTTCATAGGTGTAGAAATCCTTTTTGCCAATGCAGATAGATACTTGCTCTTTAGCTAAGATGTTTATAGAGTTGCTTAAGTGTGCTAACAGGTGAATGATTTGCCCAGGGTCAGGCAACCAGTACATGTCTGAGAAGGGACAGAAACTTCAGTCTTCCTAGCTCCAAGGACGCCTCTCCTTCTGCCATAACATAAAATGTCTATCCAAATTCTGGTTGCCGAAAAATTATATATGTGTATCCAAGGCTTGATATGATGTTATGATATGTTATCCATGCTTACTTTTAGTATTTGAAAGAGCTATGCAATGATTTATTTGGTAGGGTTCACAGAAATTGAAGGGTACACACAAACAACAAATAATTTATGTTTTGGGAGGAGGGAATAGCATTTTGGATTGACTTCTGATTTAGTCACTGCAGTTTCTTCTAAGGAATATCTTTCTTTGTAGACCAACAATATCTCAGGATCTTTCAGCCTTAGGTGACTGAGAATGTTGAAAAGTCTTGCCCAGGGGTCATAGAGTCATTATGTGACTTGGCCTCCTCTTGACTTCCTGATACAATCCATTATGCCATGGTACAAGTATAATGATAAAAATCAATATATGTTAATGGAAATTATATACCACAATAATCCAGACATTGCCCTCAATAAAGACTTAACTCTATTGAATTTTAAGTAATCAAAAAAAATTACATAACTCATCAAAAGTCTTCACTTGCTGAGTTTCTATGTCTATTTCTTTGATACCCCTCAGGTAATCTAATCACTGAAAAGGCAGAGTATATTACATGTCAAAGATTCTTCAACTATAGATTCAAGGGTGGTCACCTTAAGATTTAATTCCATCCTGGGCCATTGGATCCTTACCTGATTTATTAAGACATTTCTCTAAGTTTGAGGGCAGGGTACAATGAGGTACAAGGGTGACTCACAATAGAAATGATAATGCATACTCTCCCCTCTCTCATCCAAGATATCTAAAGTAAGTGATTTCAAAATGAAAAGCTCTCAGGACAGAGAGTAGTTCAGGGCAGTCAAGGATATAGGATGAAAGCTGTTCTTCATGTTATTGACCTTATAAAAGACTTTCCTGAGTCACTAAGCACAAAAAATACTATTAACTAAAAATTTGCATTGATCTTTATCAAATTTATCCATGGTCTTTTCTATCCTATCTATTCTATCTATTTTTACTTCTGACCATATTGTTGATTAAGATAATTATGAGCACCTACATGCATCAACCACATTCCAATTTCCCTGATTTAATTGCCCGAAGTATTGAAAGGGGGAAATGAAAGATGCTATTTTTTTAAATCACGTCATATCTTCTTCTTGGTTTCCTTTATGCCTCTCCTGAGGGGTAGAGGTTATGGGCTATGGTTCATTAAGGAAAGAACAGAGATTTTATATGACTATGTGACTGACTATAAGAATTTAATGAAGATAGATTACCAAAAGGGGCCTGCATTACATCTCTTCCTGTATACATTAGAACTATCTTTGTGCCTTAGTATTTAGATCATCTCAATATAATTCTCCCTTCAACATTTTCATGGTATTTCTTGGTATTTCTTGGAACATGGAAGTTGCTTATTCTTTCTAATTATTGCTTAAACTATACACAAGACAACTTAGTAATTGAATATCTTTCTCTTTACAAAGATTTACTATGAATTTTTCTCCCAGTTTTGTATAATGACTCAAATAGTCACAAATAATCATTTGTGAATTGTCTCTGGGTAACTAAAAGTATCAATTTTTTTCTTGTTTCCACTTCAATTTTTTTTTCCTTGTCTGTTGTCTTTTCCTCCATCGGGAAAAAGCAAAATAGAAATTTCCTGAGCTATCAGAGAGGTTGTGCCTTGGTAACTAGAGAAACAGTGTCCACTGCTGGCAAATCAGATAATTGCACCATATTTTTACAGCTATGGAACAGAAGAGGAATAGCAATGAATCCTTAGGGCCTAAGTGTTTTCTAGTTGAAGTTTTGAGGCTCACATCGGAAAAGAAAATCAGTGTTACTGCTGGCTTGGTGTAATCATTCTTACAGGTACCCCTAAGACTTCCGAAAGTTGCAGCATGGTATCATGATGTGGCTCCCAGGATCAATGATGTTTAAAAAAAAAAAATTGTACAGGACTAATCGGCCAACAAATCAAACAACATAATTTTTCTCCTTTTTTAAAAATGAATCCCTAGAGTTTAATAGGACCTGGCATACATTAGGTACTTAATAAATGTCTATCATAATCAAAAAAGCAAAAATATTTAGTTCTTTTCATCAAATAAACAATAAACAGTAGTTCTATACTAGAAAACAAACTCGAATAATTCACATGTCTTGTCATTTTGGGGTCATTAAATATTATTTTTAGGAAAAAAATTTGCCCATACTTATTCTCTTTAGAATTGGAGGAACAGTATTCAAGTTAAAGTAATGAGACTTTTGCTTTTTTTTTAATTTTTGAAATTCCCTCTATTTTATTTTTGTTCCTCTTGTTTATTTATTTATTTATTTTTGCTTGTTTTTTTTTTGAGGGGCAATTGGGGTTAAGTGACTTGCTCAAGGTCACACAGCTAGTGAGTATGTCAAGTGTATGAGGTCGAATTTGAACTCAGGTCCTCCTGACTCCAGGGCCAGTGCTCTATTCACTGCGCCTCCTAGCTGCCCCCCTCTTGTTTATTTTTAAAATGTTTAAAGAAAAATCACCATAAACTATTTTTGAAAAAGTGTTTTGTCATTCAAGTGTTATATAAAAGATAAAAGCCTCACTAAAATGAATATTTTTTTCTGAAGTTGTCATAAGGCAAGGCATTTAATTCCTTTGAAATGGAAATAATATTTAGCTTTCAAAGCCAGAAACAGGAATGAGAAGACTCAGCAAATTTTAATGGTAAAAAGGCTTAAAGCAACAAAGGGTGAGTTTCTTTCCCTTTTTAGAGTATCATTGAAACAGGGTATATGTAGTTAAGTTTTACAACTTTCTGGCAGAATGTATTATATAAATTTGAAAGAAAAGGAGGATCCTACAAAATAATTTAGATCATAGTCAAATGCGTACTTGCTAGGATGTGAAAAATGTAGCTACTAGGAGAAAGCAATGTAGTTTGAATACAGAGCTGGCAAGCTTCAGATAAATTTGGCCTTACTAGCTAGACAAGTCACACAGCTTCTGCCTGACTCAGTTTCCTCAAATGTAAACTTTCACTAATAATAGCACTTATCTCTCAGCGTGATTATGAGGATCAAGGGATATGATAATTGTAAAGTGCTTAGCACAATACCTGCATATAGGAAATAACTAATAAATGCTTATTAATTTCATTTTCTTCCCTTCTTTCCTCCCTCCCAACTCCTTTCCTTCTCTCTCCCCCCCCCATCATTTCATTCCTCCCTCCTTTCTTCCTCCATTGCTCATTTCCTTCCTCCCTCTCTCCCTCTTTTCTTCCTCCTCTCTTGGCTTCCTTCCTTCCTTTCTTACCTTCTTCCTCTCTGTCTCCCTTTCCTCCTTCTTTTCTCCCTTCCTTCCATCCCTTTCTTGAGAAAGGTAGGAAGTCCTGGCTTCAAGTTTCACCACTTAAACATACTCTGCTAGAGTCCCAACTTCTACAAAAAAAGTCTCTTTTAGTTGTCCTTAGTCTTAGTGCCTTTTTTCTGAAATTAGCCCCATTTTATTCTGTTTATACCCTGTTTATAATAGTTGTTCGCATTCTGTCTCCTCTATTTGACTGAGTTCCTTGATAGCAGGAAGTGATTGTTATTGTTCATCATGGTTTTCTTTTCTTTTTCTTTTTACATTTTTTAAAATTTCCACAAAGTGCACAAACATGCTTATTGATTGACATACTGACGGTGTAACCCTGAACAAATCCCTTAGCCTCCTGACTTTCTAGGCAATTCTAAGAGTACAAGTTGCTTAGTAGGTACCTATCTTCATCAGAAGAGGAAATAACTCATTAGGAGCTCCTTAACCCAAGGAAATCACAAGTTCAGTCCCTATACTTTAATAGTTTGAGCTTTCAGAATGGGCTAGTTTCCATTAGAATAAATGGCAAAAGTAAGACATAATTATGAAGATCTAAAAATTATATGAAATCATAGAGAGAGATAGGTATAGGGCTTCCAATCTTATAATCTTAAAGAAATTATGCTCTTTGATGCCTCCTAATATTCCCTATCTTCTCTTCTCCTATTTAGATCTAATTGATCAATAGGCAACATTTCAAAGGTCTCATGCATGGTGAACTTTTTCAGAATGTTGGAAGCTCTTTAACCACAAATTCTGGATCTGACTTCATTTTGAAATCTTGTAATTTCAGACAAAAAAGCATCGATAAATGAATCTGTTTTGTTGGTCATTCCTCTGTCATAATTTTTGTATTTAAAAAAAGAAAGAAAATAGGCAATAAAGTTCTTCATATCTGAGAATCCTGTATTGTTCCATTCATAAATGGAGAAACTCAGTTTATTTAGTATTAAATGACATCAGGCCTCACACTATAAAAATGATAAGGGGAAGAACTAGAACTGGTTTTAGAACCTAAAGTTTCCCTGTAGATCTACTATTATGATCTCTAATAAACACTAAAAGACTGGAAGAAATAAGGTTTTCTACTCCTTGAGAACCAAAGAGAACCTGACATTTCCCCAGCAGCACTTATTTGTGCAAAACTAACTGATTAAGCATTGTATTTCTCAGCTTTTGAGCTTTACTTTAGAAAAGGATCAGGTTAATGGCTAGCAGCACCACCTGCCGGTCAAACAAAGATGAGTTGAAGAAACTAGGAATATTTAGCTGACTCTAGATCAAAGAACACTTAGCAAAGAAGTTATAGCCGTCTTTAAGTATTTGAAAGCTGTCATAAGAAAGAAGAATTAAATCTATTTTTACTGGCCACAGGGAACAGAGCTCAGAGAAGTGCATAATTTTTTTTTAAGTCAATTTGTGCTTACCAGAAAGAAAACTTCCCAATATTTAGAACTAATAAAACATGGTAACAGTTTTGTTGGGGAACATGTAACTCCTAATCTTTGGAGTTATCTAAGCAAAGTCTGGAATGATAGTATTTGTCAACAGCATTGTAGGGGTGATTTCTAATTAGGTATGTCTTGGATTAGATGACTAAATTATCTCTGCAGTCTCTTCTACTTCTAAGTTTCTATAATTCCTAATGCTTCAACAAGTCTTGGGAAATACCTGATGTCTTAATGCCAGATAGAAGGAGAGTATCTAAAATGCACCAATGTGTATTGAGGTCCTGTCTATATCATCTAAATCTTGACAGACAAGGCATGTGGAAAAAATGAGGAAGAAGGTTCTGTATATACCATAAGTACTGATTTATTTCAGCATTTCCTTTGCCTTGGAAATGTGTATATTTTCTCTCTCCCAGGTAGAGTGTAAGCCCCTTGAGAGAAGGAGCTCTCTTTTCCTCTTTATATTGACAGCATTTAGCACATGCTTGACACGTAGTAACCATGTAATAAATGATTTTTCATTCAAGCCATCTAGAATCTTGTTTCAAATGCTATTGACTCACAGAATTGCACATCTAAGGGAGTCAAAACATTTGTAATTTTAAAATAAAAATAGAAAGATAGATCAAAATATCCCTCCAGCAGTAGCACATGGTAAATGAAGTGTCTTTTTGCTCACTAGGGTCTGAGGCAGGGTTTGTTCATTTTAGGTCTTCCTGACTTTCAGTTCAGGGTTCTCTCCAATATTCTTTTGACTATGAGGAGGATAACAAAGTGCAGTGATCCTTAGGGAACTGTAGCAAAGCAGAGAGAGTAACACATTTTGATGAGACAAGAGTCTTTCAGTTTTGAGGTCCCCTTGTTGATTAAAAATGAATCACCATCCCAATACAACAAAATATTTTTCCAAACACTTCTTACATGTTCCATGACTCCTTCGCTTTCAGTGTCTCAGCTAGAACCATGTTTCATACTTCAATGAAAAAAAATCAAGGCCCCTATCCCTGAGAGCTCCCTCTTTTCCAAAGATGGCTCAGATGTCTACCACTGTTATTTCCTATTTCTCTATCTCACACAATGAAGTTGTCTTCCACAAAGTAAACCCCTCTACATCCAAAAGTGATCCCATTTCATCCTGTTTTTCCAGAATATTGTTCCTTCTATCTTTCTCATTCTCACTCACCTTCAATTTCCCCCATCCAACTAGCTACTTCTCTGCTGCCTCCAAACATGTCTATGTCTCCCCCATACTCAAAAAACCCTCCCTTGATCCATCCATCTCACCAGATATTATCTTATATTCCCTCTCCTTTTTTTGTGGTTAAATTAATAGAAAAAGCTATCTACACTAAGTAAT
Organism: Pseudochirops corinnae; assembly: GCA_028646515.1. Lineage (NCBI taxonomy): Eukaryota > Metazoa > Chordata > Mammalia > Diprotodontia > Pseudocheiridae > Pseudochirops > Pseudochirops corinnae. The sequence goes on from CM053591.1 coordinate 85,916,813, forward strand.
TCCATTTCTCACTCTCTTCTTAAGTCTCTGCAGTCTGGTTCCAATCTCATCATTCAACTGAAACTGTTTTTTCCAAAGTTACCAATGATAGGTTAATTGCCAAATCATTTTGGCCTTTTTTTCAGTACTTACACTTTTTGACTTCTGTGCAGCCTTTGTTAGGGTAAATCACTCTCTTCCTTCATACTCACTTTTCTCTAGTTTTTTGTAACACTCTTCTCTCTTGTTTCTCTTCCTACCCATCTGACCACTCCTTCTCAATCTTCTTTGCTGGATCTTTGTCTAGGTCTTGCCCACTAAGTGCAGGTATCCTCCAAAGCTCTATCCTAAGTCCTTCCCCACCCTTTTCTATTGTTTTCTTTTTTGGTTGGTGGTCTTATCAGTTCCCCTGGATTCAATTCTTCTGACACTGACACCATCCTACGGCACTCTTCTATCCCCTCATGTCTGAATTATTGTAGTAGCCTTCAGGTTTGTCTCCCATCCTTATGTCTTTACCCACACTTCCATCTTCAACCTGGCTGTTGAATTAATCTTCCTTCAGAGTATGTCTGACCAAGTCGCATTTTATTCTGTAAATTCCAGTGATTCTCAATTGCCTCCAGGATCAAATATGACATCCTCTGTCTTTTAAAGTTCTTCATAACCTGACCTCTTCCTAGGTTTCCAGTCTTCATACACCTCCCATCCTTCCATATATTTTATGACTAGTTAGCTTGTTCTTTTGGTGGTTTATACCACATGATATTCATTCTCCAAAATCCATTCACTGTGCCTGGAATTTTCTTCCTCCCTCCTATGTCCTTCCTTTAATGCTTTCTTTCAAATCTCGGCTAAAACCGCACTTTTTACTAGAGGCCTTTCAAGGTGCCCCTTAGTGCTAGCTAAGCCTCCCCTCTAATATTCCAATTTGTCCTGAAAATACCTTGTTTGTGCATAGTTGTTTGCATGCTTTCTCTCCATTAAGCTGCAAGCAACTTGAGAACTCCTTGTATTTTTTTTTTTACCTTCCCTCCCCCCCCTTCTTTAGGACTTCGCACATGCTTAACACATAATAGATATTTAATGCTTTTGGACTTGACCTTAAGCAATACAAGTCTCTTTTCCTAAGGCCATGCAGCTACCATCCCCTGCTGCTTTTCACTTTCTGCCCAGTCACCTCTTTTCCTGAAGTTTGTAAAGCAAGGGAATCCATCTTTCTAAAACTAGCTGAATTCTGCATCTAGCCCTATCCTAACACAAAAAAAGATGAGTGAATGAATTATTCTAAATGAGTCAACTGCTGTCTTATTAATTTATTAGCTTTTCCAAAACCCATTAGATTTGATATGATCATTGCATTTTTATCCTACTATCAATTCAGTTGTGTTGTGGTACATTAGGTTGCAAAATTGATCTGATTTTATGATAATAGGAGCAGTGATTCTATAAAATTCTTTTGTAAAGTTCTTTTTATTAAGTTCCTGTTAGTATAATTTGTTTGGATAGACTTGTGTTTCTCCTTTCACAGTGTAAAACAATGCATATCTGGGTGAAGACTTGTGGCTTACCCATAGTGATCTGTTAAAGGATTTCCTAAAACTAAAATTTCTTCATTTTGTTTGCTCAATTTTTTTTCTTTCCAAACTTCTGCTAAAATTTGTCTAATTTTGTTCATCTCCCAAGAATGAATCAGAATAAACCTGAAAATACTGGATGCTGATCAGAGCATTATACATCAAAGAATTCTCAGAGAAAGAAAGAAAATTTAGAGTAGTAATACCTTATTGAACAGATGTTCTCATTTAGAGCTCTCTTTCAAACTCTGTGCATGTGCATGAATTCTTGGTCAAGTACCCACATGATACAACTCAAATATTGGTTCATCTTTTGACTTTCAGTTGCCTATACACAAAGTGCACATAAGAATTCTTTGTCTATATTATTTGAATTTGGAGAATTAATAGCTGAAATTGAATCTTTCCTGCTTTTATTTTACAAGTTTATGGGTTTGATAAAGTCGGGCCTATATTAACCATTTGCAATTTTTATTAGTTATGTGCCTTTGAAGAGGAAGTCCTATAAATCATTTTAAACAGCAACTCTTACAGCCATACTAGCTTCATCGTAACTACAAGGGCATAATCTACTGTGCCTACAATTTTAGAAAAATATTTAAATCCCATTTTTTTGTTTGTTTTCTGGAGGAAACAGCAGCCTTTCATTCATTTCTCACTTGGTTACATTGTTCTGGATCTCGCCATCATACCCCAGGAATCTCATTATTGTGAAAGATCATTTCAGTTCTAGAACTCACACCATATCAATACCGTCCTTCCTGAGAACCTTCCTCTGGTTGAAAAGGAGGGAGTGGGACAGCTCTTCCAAGAACTTGTATTTAAGGAAGGTACTGAGGCTAGCTATCTCTTTAATTTCTTTGCTCCTGTGATCTTCTGAATTATGTCATCAGTCAGTGGGTTACTTTCCTCCATCCTTTCAAATTCCTTTTATTTGTTGCCTTCTCCCATTAGATTGTAAGCTCCCTAAAGACAAGGAATATCTTCCTTTTTAATTTTTAAAAATATTCCCAGCATTTAGCAACATATCTGGTACATAGCAGGTACTTAATAAATGTTTATTGATGAAGTTATTCTCTGTTAAGAGTGGTACTGTGAGTAGTCAAAGTAGGTTTTTTTTGTGTGGTTTAAGAACCAAAAATAGTTTCTTTCATTGGTCTCCAGTAGTTTCAGAAATTAGATTCAATCCTTTTGAACTAAGGCAGAGTACACAGAAATTCTTTTATTAAAATATCTTAGTAGGGTAACACAGCCAGTAATATCTGAAAATAATTTAGTTTATCAGTTTGGCTGGTGAAATAAGAGACAAGGAAACTTTGGAATGAGCAAAGAATATGAAAAGAAGAGCAAAAATGCCCTGGGCATCTCATAGAATTTTAGAATATTAGAAATAGATGTATCCTAGAAGTCATCTACAACTCCTCAAAGAGCGGGATCTAACCCAACACTCTCAAAGAGCCTGATTTCCTTAAATAATAGAATCATAAGGTCTTGGAATTAGAAGAGATCTCAGAAATCATGAAGCCTAGAGAATGAAATTTTAACCAGAGACTTCAGGGTTCAAGTCCTCAAGAAGACCCAATGAGGTATGGTAGTGGGGTTCTTGGGAAATCAATGGGCAACGTAAGAGCCCTGAGAGTGTAATAGAAGTGTCATTGGTAGGACAAAAGTAGTGTCAAAGATGATTGTTAATAAATTTATAATTTTGTCTAGGATTGTTCATGTCCTTGCCATTTTGTTATTACCTATTACATTTTGCTGGGATGTCTCTTAGGGTATACCTCCATTTTCTTGCCATTGTCTTGGCTTACTCATTGTTCCTAGTGGTCTCACATCTATATTTCAGCTTGGGAGATTTTTTTTTTTAATGTGATAGCAGTTTGTACAACTAAATAACCCTTTCTGTAAAGTTGATTTTTCAAGATAGAATAGATATAGGTAGTCTTCAAAAACATCTTTGCCAGGAGGACCTTAGAGTTGCATGTTTAAGTCAATGTGCCCTTTTTACTTTGATGGATTCAGGAAGATTATACTTTTTATTTCAACCTGAATATAAGAATGTCTAAAAATATTTCACTATCTCTGTAGTCACCTTCTAAACAAACAGCAAGAGAGTGTATAAAGATGAAAAATTTTTATATATAGCACTTTAAGGTTTGTAAAATGTTTATCTCATTTGAATCTTAGAACAACTCTGTTAAGTAGTTACTACAAGAATCGTCAGTTCCATTTTACAGATGAGAGTGTTGTATATAGTGGCAGTGTGTGTTATGAAAAGGAGGTGGGGAAGGACTGAAAGATTTACTAAAGGAGGGGTGGGGTGTGTTGTATATTGGAACTGGGACATTATCATTTGGCTTTTGTGGGTTATATGTCTCTCTGTTGTGTCTTGAAGATTAAATTCCTCATATTAGGAAAGTAAGTAGTCTACTTTCAAGCCTCTGCTCTGCATTTATTTGTTAAAGTAAGATATTCAACTTTGAAGATTACTGACTTGAGCAATATAGTCTTTCCATTATCAGTGAAGAATCAAATGAAAGGAACAAAATTCAAAACAATTTTTGATGTTTCCTTATCTTCTCTTTACTTCATGGGTATTAGAAATGTTGTCACTTGAGAATATTAGTTGAACAAGGTTCATGGAATTACAGTTTCATGCTCTGTCAAATGTTAACATTGCAGAAGGAAGTTAATTGTGTAACAGAATCTGATTTCTTCGCAGTGGCATTTTACTTGTGAACTAAAATGAATTTAATATGGAAACAATAATCTCACTTACAGTAGTTTTAAATTACTTGAAAATATTTTAAAATTACAGTCAAGCTATGTACAATTTCAGTCTGAAAGAATTCAGAGAAGGAAGCATGACAGTAAATAGAGACCCTGTCTTGGAGACTGAAAGACAAGATTCAAGGAAGGTAATAAGCATTTCTACAGCACCTACTTTGTACCAGGCACTGTCCTAAATGCTTTAGAAATATTCTCTCATTTGATCCTGACAAAAAGCCCTAAAAGTACTTTTTGTAGATGAGGAAATGGAAGCAAAAAAAAAAAAAAGGATTTAGTGTCTTGCCCAGAGTCACACAGCTAGGAGCTCTCTGAGATTGTATTTGAACTCAGGTCTTTCTGGTTTCAGGTACAGCTCTCTACTCTTTGTGTCACCTAGCTGCTTCAGTTTGGGGTCCCACTAATGACACATGCTAGTTATATGATCCTGGGAAAAGTAATTAAAATTTGCAGTGTTCCTAAGGAGCTCCCTCATTAGAGAAGTTTATAAATTGCATTGGTAGAAGAAATTTTCTCCTTAGAAGTTCTTAACAACAATGAAAATTACATTCCAGACCAAAATGAATGAATGAATGAATGAATGAATGAATGAATAAAGAAATAAATAAGTAAATAAAACAATCAGAAATATAGCATAAAGACTCTAAGTAAGCATTACTTATTGTAACTGATATGTTTTCCGTTATGTGTGGGGATTTTTTTCTCTACTGAGGACTAAAGGAATAGGAGAAAAATACATTTGGGACCACTTATGAATAAATAACTTTCCAAAATTTTTAGATTTTTATTTGACTTTTAAACAAAAGAATCTAAAACTTGTCCATTTAACTGTACTTTTATGAAGTAGGAAAGGAAATGTATGTTTTGTGAATAAAACAACCATAAAATATACTTTATCCTATAATCAGTTAAGAGAGAGAAACAATGGAGAGAAATTTAGAAAATAAGATTTAGAGAAATGAGTAAAGAAAGAGAATGAAGATTAGAGAATCTGGGAGATGCAGAGCAAGAAGAACTAGGGAAAAATAGAGGGAAATGAAAAGAGAGGAAAGAGAAGGGCAGAGAAAGATAGGCACAGAGAAATGCCAAAAGAGAGACAGTAATTGCTATCTACATGTTGACTGATTGACTTGTAGGTTTATAGATAGAGAGACAGATAGATATGTAGGTTGATGGATAATAAATCACTTACCTATATCTCTATATCTAATAGCCTAGATACTCCCAAAGGTCTTGACTAAAATATCCCTCATACTCAAAAGCCTCAAATAGCCACCTTCAAAAGCCCCTACTTTCCTGGAGGTACCTAACCTCAATTCTGTGTGTCAGGGCCACAAATCCTGTCTCCTTAGTTGTTTTCTGAGATCACATACTTGTTTTTACTCTCAAACCAACCTGAATCTCTTGCACACCTGATGTGTTTACCCCTTACCTTTCTTTACCCTATCCTTAGGAGATTGGTGGTCCTTATAAAGTCTACTGGAACCATTTTTACCTCCACTTACCTTGCACCACCACCAAAACTTTCCTTCAGGCAATTTGTCAAAGCTCTTATGTCCTTTTCTAAAGTGTTTCCAAATGAATTGGATATTGGGAATAAGGTCTTACCTCAGAAATTTTTCAAATATTAATTAGAAAAGTTTATTTGAAATAGTTTTAGTAACATGACAATATAAGTGGTAAAAGTTAGGAAGGGTGGAAGACTCACGTGTACAGAAGATTTCCTCAGAACAAACTGAAATTAAGCCAAAGGTTGACTGGAATCTTCCCTCCCACTCCCCTTCCTCTTATAGCAATCTGTGGAGGAGCCAAGTAGTAAGGGTCTACTTTCTCTTTTTAAGAAAATCTAATGGGTTTCAATGACTGGGCTAAGCTGGCTGCCCTGCACACACACACACACACACACACACACACACACACACACTCACACTCACACACTCACACACACACACACACACCTGTATTTATATATATGTATGCATGTTTATGTATGTATATGTGTGTATGTGTCTGAAAAGGACTTCACTCTTGCTCTCCATAGAATTCATATAGCATTGTACTCTATATCAATTCCATATAGAAGAATGGACATTATATTTTAATTGGAGACCTCAGATCTCTTTCTCAGAGAAAACAATTCTTTTTAGGGAAGCACTCCCTTGTCTACACAGTATCAGAGATGCTGTCATAAACACACTTTCATTTCATTTCTGAGGTCATATTTGAATTGTGTCCTGTATGTACTCCCCCTCATGTTGACAAATATTTTTTCATCATCATCACCATCATTATCAGATAAGATGACCTTTGGGGTCTTCGGGATAAGAATCAAGGATAAGAATGCAATTTTACCTCACTTACTTGACAATTTAGGCTAAAGCTGTTCTTGTCAGGAAACCTTATGAAAGCTATATCTTCTTTCTTTGTGGATTAGGGCCCTCAGAGACAAAGAAAAAGAGACTAAAATTCAAGTTTATAGCCCAGTTTTAGGAGTTGACTAAGACAGCAGTCAAAATCTATTACTATGGGGTATGGGGGGTGGTAATAATAGAATTAGTTCAGATTTTTTTTTCTAATTAGAACAAATGCTTTACAAGACCAGTCTTTGTGACAAAGAAAATGTACTGTAGACTTGACCAAAGGAGATATATTTTTTAATTGGATACGTACTTAATTTTTAAATTAATTGATTGATTTTTTAGTTTTCAACACTCACTTGTATAAGATTTTGAGTTCTAAATTATTCCCCCTCCCAAAGATGGCATCCAGTCTGATATAGGCTATGCATGTATGATCATATTAAACATATTTCCACATTAATCATGTTGTGAAAGAAGAATCAGTACAGAAGGGAAAACCCATGAGAAAGAAAAAAACGCTTAAAAAAAACAGCAAAAGAAGGAGAAAATAGTATGCTTTGATCTGCATTCAGACTCCATAGTTCTTTCTCTGACTGTGGTAAGCATTTCCATAAACTATTCCCTGCTCTCCTAATCTGCTTATAGTTTCACCCTATATGTCTAAATCAATGACACCACACTGAATCAATGTACACTTTATATACACCACTGGATCAAGAGATCCTTTACATCTGAGCAGTCAGGGCTCTGAACATAATGGCTACTCAGAGTCTCAACCAGGAATCAAATGATCCTTCATATCAACTCATAGTATATACATATATATATATATATATATATATATATATATGACTCTGTACCTAATCGACTTGGTACCAAAAGTTATGGAAGCCTTCCTACAAGCAAGTCTCCCCCAAGCAAGCTCCTCCTTTGTCAAGTCCCTCTCCCAATGAGCTAATGGGCAGGAAAGATCTTATTGTCCCATTAACATTATAGCTAGCTAGCTAGCACAAGGAAAAGAGGAATCTAATTGGTTAACAAGATTCCCAGCTTTGCAATGAAGCATGTAGAATTCTCTTTTACTATATGCTGTTCTTTCCCCCCACCCCCCTTCAGCATCATTCTTTTTATACTCTGGATCTCTAATCCACTCCTTCATAATCTCCAGAAGAGCTGACCCATAGCAACTTATTTGCTTGAGAATCATAAAAAGTGATAGGTAAGAAGGGATCTTAGAGACCATCCTCCTGCTTTTTCTAGATAATAAAACTAAAGTTCAAAAGATTAAGTAACTTGGCCCTGGTAATAGAATTAGTTCATAGAAGGAGCCAAGACTAAATTCCCAACACATGCTCTTTCTAGCATTCATCTAGCATTTGAAACATTTTAATGTTTCAAAAATATTTGTACTTTGACTCAGTTGGTCTTATTTAGACCACATTTCAACAAAATAGCAAATATAAAAAGCTTTCCGTTTCCTTTTGGAATGCCAGTGCTTTAATACATAACAAACTTTTAAATTTCTATAATACTTTATAATTGTGTAACATATTTGCAGACATCCATAAGTTTAAGTTTTTAACTATATCTAATAGGTTATTATCAACATGTGCTTGGAGATTGTTAAAATTTGAACTTCGATATTTCAAATAATTGGGGTGGAAGAGACAAACTGTACAGGCTATACAATCAGGGAAAATTGGGCTTCTTCAGTATAGGAAAAATGAGCTTACATCTCAATATTCATATTGAGTTACAAAAAGCAGTCATATTATCCACTTGGACAATAATCCAGGCACCTTTCAGTATAAAAGAGTAATGGTAGGACAGGGACATGTCATTGCAATTTTTCTATCTCAACTTCAGCCAAAAAAAAAAGATGAGATAATAATGATAGGAACAATAATAATACACTGCTAAACCACAGAGAGGAGGAAACACTTTCCCTAGCCCTTTCCCCTTGAAGGTTATGCCTACTTCATTCAGAGTATCATTAACTGGCATTAATAAACCCTGATTGGTACCTTTCCCAATCATGTACAATGTGGGTTGCTATCATCACTCTGTTTCCTGAAGAATTCTCTGGGGAGGATGCTTAACTCACATGCTATTCAGGTATTTTGGGAACAGGGCTGCTATGCTCCTGAGAGGATTAGAGAGAAGGAATTAATTCAGCTCTGCATATATTCATGAAGGGTTTTGCTCTGTGGATTTATAATCTGCCTTTATTGGACCAGATAACAGAATTGAATAAAACTAGCATTAGAAATTAGAAAATATGTAAGATGAAAATCAGGCATATTGAGTCTAGGCAAAGCAAACTTCATCTAAAGGTGTCTCTAAATGAAGAAAGTACATTCTGCAAAAAATCCATCCTTCCTTCTCTGCCCCTCCCCCCACTTTATGATTTCTGCATAACTACAAGGAATTAGAAAATCTGTTTTACTAATCAGAAAGTTTAATATCAAATCCTTTACTAGTAATGCACTAAATTGTTTACGTTAGAAGTGTGCAAAAGGTGCTTTAAGATGGAACTAATACACTTTCTAGGGTTATGAGGGAGACAGTGAAGAGAGAGACATGACAGCTATTAATGACAATGTGGCAACAGGTCTTTGTTCTAAAATACTGACTGTGGTGGGAGTAGAATAGGTGGGGAGGCTCATTTCCTCTTTGTAGAATGCACTGCATCACTCTACCCCATAGTGTTTCACTAACCCATACAACCTTGTGACAAAATATCCTTAGTCCTCCTCCTCAAGGTCCCAGGGGTGTTACACTCTTCAACTAGGGTTTATCTGCCTGTCTAGCCCTTCTGGTTTTGAAACCTGAACTGTCTACAGGATAGGCCCTCTCCTAACACAGATGGACATATAGTGTAATTTTTCTCTGTTGCTGTTCTCCCAACCTACTACTGAATTTTCCCCAGGTGAAAAAAATTCTAAGTTATGTCTCTGGAAGGGAGAAATAATTCCAAGTAGAACATCTCTTTTGCCACAAGAATTGAACATGATGTAAATTTCTATTTTTTTTTATTTTTTTCTTCCCTTTGGGGAGGGAAGGGAAAAAAAGGAAAAGAAAGAAATTTACATGATAAGTTTATTATATATTTAAAAGTAATAAGAAATTGAGTGGTATAGCAGAAGAGATTAGGTACAGGTTACATTATAGTAAATGATCATAGTAATCTAGTATATTATAAACCCAAAGATCTAAGCTTTTAGAACAAAAACTCATTATTTCACAAAAAACTACTGGGAAAACTGGAAAACAGTATGGCAGAAATTTGTTATACAGCCACACTCTTTACCAAGATAAGGTCAAAATGGGTAACATGATTTATCCATAAAGGGGGATATTGTAAGCAAATTAAGAGAGCATAGAATAGTTTATCTATCAGATATATGGATAAGGGAAGAATTTAGGACCAAAGTAAAATACATAATTTTGATGACATAAAATTTGAAAGTTTTTTTGCACAAACAAACCAATATAGCTAAAATTATAAGGAAAGCAGAAAAGTGGGGAAAAAAATTTTGCGAGTATCTCTGATAAAGGCCTTATTTCTCAAATATATAGAGAACTGAGTAAATGTTATAAAGATACAAGTCATTCCCCAATTGATAGTCAAAGGATAGAAACGGGCAGTTTTTAGACAAAAAAAATCAAATCTATAGTCCTATGAAAAAATACTCTAAATCATTATTAATTAGAGACATACAGACTTTAAAAACCCTGAGGTACCACCTCACACCTATCAGATTGGCTAATATGACAAAAAAGGAAAATGTTAGATATTGGAGGGGATATAGAAAAACTGCGACAGTAATGCATTGTTGGTGGAGTCGCAAACTTATCCAACCATTCTGGAGAGAAATTTGCAGCTATATCCAAAGGCCTATAAAACTTTGCATACCCTTTGATTCAGCAATACCACTTTTAAGTCTATATCCCAAAGACATCCAGATGAAAGAGAAAAGGACCTATTTGTACAAAAATTTTTATAGCAGTTCCTTTTTTGTGGTGGCTAAGAATAGGAAATCAAAGGAACGTCCATCAATTGGGGAATGGCTAAACAAGCTATGGTACATGATTGTAATGGAATATTATTGTGCTATAAGAAATGACAAGCAAATGATTTCAGAAAAACCTGGAAATACTTACATGAACTGATGCATGGTGAAGTGAAAAAAACCAGGAGAACATTGTAGAGTAATAGCAATATTGCATTTCCATTCTCAGCAATACAATGATCCATGGCAATCCTAAAGGACTCATGATGAAGCATATTATCTGTCTCCAGAGAAAGAACTATTATTTAAATACAGAGTGAAGCATGCTATTTTCACTTTTTGTCTTCCATTTTTTTCTTTTATTTGAATCTTCTTGCATAAAATGACTAATATGGAAATGTTATACATACTTGCATGTGTATAACCTACATCTGATTGCTTACTGGCTCATGGAGGAGGAAGGGGAGGGATAAAATTTGGAAATCAAAACCTTAAATAAAAATATTTAAAAATTATTTCAAAAAACCAGCAAGTTGTATGTAATAGATTTGCAGTTTCATGTGAAATCAACTTTTTATTATAATATGTTATAGAAATGCTTATTTTATTAAATAAATTAAAAATAAAATATTTTTTTAAAAGTGAATTAAACAAGAGTATCTAAGAGCCTCAGAACAGTAATATAATCATTAAAGATGATTAAAATAAATAATATTAAAATATACTACCACCCACTAATAATAATATTCCTTATATTTTCTCTAGTGTTTCTTAATTGCTTGTGTATCATCACTCTT
>CM053591.1:85928825-85975056 GCA_028646515.1 Pseudochirops corinnae
CTAAAACCACTAAATATATTTTAATTTTCTATCAAAATAAAGAAGTATTTACCCAAAGACTCATAACATTGTATTTAAAATTATAGTCTCATCTATTGAATATATATGTGTTTATGCATGTATATGTATTGTGTGTATGTATATTTGTTCTGTTTCTAAAAACAGGTCTTTACACAGTTGTTAGAAAGGTATATGAAAATGTGTGTATGTGTATACACATACAACACACATAATTTTTAATATTTAGATATAAATTATCTTATGAGAGGAGAAATATTTTTAAGTTGTGTGACTTTGTGCATTTTAGGAATGAAATGATATATTTATTCTATTATCTGTTTACACTGTTACATAAAAATACCTTCTTATATTCTTCCCAAGTCTATTCTTCATAGCAACCCTTTGAGACAAGTAGTTCAAATTTAATTATTACCATTCCCTAGAAAAGGATACTAAAATTCAGAGTGTTTTAGGTTCTATGTATGTATTTCTAAGCAAAAGAGAGAAAATTCAGATTGTTTTCATGTCCTGCTTCCTATGGAAGGTATTGGTCTTAAAGAAAAGATGACTTCCATGTCTATTGAAATCAGCCTAATGCAGAAGAAGGAATATTGGCTTTAAAATTAGAAGGTATGGTTCCACTATTCAGTTCTGTCCCTCACTACTCGTGTGACTTAACTTGGACTTCAGAATTTTTATCTCTAAAATGAGGATGTTGGAATAGAGGTTCTTTTCATCTCTGATACTGTCATCCATCCATTTCCCCCAGTAGTCATGGTGACTTGCGCAGATCTGATTTTTTTGTTTGTGTGTTTTTATTGTTTTCTTTTAAGACCAAGAACAGGTATTAATAATATACTTTTTTGAGTTGTAGTAGAGTCTTTGAATTTGAGTAGTGAAAATGTCATTAACCTACACAGTGATGGGAAACATTAAGGGTAGCTGAATTAACATACTAATCAACTGGACAGTCAAATTCTTTTCAAATAGCATTGTTGCATTAGTCTACTTTTCAGATATTTGTTTCGATTTTATTGACCACATATTAAGCATATATGCCAATATTTGCCTCCTTTTTGCAAATAATTCCATGTTTGTAATTTTTTAAATTAATAAGAAAATAATTTTTTAAAAAAACATGTTATTGCATATCTCATTTTTTCCTACATAATATAAGGTTTTTCCATGTCTATGAATTTATTTAGAAAATAAATCAATATAAAAGTGGTAAATTGATAAATATTTCCTTATTTGATATCTTCTACACACACTGATGTCACTAATGGGCACATAGCCATAGTGTTTAGGTTTCTCTGTATTATTTTTAAAGCAAGCAGAAATTGAGTTTCTTTTTTCAAAAGCTACCTATTCTCTATGATGTTGATCACTACTTAGTGATCTATTTGGGGTATCTATTTAGATGCCCAATTGTTTGTTATATTGAATTGGCTACATAAAACCAAATCTGCTTCTGCTCATTGTGACAGTGAAACAGCATATCATCAGTTGTTATGAGAAAGGAAAAGTGACAGTTGCCTTTCGCAATGTGTTTATATAAGGAAAATAGAGTACCTCTCTATCTTTGAAATAAATAGGAAAAAAAGAGTAGTAAAAAAACAACAGTCACTGCTATGGCTGATAGTTTGGTCACAACAGAGAATTTAAAACACATTTGTTTTAGCTTCTGTAATTAAAGCAAAATAAGAAAAATTTTAAACAATTCTCAAAGAATCAGCCAGTTCCCCTCACTCTGACTTGGGAATGCATTTCACAACTGTCTGAGACTATCTCTATTGAAGTATTCATGTTTGCACTTTAATATACCTGTTGCTAGTGGACTGTTCATTGAGAAGCAGAATTGATAGATATGCAGAAATTCAGCTGAATCACAACCTGATTCATAATTTTTTGAAACTGGAAAAGCATTGGTTAATTCTACATGATTTGAATTCATAAATGAAACCATTTTAAATAAGTAAAGTATATGTGGCAAAAAATTTGAATGGTACATTTTGGGAGATGTGATTTTTTGGATGTTACAGTCATATGATTTACTTTCTTTTCATAAACACAGAAGCAAATGCACTTGACATTGGAAGATGGTTAACATGATGGTCCAATGAGTACAATGTACCACGTTATCTAGGTTTTATCATGGAAAGGCAATCCGCTGACTTAATGTTTAAATGAATTTGATATATAGCCTATAGATAGTTGATCAAACATAGTATATGTTTATATAATACATATTTGAGCTGAATCCCATTTTTGCATTGAGAGAAAAAAAGAGAACACTTCATTGCTGCCTAGTGAATAAATGTTTGTCATGGATGTCTTAGTATAATATTTGGGGCATTTTAACATTTTTCCTAAAAAGCAGTAGGAATAATTCTCCAATGCCAGTCTTATTTGTCAGTTCAGATCAGTTCAAGTTTAATTTTTTTGCATCGACTAAGAGATGTTGCAACAGTTTTAGAAAATGCATTTAGTGACCTATACCCCTGTTTTTCTTGGCTAATGTGTGTGACACTGGCTTTCAAAGTAGAAATCTCTGCTTCAGTATTAGCCAAACAACTATGTTTAATTTTAGTATCTATAGTGTAAAATTTGAAAATTAGATTTTGATTTGCTTAATTAAGAAGAGAAATAAAAACTTATTTTAGATTGAAATATTTATTTCACAAGTTGCAGACACCTAGAGACATTTTCTTGGCATTTTTCTTTTTAAAATTGTCACAAAAATGTGTATCAAAAAATACATACTGCTGGGTATAGTATGATATCCACAAAATGTCATTGTCCTGGCTTGTTTGTTGTTTTTAAATGCAAGGACAGAGAAAAAAAATATGGCCTGAGGACATAGGATTATAGATTTAGACCTGGAAGGACCAAAAAGAGTATCTATTCCAACCTCATTTATTTTACATTTAAAGAAACTTTGGTTCAGAAAAATTCACTGACTCGACCAGAATCACAGAGCTAGTGAATTCTTGGGGTAAGATGTGAACCTAGATCTTCCTTACTCCAACTGTAACACTCTATCCAGTAAATTTCTCCAGAATATATCATGGAAGAATTTATAGTTGAGAAAACTCAAAGATAGTTGATATATCTTTTTTTTTGTATAGGATTTTAAATTAATTTGAGGTTTTGTCTTTAATGTTTTTCGACATTTTCCAAGAAACTGAATGTAGCACTGTTTATGGAAAAAACAACAACAACAACTAGGTACTTCATTATTTTAAAAAACAAAACAAAACATCATTTTATGGGACTAATACTATAACACCAAAGGAAAGGGACAGATTTTTTTGATAAAATATTAATTTTTGTTTCTATGTATTTTAATAGCATTCTCTAAACAATGAAAAGATATAGAATTTTATTGGAAAATGTAGCATGGCTTGTTTGTGATATGAGCTCTTCTTGGAATATAGATAAGATACCACTTATTTTTCTTGTCCATTGAAGGATACTTTTGAGGACTGTTGAGAATCCTTACTAGATTGTAAAGTCCTTACGAGGTTTTCCCCCTATTAGACATATAACAAATAATTTTTGGTTGATTGATTTTAATGCTTTGTAAACATGATTTAAAAAGAGGATAAACTTATATATATATACATATATATATATATATTTATATTTATATATATATATTTGGAGGGGGGAAGGTAGGGCAGTTGGTGTTAAGTGACTTCTCCAAAGTCACATGGCTAGTTTTTTGTGTTAATTGTTTGAGGCCAGATTTGAACTGAAGTCCTCCTGACATCAGGGCTGGTGCTCTATTCACTGTACCACTTAGCTACCCCCAAAAGAGGTTAAACTTAATGCAATTTGAATAATTTTTGAAAATGTCTCTTATTGAAGTACACCTGACTATATTGTGATAGCTAGTGGGAAGTGGTAGAGAAAATTGTATCATAATAATCTCTTTTTAGGAAGTCCAGAATTACTCTGGATTACAAAGCATTAGATGCAATTCCATGCTATTTTTACTCACGCAATCTGCAACTTTGTCTTGGAATTAAATGGGCTAGATATTTGAATTATAGTTAGTTACATTTTTAAAAGTGTGTTTTGAGTCTTACTGTGCATAGTCTAATGGGAAGGATGATGGACTAGAAGTCAGGAGATAAGATTGCTAGTGTTAGCTCTGCCACTAATTTGCACTGTGCTATTGTGCTATAGTCACTTCCCCTCAGAGCCTCAGTTTCCTTATATGTAAAAACAATAGATTATGAGATTACTTTCAGATATAAATAGACATATTCTTAATTGAAAATTGAAGCATTGCTGTATAGGGTGAAAAACCAAAGCTGGCTACTAAAGCTGCAGTAAATATTGGCTGTGGAAGAGTGAGAATTAAAATTCAGACATTTTCCGATAACTGTGCATTTTGCTAATGTTATTTTAAAAATAATTTAGAAGTTCAGTTTTGTGGAAATGCAATATAATCAAGCCTCAATTAACTCTGATACATATGATCCATTTCCCAGGATATGAAATAGGTAGGTATTGAATATTTGCATCTCACTAGGGGCATCATTCTAAATGTGCATCATCCTAAAGCCAGTGCTAGATAGTTTTGGAGATTACAAAGGATTTTCCATGGTCTATTCCTTTTTTCCCCTCACCATGAATATTGAGATTTGATTGAATTGTATATATATATAACCTGATAAAATGACTTTTACATATTGTGAAATTTAATATTGGCTGACATCAAATCTAGTCAAGGAATCTGAATAGTAATCAAAATGTAAGCTAAAGTCCAAAATTACTGAAAGAAAAGTTTGGTTTCAATGATTAGTCAACTATTTTCATTTTAATCTAGTGACATGTCAGTCAACATTTGCAGTCTACACTTGAAACTTGCCAAATCAGCCTTATAATCATAACAACTGCTGGTTAGACTTTTGACTATGTAACCACCAACCTGCATATGTATCTATACTTGTGAATCTATCTGTAAAACTAATGGAATAAATTTCCTGAGGTGTTTCCACATAGTCCAGAAAAATAGATTAGATTTCCTCCCAAAATTAATTGCTTCAATAATTTTAATTTCACATAATTTTCTTAGGGAATGGTCATATTCTTTATCATCTTTTTTTTTCTGGGGGAATATTGATATACCTAATTTATTTATATTTAAAAAAATTCTTCCCTGGTACAACTATGTGGCTGAGGATTTTATTTTGTCAAAATAAGCTAAAAACAAAAATGTTATTAGTATAATTTTTGAGGACCAGTCATGTGTGAATATATAGATAAATAATACATTAGCATAAAATTTAACATTTTTATGATATATTTTCTTTTTTTAAAATAATATGGGTATAATTAAATGGCAACATGTGTCTAAAGAATTATTTACCCAGAAAAAATGCAGGTTATTAGCTTTTCATAGTCAGGATACTCTGTGGGTTTCTCAAGCACCATCTCATCAGTTGTGCATTGCCAGCATGTGACAGTGTTCTCCCAAGCACCAAGACTCAGATACTTGAAAGTTAGATTTATTATTTGGGAACATTATTTCTTCCCCATCTACTTTGTTTTAGCCCAAGTAGTTCTAGGTTTGAGGATATTACAAAATGACTTGGCTTTTCCAAAAATTTAATAGTTTGTCCATTAAAAAACATAATGACTAAGTTGTATACTTTAATTTTAAAAGCTGATTATTACAAATTATTTGGTAAGCATGCTTATCCTATGCAGAGGTAGACCCAACTGGTTAATGTGGTCAGTCTACACTAGACATGAAGTCTGAGCCACAAGCAGCTTATGGAATGAAAGCATTTTAGGCAACTAAAATCATAATTAGTGTCAGGAAAAATTAAAATTTCAGGTATTCCTTCAGAAGGGATTGTTTAGAATGTTGAATGAGGTTCTTTGGTAGAGTTCATTATTTCTATATGCAGAGTTGATCTGCAACATATATATTTTCCATTGTTAAGTTCCAGGGTTTTGAATAACAGGTACATTTGTTGGTGTTCTATAAATATTAGCAGTCACAATCACAACATTTGATTGTGATCATTTTAAACTAAACATATGACTTTTAAAATGTTACCTTTCCCCCTTTTCTTCATTCCTGAGGGGTGTCTGGTATTAGACTTGATAAGGTTTTGGTGTTTGGGAAAGGACAAGGTGAGAACCAAATGAAGACCACATAATGTTGCTTTCTCCCATTGAAATATGGGTGACATGCTGTTTTCTCTCGGTTTGTTTTACTATACTTTTTCCACTTAGCCCCCAATGGAGATAGTATCCAATTTTGGTTAGCTTTTATATGCTTGAAACAGATACATTTTCTTTTATTAGAGTCTTACATTTCTCACTTTTTTTAAGGATCTGAGCATCTCATTGCTCAATTTATTTTCATTCTATCCCACATCTAGTTTTTTCTCCTTGAACTTTACTAAACAGTTCCTTCATCTCCTCGGGTTCTTTAAAACCCTTCAAATATTTGTTCATGGTTATTATATCCTCCTTACCATTTAGCTAAGTTACAAATGTTTAATTCGATTAATCTTTCCACATAAGTAAATGTCACCAGCCCCTTAATCATTTCTGTGACTTAGATTGTTCAATAATTACCTCATCTGTGTACCAGAAAGCTGGATGAATACTATTTTCTTTTTTCTTCTTCTTTTTTTTTCTTTTTGGAGGGCAATTGGGGTTAAGTGACTTTTCCAAAGTCACACGGCTAAGTAAGTGTGTCAAGTGTCTGAGGCCGGATTTGAACTCAGGGAGTCTTGATTTCAGGGTGGGTACTCTATTCACTGTGCCACCTAGCCGCCCCTAGATGAATACTATTTTCAAAACAAGAACCTCATATGGAGGAAATACTCTTTTGAGGACAAATCTGAAGACAGTCTGGTTTTCCCCTCTCCTTGCATGTGGCCTGAGTATTTGCTAACTTGAAGAGACTTAAAACAGTAGTGGAGTTTGGACAATTTGAGGCAATGATGTTAAAAAGAACATTGAAACCTGGCTTCTTATCCTGCATCTGACACTATACACCTCTAGATAATGCCCTTAATTCATTTACCAAAACCAGTGTGCCAAACGTAGAAGGCATTTATAACACATTTATTTAGCATCAAGGAAACAGTAGCTTAGAACCTAAGCAAGAATAATTAATTGCAAAAGGAAGCTGCCAGATATATTGGAATGGGCTTCTACCTACCCTGTAATGAATTTCTTCTGCCCTGCTCAACCTCAGAAACCTCAGGGCAGTGTCTGTGGATCTCTTCCCTCTGATATCTCCCACAATGGAGGACACAGTTCCTATCACTTACCTTGCTTGGAACTTTCTCTAGACACAAACGTTTCTAGTTACAGCTCTGTCACTTATGATACAGTTTCCTCATCTGAACAATGGAGACACTAATATCTGGAGTATGTCATTCAAAGACTGTGTAGAACAAACTATGTAATAACAATATCTAACATTTAAATAGTCTTTTAAAGTTGGAAATCCTCAGAGCAACCCTGGAAGGTTTGTGTTATTATTATAATCCTCATTTTCCAGCATAAGAAATTGAGGCCAACACAGGTTTAATGACTTACCTAGGGTCACACAGTTAAAAAGTGTCAGGCTGAGGCTGAATTTGAACTCAGGTCTCCCAGATTTTTGTGTCTAGTTGTCTACCAACTCTGCCACCTAGCGTCAATAAATGCATATGGATCATTTTGTAAACTTTAAAGCCTTTTATGCATTTTTGCCGATATCATTATTTCTATTATACCTGTAAAAAGAATGGCACTCCAAGTAAATGTATAGCATAAAATGCATATTTTAAAGTTAAATTTTGCACTTGTACAATATAAACTCAGCCCAGAAATCAAGGCTGATTTCCAGCATCCTACTGGAGTTAGCTCTAGAAAGTCCTTTCGTGTGGGAAGAGGTATCTTGCCTCCAGCCCTCTTCATGTTGTTTTCCCAGGACTTCTGACTGAGAAGACTGTGAACAGCAACTACTGTTACTGTGACCACTATTGCTTCTGTCTTGAAGAACAGACCCTGGCCTTACCCCCAAATTTTCATATCTGCTAGAAGTTAAAGTCATCCTTTCTCCCTCTCCCTTTCTCTCCCTCCCCCCTCTCTTTCTCTCTTTCCTCTCTCTGTCCCACTTTATTTCTCCTCCCTGTCCCACTCAATGTCTCTCTGTCTCTTATTCTCTTTATATGCCTCTGCCTTCCTTTGTCCCTTCCTCTCTGTCACTGTCTCTCTCCTCCCTCTTCTTTTCCCTCCACATCTTCCTCTCCTCTCCTCTCCCCTTTTGCCAAATGAAGGAAGAAACTATTAAGGTTACTAAAATTGCTGAAGTTTTGAGTACATAGTGTTAATGAGCAAAGGCCTACTGTATTTCTCCTTCTTCTGCTGAATTGACATAGTTTTCAATATTAGAAATGTCCCCTGTGTCTCAATATTCTCATGAATGGTATAGTTATTTTTCTTCCAGATAGTTTGCTATTGTATATTCATGGGAGACAAAAACTCATAGCACAATTTGTCTCCTTTGCAATTTTTACATCAACAAATCAAGCTTAAGTTTATATTACTTGCATTCTCTGTTCCCTTTTTTTTGTCTCTGTAGAAGTAGGGATGTATGGTTTCAGCATAATTTCCCCCAGATGCATTAGTTTTAATGGTATGTGTTCCTGTCCATTCATTTTGAAATAAAAAAGAAACATCCCACTTTTGAGCATTGTTTCTTCTCAACAATTTTACATGTCCCAAGTGAAAAATCTCCTGTACCTTACTCTATAATCCAACTGATCCCCTCACCTGATTTACATGTCAATTATGTCATTACCTGAAGAAACACATTTAATCCTTAATAGAAAGTCCAAGGACATATGGGGAACTCTTTTCCACATGACTGTCACCATTATTGTTATTACCATTATTTCTATGTTTTATTGTTGATCTTCATCTTCAGTGGTGTGCGAAGCCCATGGAAACAGTTCACACACTTGACCACTGGTCTTACAACATAGGAATTTACTATGTTATTAACTCCTTGAGAACAGGGGTACATTTTGATTCAATCTCTTTGTTTCTCTTATACTCCTCTCTCTTCCTTGGCTTTATTTTGTTTTGCTTCAGAGAATAATCTCCCTATCTTGCCCTGACTGGAAGTGCAGCTGTCACTAATGGGCCAATCTCACTACTGATTTCTGATCTCTACATATTAGCATTTTTCAAACCAATTTTTTGATTGATTAAATTTGGCTGATTAAAATATGTTGGTTGAAACCATTAGCACTAGAGTGGAATGCCTCTAGAATAAAACTGGAGTGAGGGAGAAGTCAGTAAATACTTATATTTAAAAAAACCTTAATTTTTGCATCAATTTCTTATACCTAAAACATTTTATACATATATAATTTTAATTTAATACTTAAGAGGGAAAAAGTATTGTAGCAGTAACATTTTCTCATAATAACTCAGTTTACATGATTCCATGATTGTGGGATTCTATGAAATAAATACTTTGGGAAATGCTAAACAAAAACTTTCAGCTTGAACCATGTAATATCTTAATATGAAAAGCAACAAAAGGAAAGGAAAAGGTGGGGAAAGGCAGGGAGAGCAAAGGGGAGATAGTCCAAGAGAGATATGGTGGAAAGAACTGGCAAAAATAATGAATAATAATAGCCAGCATTTACAGAAGCACGTGCTCTGTGCTGGCCACTGTATTTAGCACTTAATAAATATTATGTCATCTAATCCTCAAAATAATCCTGAAACATATGTGCTATTATTTTCATCCTCATTTTTACAGTTGAGTAAATTGTGGCAAACAGAGGTTAAGTGACTTACTGAAATACAACTAGTAAGTGTCTTAAGTCTAGATTTGAACTCGGGTCTTTATCACTCCAGGTATAGTGCTCTATCCATTTTGTCAATTACTTGTGTATTTACTAGATTTTAAGCTCCTTGAAGTCAGAGACACTTCTTTGTGTCCCTTGTGGAGCCCACTACATACCTACTAATTATATTTGTTGGATTAAATTCAAACCTTTTGCAAATGAGTAAATTTATGATGTCTCACTGGGCTACAACTGTATCAAGGTCCTTAGGAGACACTGCTTTTGTTTCGTTTTTTGCCTTCCATAGTTATTTCTCAGTAGGATGAGAGAAACTGAGGCAGCCTGATCATACGTTTATATCTGGTGTTTCTAGAAAAGTCGTGGGCATTTTCCTCCCAAGACTGATGCTTGGGACCATCTTCTTGTGCCTCGTATCCTGCAGCATTCCTGTATCACCTGTCACTGAGCTGTCAGTCAGTTTCAGGCCAGCCAGCTACAGTATAACAATCAATTAAAACTTTAGCTGGTTTGTCCAGTGCTGACTGATAGTTCAGCTAGCCAGTGACATTATCGGAAAAAGAGAAGGTGAGTAGCCTGTTCCCTATATTTTGTTTCCCATAAATATTTTTGAAGTTTCATCAGGACGAAATTCCTACAGAGGATTTTGATGTAATAGCGTTCCCTTGTTTCAACCTCATTGTCTTTTCAGTGAACTTAGAGGATGAGAAGAGGGCCAGTTGCTACTGGCCACTCAATTCTTGATCTTTCCTCCCACAGTATCAGGTGGACTGTCACTTCCAGATGTTCTGTTGAGAATTCAAAAATATCTATCTCATCAGCTTAATTGTTTTAATTAATGTTTCCTTTGTTAAAAAGCATTCTTTGCAAAAAATGGGTGTTTGTATTGCTAATAAATTGTGTACAATTCAATGTTCCATAAGACTTAAAAAAGGCTCAGTCTTATGTCACAAGAGAATAATTTCATGAGTTCTTTGTGTTTCGTATGATTTGGATCATGGATCATTTATGCTTTTATGTTTCTTTGTTTAGCTTTAAATTTCATTTGAAAGGGGTTTCCACCCTTAACTGTTGTTAAATCAGATATGGTATGTTAAAGAGGAAAGATATTTAAATTTAGAATTAAAAGTCCTGAATTCTGTTTCCACCATAGCCTTTTAATATCTATGTGATGTTATGCAAGTTACTTAACTTCCTTTTGCTTTATTTTTTATCTATAGAATGGAGATGATAATATTTGTACTATCTAGTTGACACAGTTCTTGTGAGAGTCAAATGATAATAATTTAAAGCATTTTATAAATGTTGATTATTGTTGTTATCGCTAGACTATTGCCTGTTAACATCTTTCCACACAGGCTGCAGTTGGGAAAGTTCCTAGGATGGAGCCAAGCTTGAGAGCTTAAAAATAATTTATGGGTTCAAGATGACATGTTATTTCAACTGGTGCTCTTTAACATTTTTATGGCATCATTTATATCCTAAGCATTTCCCCACTGTTAATCCTAATGCTCAGAAATATTGGTGGGAACAAACAAGCATAATTTTATTTTTTATTCCTAAGGAAAGCATGGCAAATATTCAGTAACCTGAGAAAGCCATCAGAGAGTTGATATCCAATATAGTTTAGATTTGGGGAATTTCTTGATTACTTGGTTTATCATGAAATCAAAAACTCTCAAATGTCTTGTAAAATACAAAGGGGATGATGCTTCTTCCGCTATCTTATGCTTTTTATTTGTACTTTCTTGGGGATTGCATTTATTTTCAATTTCAATGTCTGAGAAAATATGGGGAAAATAACAAATGGAACCAAAAAATGGAAGATCATTTTCAACAATTATTCTAGTAGTAGGACAGATATATGTATATGTTACATAATTATTACATTGATTATATTGCATTATCATACCAATAAAGTTAATGATAATTTTATAATTGTCTTATTCCATTTGAGCTAGATGCTGTTATTGTTTTTAAATGTCAATCTACCACAGCTGCTATAGTCCAAGTTCATTGACTGATCAGTGAATAACAGTAACATCAGGGGAACTGTTGATCATTAAATAGATTAGGTAGATTAGATTTTGGTGGAATCTGGGAAGACTAATAAAAAGTAAGATGGGATCAGACCCGACACAAGGTTACCCAGTCTGGGCTTGGTATTCTTATGAAAGAGGTGAACCAGTTCTAAATCTATGATACTATGATCCTGTAGAGATTGAGGTGGTTCTAGCAGTAATGCAAAGAACATTTCCTCTCTGGCCTGGGGCAAACTATAGAACTCTCATATGTATTCTGTAGCTATGATTGGCTTAGAATAAACTGAAATTAAGCTAGACTCCACTTATTTAACTCGAAGCCTTCTAAATGTGTGTTACACATAATGATAACAATAGATACATAGACTAAATTTAATTGAATCAGAACCTGAAGCTTGGTCAGAGCCCTTGTAGTACTGAGTAACCCGAACATTGAGCCCAGGTCCTCCATAATTCATATTTGAACTCCAGGAGCTGGGGCAAAATTAACCAGAACTGAAAAAAGGAACAGGTGAGGGCAGTCAGTAATTGGCTCTTTTCCTCTATATTGAGTTGTTATGTAAAGTAGGGGGTTAGAATTGTTTTGAAAACAGAATAATTGGTGGGGAAATAGAGTAAGGCATCATAGGTCCAATGCAAGAAAAATCTTGGAAATAATCAGACCTGTGCAGAAAGAAAAATGGGCCTCATTGATAGGTAGTGAGTTCCTTGTCATTAGAAGTCTTCAAGAAAGCTATTTAATTGGGTGCTTTATAGATGTCTGCAGAAAATACAAAGACAATTCACTGTCAGTTCTGTTTTTAATTTATGCTTTCTTTGTCAAATAAGATTCCTTCCTAAAATGGGTGCAGTTTTGTTTATTGAGAAACTCTACATAATTCCATATTTCATTTAAAAAAATTGAGAAGGGTTAGTTGTAAAGAGGGGCAATTAGGTGGCAAAGTGGATAGAACACTAGGACTGGAACCAAGAAGACCTGAGTTCAAATTCAACAGATACTTACTAACTGTTCAACCCTGGGCAAGTCATTGTTTCATTGTCACTGCCTCAGTTTCCTCATCTGTCAAATGAGTTGGAGAAGGAAATGGCAAGGCAGTTCAGTGTCTATGCCAAGAAAACACCAAAAAGGGGTCACAAAGAGTCAGACAAGACTGAAACTACTAAAGAATAACACCAAATAAACAAATCAAATTTAAAAAAAAGAATAACATCAAAAAGTTGTAAAGAAGATTTAGATAAAAGTTGAATTAGGTGAGCAGAAAACTGCTGAGAAACCATTCCTTTCTCAGATTCTGTAAATTTCTACAATGTAAATTTATGGTGTGCATGTGTGTGTGTGTGTGTGTGTGTGTGTGTGTGTGTGTGTGTGTGAGAGAGAGAGAGAGACAGAGACAGAGACAGAGACAGAGACAGAGACAGAGAGAGGAAGAGAGCGCACACAGACAGATATGGAGAGAGATTCAGACAGAAAGACAGAGATAAACAGAGAGAGAGATGGATAGGGAGATAGGTAGAGGAAGGAGAAAGGGAGAGAGAAATAGAAAGAGACAGAGAAAAGAAGATAATGTACTAATGCCTTCATAGATACTATGATGGATGTTCTCTTCTCTCCCACTCTTCTTACCCCATTTTGTCAGAAAAGGAATAGACTGTCATTGCTTCTTGATAGTTATCTAAAAGAGTATTAGCATCTTCTTTCCAGTTTTTCTTGCTGCCTTTCTCCTGGCACAGCTGTTTGGTTTTCATTTTAAATGTATTTATCTGTTTACAGATTGTTCTGTCCCTGTTTCCCAGTAGAATATTGAAGGAAAGATCTATTGGTTTGGGGTTTTTTTTTTTTTGCTTTTTTTGGGGAGAGGGGTGTTTTTTGTATTGTGTCTCCAGGTCCATTTACCATATGTAGTATGGTGGTACATCAGAGGTTCTTAATAAGATGCTTACTAGATTGAATTGGAGTGTATGAATTTGTACTCTGACAACTTGAAATGCCAGGGTAGTTTTGAATATGATTTGTATGACTCTTGAAGTGTAAGGAGAGAGATGTGATGCATGAGCTGATGTGTATTATATAAAGCCTTTTGACATCCAAAAAAAGAAATTTTAATCATGAACACGTTATAAAAAAAAAGACAATGAGATCTATAATACTTAACATATATTTACTGTAAAATAGATCGAGAAAGGTAGATGAAACAAAATAATTGCTGAAAGATCTGAAAAGAAAATTAGAAAAATTGCCAGACTATAATTTTATAACTAAAGCAATAATTTACATTTTTTCATAGTGGATCACACTTTTCCATGAAGAAAAGCTCTTTCAATGTAATCTATATTTTCCCCACTTCCACTGACTCTTTGTTCCTATCATAATAACTGTGTCAAGTAGATATAGCAGATAGTGCTATTCTCACTTTACAGTTAAGGAAAATGGAAATTAGAGAGCTTAATTAAATTGTACAAAATCACACAACCAATAGGAAACAGTGAAAAGATTTGAACTCTAGTGTCCTAACTCCAGATTCAGGGCACTCTTCATTACAGCACCTGTTCCCATTGAAGGGTAACAGAGCTATGTAAGTGGTAAG
Source organism: Pseudochirops corinnae (assembly GCA_028646515.1). NCBI lineage: Eukaryota > Metazoa > Chordata > Mammalia > Diprotodontia > Pseudocheiridae > Pseudochirops > Pseudochirops corinnae. The sequence goes on from CM053591.1 coordinate 85,943,298, forward strand.
ATGAATAGGATGCTGGACCTGGAGTCCAAAACATCTGTGTTCAAATCTGGCCTCTGACATTTGCTAGCTATGTGACAGTGGACACGTCACTCTCCCTCTGCCTCAATTTCCTCATCTACAAAATGGGAATAATTGTAGCATGTATGTGTGCTAAATAAATGCTAGTCGTCATGATCACCAATCAATCATTACTAATGATATAGTAGATTAGCAGGGGGAGTTTCTTGTGTTTTTTTTGTGGAAAACTCTCAGACTCTTAATTAATTCTTACATGCTTAAGCCTTTCCTCCACTTTTCTGCCTTGTACTTGAGTGTCCTAGACAGCAATATCAAACACTACTTGTTGCTTCTGGTTCATTATGGAGAGCCTGATGTGTCATCACCCAGCAGATTTTAAACTTTTAAATTATCTTCTCACCTTCTTGTCATCTGTTTGGTCACTACTTACTCCAAACCGTGTGATCTTCTGTGGTTCCTGAGTTATTCAATTCATTCAGTTTTGCCTTGGGAACACTGAGCTTCTGACTTGTGTTATTCTTACCCCTAAATCAGACTGTGTGAACACATATTATCTAGCCAGCTTCAGTCCCTGGACTATATTTCACATCCTATTTAACCATCTACTCTTACCTTCTCTTTACTATTTGTCCTGCTGCCCTGCATGGCTCTCTCTTCTATTCCCTTCCTTCTACATCTTGCTGTGAGAATGTAATCAAATCAATGTTGCCATAGCATCTGTAAAGAGGAGGTCAAATGGCTCCTCATGATTGAAATAATGTTTTAAATCAAAATATCATACCATGACTACCACTCCCATAGATGTATAGAGAGCTAGATTGATGGATAGATAGAACTTTAGGCATTGAGATAAACATTGAGATGGGTAGGTAGGTAGTAGGTAGGTAGATAGAATCCTCCAACTAAAATATAAGCTTCTTGAAGTCAAGGGACACCTCACTTTTGTATTTCTGTCCACAGCAAATTCAGTGAAAAATCACTAAACTAATTTATTCATTGACCCATTCATTCATGATGTTTTTATTTTGTGTCACCTTTTAATTGGCTTTGGAATGTTTCATATTTTTAAAATTATCCTGTGCCTAATTTAAGAAAATATGTCTATTCTGAATAGCACTTGAATATAAACTATTGTCTTGAGTAGAATTTACCTTCTATGAATGGACAGAAATGAGAAGAAGGAAGATGGAAAAATTAGGGGAAATGAAAAAAAATGATAGAATTATATGTTGATGTTAATGAATTTAATTTTATTTGGAAAGGACTCAAAACATCCAAAGTAGAGGTTCAGTGGGGGGTTTTTTTGGAGTAATTTATATATTTACAAAAATAAATAAAGCCTCTAAGAATTAATCTTTGGAAAATTAACAGTTTATAAAGAGCTCTGGAGAAAGCTTCTATAGAAGAACTGATGTTAAAAGAAGCATACTTAACATTTGGTTAAAAAAAATCTAACAATACACATTAAAAATGAGTCCCTGATGTTGAATATAGAAAAATGGCTGAATTAATCTGTTTGAATAGCTATAGAAATAATGGTTCTAAGACATTTTCCAGGTCACTTAAATAAATGTCCTTTTTGTTCTAGCTAAATTAAAAGTTTTGGTACCTATAACTCTTGCTGCTCTGATTATAATATAATGTCTCTATCCTTATATTTTTGCAAATATATGAACTGACCTTATTTGTGTTACAAATTCAAAACAAACAGTAGATTGTCAAAAATGATTGGATACTATAAGAATAAGGGGAAATATTTCCATCATCAAAATTATTTTACTTTTAAATCTTCTTGTGCCTTCCTCCCTGCTTTTGATATTAAAATATCATCCAAAATATTACTATCAAAAGAATGTATTTGCCTATGTCTTAAGATCTGGTGTATCACGTTGAGTTTTTTACTCATATCAATTATAAAATATATTTTACTATAGATAACATCAGAATGAAAATCACATGCTTTTAATTTTAAATAAACTCATCTTATTAATGTGCATACTTACATATGCATACTCTATATCCATGCAGCTCACTGTGGTGCTAATCTTGAGAAAATTTTTTCTCTTTATTTAGTCAGAGAATCCTGCAATTAGACTTTCATTATTAAAAATAAATATTTTAAAATAAGGTCTCCTTCGGAAAAACAAAATGAGTTAATATTATTAAAATATATAATCAAAACTGTGATGAACAGTCACTTGAAGTCAACAAAAAGGTGAATGTCAACACATCCTAAGAGAAAATATCTTTTATCATACCTGGAAGAGTAGTAAAATGAATATTCTTAAAACCTGACATTTCATAAACAACAGTCCTGTACATAATGTAGGAGTTATACCCAAGAACACACCAGATAATTTTAATAAGTGAAACAATAAATATTTACTGGATATCTTACAAATTCAACACTGTGCTAATGTTTGGGGGGATATAGAAGAAATAGGGATACTAATACCCCCCTGCCTAAGGAGATGGAAATGGGACATGTAGCAACATGCTGGGAAATGTTTAAGAAGTTGATGTTTGAAAAAAAATGTATGAATAGCACATTTTAAAGTTTAATTTGTGTTATTATTTTTTTCTCTATCACCTTTTAAAATCTAGAAATCAACAAAGCAACAAATCAAGCTCTGACTTACAGCATTTACTGGTTTATGATGTTTAAATGCTCACAATGAAAATTTAATAGTCATATCTCATGAGCTGATTTGATCCAGCTTCAGCACATCACTGCATATATGACACAATAAAATATGTAACTAAATGCTAAATTATGTTGAAATCTTTGACTGTACCAGAAGTTTCAATATATATAAGAGAGAGATGGGAGGGAGGAGAGTATCAGAGCAGTCAGCAAATGATGTGTATAAAACTTGATTTTTAAAAAATATTTGCATGACGACATTTCAGTATAATTAACTTCCTTTGAAATTTTATGCATCTGATGCATTTAAAAACATCTGAAAAGGAGTACATAGTGTTTTACCAGACCACCAAAGGGGTCCACAACAGAAAATGATCAACAACTTCTTCTTTATCAGAAAGCCTACCTGTTTCAGTCAAACTTTTGTGCACAATCATTGTTCCCCATGCTAACAATAGGGTTATATTTACAATTATGCTCCTGAATATTAATGGACAAACAAAGTAAACTGTCCTTTAGCTAAATCAGTTTTGAGGAAACTTACCGAACTTACAGGGGTTAGTAGCTATAAAGAATGTACCTTGTAAACCTTAAAAAGTTAGATAAATATGAGTTATTATAGTTACTTCACTGTGTGCCAGGTTTCCCGTCAAACTGGTGCTGGGTTTGGGGTAGCATTAGAAGCCATGTTAAATTTTATTCGTTTTCATTCACATGTTCTGTAGCCTACATAACTGGTATCATCAAACCTTCCCCTTTGCTGTTAAAAAAATGCAAGTCAAAAAAGTCTTCATCATAATTAGTTTCTATTAAGTATACACTAATGCATATACACTATATATACATATATACATATATACTATATATACATACATATATATACAACTATATATGCTCACACATATACATATATGCACATATGTGTGTATATTTGTAGGTGGGTGGGTGTGTTACGTAATAAACAGCATAGTGAGGAGAATTCTCTTTCATTCCTGAAGATCTTTCTAAACCACTAACAAAGAGACTTATGATACAAGCCTGTGTGCAAAATATTGCTGTATAATATGAGAAACATTATTTTTCCAACTTTCATAGTCAATAAAATAGTAGCAAGAAAAAAACATTTTCTTCCCCACCTTGTAAGCCCTTTCACGTCATCTTCTCTCTTTCCCACTCTGTTTTCTTTTCTCTTTCATGATGACTTTAAATAATCAAAACCATAGCTCTTACCCTACAAAGCCAATTCTTCTACCCTTGGAGGTGGAATTGACCTAACCAGAAAATCTCTTTACTTTTGATATCAGCTCCCATACCCTGGCACTTTTATTCAAACCATACCTAACTGGGATCCTGTTCTAGCCTGTTCATACCTTTCCATTCCAATTTTTGAAAGCAAATGTTAGAATATATTTTGAGTAGTACATGAAAGATAAATCTACAGATTTTTTTTTCATTTTTAGGGAGACTACTGAAGCCTGAGAATTATTTTGTTGGGGGATATGAGCCAGGGAGGAGGATAAGTGACACGTTTAATTAAATTTCTAGTTGGGGAAAGGGGCCTGTTTTGCAAGCGGATAGGAAATTCAAAGCCAAAATCTTGCACAAAAAGAAAGCCCATATTAGACACACCCCCAAGGTTTCCTGGCTGGTGGAAAAAAAGAGTGTAAGCAGGGAACATGGAGTGAGGGATAGGAGAATTTGCCAAGCAAGCCACTTGGTTCATAAATTTGCCTACAGCTAACCTTGCTGATTGATGGCCAGGGTTTGCTCTAGACACACCCACGTGGATGCTTAGAGATCAGGATGTGAATGGCTATTGTGTGGACAGTGCATGGTTACTAGGGAACATTTTGTCCTAAGTGTGATACTTGTGGGAGGAGGAGAGCTTTCTTGTTGCAATTCATGTTGTAATAGTAACCTACTTTGTGCCACTCTTTCTGAGGATTGAAGCTTTTAAAATTTGCTCCTTAATTTAAGATTTTCCACTTTATGATATAGCCTCATAAAAAGGAAATGGTGTATGTGTGTGTGTGTGTATGTGTGTGTGTGTGTGTGTGTGTGTGTGTGTAGAGGGCCAGATGAATAGCAATCACTGCATGTTTTCTCTTACACCCACACATATAATGCAGAATGTCACATCTAATACAATAAGAAACACAACACAGCTACAATGTTAGCTTAATGCATTCTAGTAGTATTTTGTAGGCTTAGTATCATAGATTTAGAACTACAGGGAACCTTAGAAGTCATCCAGTCTAAGAATTCCATGAACTGATGCAAAGTGAAGTAAGAAGGACCAGGAGAACATTGTACATAATAAAAGCACCATTGTACAATGATCAACTGTGAATGACTTAACTATTCTCTGCCATTCAATCACTCAACACAATTTCAAAGGATTATTGATGAAAAAAGCTATCCACCTTCAGAGAAAGAATGGATGGAATGTAAACGCATACAATTTTTTTACTTTCTTTAGTTGTCTTTTCTTTTTTTTGGTCTGTGTTTTCTTTTGCAGTTTGGCTAATATGGAAATATGTTTTGCATGACTGCACATGCATAATCTATATCGAATTGCTTGTCTTCTCAAGGAGGAAAAAAGGAGATAATTTGGAATTCAGAATGTTTAAAGATGAATGTTAAAATTGTTTTGCATGTTATTGTAAATATATTCATATATGTTTATATATGCACATATGTATGTACATATGTATGTGTACATATATACATACACACATATATGCATATATGTCATACAGTCTATAAATGACTTGTCCCATTGGCTATAAGTGGCAGAACTAGGATTTGATCCTAAAAATTTGATCCTTTGACTCTGGATGCAATATCTCTCTCCATTGTACTAGACTTCCTAGAATTTTGTTATGAAAATTGATGTCTCTAGTCATCATCAGACATACTCCTGTGAAGGATGAAATAGATGGAAAAAAGGAAGAAATGAGCATTTATTAAGCACCTGCTATGTGCCAAGCACTGTGCTCAGCACTTTATAGATAAAATATAATTTGATAAATAAATTATATTAAATAATTTACATAGGGCTTTGATTTATGCAAAGAGATGGACCTATGATTCGGATGAAAATTATAGTTCTCCATGTTATAAAACAGTGAAGTAGTTGAAATTGGTCTTCCCACATTTCTATTCCCTTCTCCATCTTGCCCCCAGGGCACCCTTCTCTCCCAAGTATCTTGTGCCTTCCCTTGTTTTCTTTTCTCCTTGTCCTCCTGTCAAAACTCCTTTTTTTGTATTCAAGAAATTATCTGGTAAATTACTTTATAACAATATATTAAATAAAATGTCATAGCATATGTTCCAGTGTGTTCTCTCCTAACTCCCATTCTTATTGAAAAAATCAGGTCTTTTAGAACTTGGCTAATATTTCTCCTTATGTGTTCTAAGGACAGTCCCAAAGGCTTAGTAGTATCTTTTTATTGATATGGGAGAAACTTTGCACTCAGAGTTCATCTGATCTCTTTCTAGAGGTGAATAACTTTTTTTTTAAATCATGAGTTCTTTGGAATTGTTTTGGATCATTTTATTGATCAGAGATGTTCTTCACCCTGTGATTATCAGTTGAAATCATTTAGTCAGACTTAATTAGCATCTATAAAAGGAGCATTGAATAAAGTGGTATAGTAAGAACAGTTGTCATAACCCATCCCCTTTTTCCTACACCACCCTGCCTCTGCCAAAAAACAAAAACATGCCACAATCTCCCATTATTACATACAGAGTCCATGGAAAAGTTGACTTAAGCTTGGAAGGCACATGTGACAAAGGAATAATTCACAGTTCCTGTTTACTGAGAGTCTTTCCCCACTGTTGTAGGGCGCTCATCAAGCTATCCCATTAGGCATGGTGTAGCTGTGCTATTTGTAAAATCCTTGATGCTGCTTTTTTTTAATGTTAGATTGTTCTTGGCTCGCTATGGAGACACCATCTTCATGTATTCCAGCAATGCTGCTAGTAGAAAGTGCCATTAGAAAGTGCAAAATCTACCTTTTGAAGTTCACTTAATTTTCCTCTGTTCTAGGAGTAGAGTAGGAGACCAAAGCTCATCTTCTCAACTCCATACAATTATTTATAAGGAGCTTGGCTGAAACCCTCTCTGTTTCAAAGTTTTTTATCCAAAGCCCAAAAGGCATGACAGTGTTTATTTAATCAATCCCAGTACACTTCATATGTGGTATCATTTCACTTCCTCCAGTGATATTTACTCTTAAATTGGTCAATATTTTTTCTACCCTTAGTTAACATATGACACTTTGAAAACCTTGAAGTGTTACATAAATTCTAGTTTAAATCATCAATTGATTGATTGGATTGAAAGAACTAAGATTTGATCACATCTAGGTCCTACCTCTGATAGAGATTTCAGTTGAGAAATTTGGAACCTGTGTAATTTTTGAGGTGGAGGCAGGGACTCTGTCTTGTAAAAGAAAGAAAAGAGAAGGGAAGGAAAGAATGAAGGAAGGAAGGAGAGAAGAAAGAATGGAAAAGGAGAAAGAAGGGTAAGAGGGAAAGGAAAAGAAGGAGAGAGGGATGGTGAAAATTGGGAATTTAAAATCTATTACTTGTATTTTTAAGAGAATCTAAAGAAAGAATCTCCATATTTATAGAGTTCAAGGTAATAATAGATGGGAGAGATGTGTCATTGGTAAGATCTTCCTAGAATCCCTGAAATCATACCACAGATTCCATTGGTCGTAGCATCATACATAGAATATTACAGTAAGAACAAACCTTGGTTATATAATTGAAACATAATGGGGTTTTTATTCATTTATTTTTAACATTCATTTAAAATTTGAATTCCAAATTCCCTCCCTCAGAGAAGGCAAGAATATGATATAAATTATGCATGTATAGTCATTCAAAACATATTTCCATGTTAGCTATGTTACAAAAAAAAATAATAAAACAAGAAAAATAAAGGTGGATATCATTTTTTTTCCAATGGTCCTTTGGAATTGTCTTGGATCATTGTATTAATCAAAGTAATTAAGTTTCACATTTGATCATCATTATAAAATTGTGTACAATTTCCTGTTGGTTCTTCTTACTTTCCATTGTGTTAGTTCATATTAGTCTTCTTAGGTTTTTCTGAAACCATCCTCTTTATCACTAATTACAGCACAGTAGCATTCCATCATGATTATATATAGCAACTTGGTCAGTCATTCCCAAATTGATGAGAATCCCCTCAATTTCCAATTCTTTGCCACCACAAAAAGACTTACTCTAAATATTTTAGTACATATAAGTCCTTTTCCTCTTTCATTTATCTCTTTGGGATAAAGATTTTAAAAGGGTATTTCTGGGTCAAAGGGTATATATAGTATTATATAATTCTAATTGTTCTCCATAATTGTTGAACCAGTTCACAATTCTACCAACAGTGCATGGGACCCCATTTTTTCTCTGTCATCTCCAGCATTTATCATATTCCTTTTCGGTCATGCTAGCCAATCTGACAAGTGTGAGTTGTTTGAATATTCATTTTTCTATTCAATAGTTATTGAGAGCATTTTTCATTGATAGCTTTGATGTTCAATCAGAAAACTGCCTCTTCTAATCTTTTAATCATTTATCAATTGGGTATCAATTGTCTTCTATTTATATAAAGTGTTATTCAGGCCACGCAATGCCAAGGAAGGGTGCAAAAACATGAAAAGGGATCACAAGTAGAAAAAAGTTTAATAAACCCACGTTTAGAGCCCTGGCAAGTTTAGTGACTGTCCTAGGGTCACACAGTTTGTATCAGAGGCAAGACTTAGCCCAGATCTTCCTGACTCTGAGTCAAGCTTGCCATCCACTACACTTTTTGTTTTTCTAATGTAATGCCTAGTCATATTATTTTCTCTATAAATATCATGTTATTACAGTTATCTACATCACAGTGGTTAGAGGTGCAGTATCACCCTCCATCCTGCTATCTGGAAAACTCAGGTATGATGTTTTAGTCCTCCTTTTGTCCCAGACAAGATGTCTGAATTATTATGGCATTAAAAGATAAAATATGTTGATATTATACAATGTTATACATACATTTTATGCACTTCTGAATTTCTAAAGTTTTTTTTTTCTGTGTCATATACCAACTTTCATTAAGTCATCTGTGCCTTCCCTAAAACGCCGATTTAATTTCTTATGCCAACTGGCAATATATCAAAGCCACAGTGGGGAAAGTCTCAATGAGGAAGGGATAGCTGTATTTTTGGATTTTATTTTCTCTTTTTTCTCTCTTTTCATTGGAAAATCAGTGTTCAAAGATTGACACCTAGGGAATCTTTAAGTGTGGTCATGGGAGATATATTTATTTTACTTTCTCCATTATTTATCTTGCTTCCATTCCACCAATACATCTAAATTCCACAGTGTCTACCTTACAGAAGTAGTTATGAAACCAAATGTAATAACATAAAGTTTTAAAGCATGACAGAAATGTCACCTTTTGCTCTTATTACTTCTTCTGGATAATTGAAAATAATTATAATTCCAGTAGGTAATGATAGTAACTCAGAGTAGGAAAAATACATGAATTAAGAAAAAAATTTAGGAGAAAAAAGAATTGATGAATTTTGATTAAAAAAAAAAAGATGAATTCCAAAATAAAAGGAGATTAATTTGGGTTCATATCTGCCTATTTTTCTGCTGAATGATGAAGGTTTTATATCTAAGTCAATTTTCTTGGTTCTGTTTATTTTCTCCTTTCCCCCTTTGCCTTGGTACTGTATTTGAGGCTTTGGAACCATTAAATCAAGAGTCTGTGTGAATATAACTTTAAAAAAAACAACAATAAAGTATTGGGGAGAAATGGGGAGAAAAATTATAACTCAAAATCCTATCGAAATGAATGTTGAAAACTAAAAATAAATAAATTCTGGAGGAAAGAAAAAACAACAACAATGAAGTATTGGCTCGGCACACAGGTAACCTTGAACAAAAGAACTGACCTCTCTAAATTGTTTGGCTTTGAATTGATAGGGGAGATGCTAATTAAAGTACATGTGCACATTTCAGAAAAAAGCTAGTAGAGATTCCAAGCTTTGTTGTTTTCTATGAATGATCTTATTAGATATCCTGTCTTCTCATGAGGCACCAGTGCAGGCTTGATTAAAATATAATTTAAATTGTTCCCTTGTGGAAATCTCAGTAGGTATGATCTTGAAGTAACCTGAAGTCTCATCATCCAAAATATGTTTTATTGGTAGATCACAAACAACTTTTTGGCTTTTGATACATATCTATATATCTAAAATATTAACATTTCCCATTGTAGTACTTTTGATTTGGACTATATTGATCTAGAAGCAGAATTATGCTATTTTTGATTTATTTAGATTTTGATTTATTTTTTATTTGATTATGCTATTTGGTTGTTTAGGTTAGTATATATCTTTGAATTAATTTCTTGATTAAGTGATACATGAAGCACAATGGTATATTTCCCATGATCAGAAAACTTTTGGATGACACTTATAATTTTATTATTGGTAATGCCTTATGACAAAACATCTACCACCTACAAGAAGTGAATCCTGGAAGTCAGGAAAACATAACTTCAAATGCAGTTTCAACACTTAATAGGAGCTTAACCTGGGCAATTCTCTTAACCTCTCTCTGCCTCAGTTTCCTTATTTATAAAATAAGGATAATAATAGTACCTACCCTCCTGGGTTGTTGTGAAACTACAATGAGAAATTTCAGGATTTTTCCCTCTTGTTACATTAATAGACATTCATGAATTAAGACAAGCATTTCCATAATATAGTACAATAAAAAAGATAATGATACATGAAACTGCAAATCTACTAAGCACAACTTGCTATTATTACAACAAAATTGCCATGTAAATTTCTTTTTCTCCTTCCTATTTTCCATCTTTTTTCCTCTTACCTTCCCCCCACCTCACCCCCTGGCTACCATTAGACACAAATAAGGCTCTGTGTGTGTATGTATGTTGTATAATTATAATTAATTATTCTATCTATCTATTTATCATTTATCATTTCTTTCTCTGGGTAGAGATAGTGTCTTTCTTCATATGTCCTTTATAGTTAATTTGGATATTTATAATAGTCAAAACAACTTATTCAATCCGAGTTGTTCTTAAAATAATATTGCTATTATTGTATACAATGTTCTCTTGGTTCTGTTCATTTTACTCTTCATTATTTCATGCAAGTCTTTATGTGTTTTTTTTAAAAGACCATTGAGCTCATCATTTCTTTTTTTTTTCCTTTTTGGAGGGGGAAAGGCAGGAAAATGGGATCAAGTGACTTGCCCAAGGTCACATGACTAGTAAGTGTTAAGTGTCTGAGGCTGGATTTGAACTCAGGTCCTCCTGACACGAGGGCTGGTGCTCTATTCACTGTGCCACCTAGTCCCCCCATGCTCATCATTTCTAATAGCACAACTGTATCCCATCATTATCCTATGCCATATAAAAAGAGATATTTGAAAAATACCTTGCAATCATTAAAGTGCTACACAATTCTAGTTCTTTATCATTATTAATATTATTAACATGAATGCAAGTTGGTATCTTCTCTACAATTTAGAATCTTAGAGAGTTGCCTGGGGTCACTGACTTGCCCAAGCTCACATGCCACTGTGTCAGAGGATGGATTTCTCCCCTTTGTAAGATGCTGATTATGCCATTGTACCCCTACAAGCCTTCAGAGGCTTCCCATTATTGGAAAATAGTTAAAATGGCTTATTCCAAGATTGAAAGCCATCCATAGTCTAGTTCTAATCTATTTTTCCTAGCCTTGCCACTCACTCATCCCCTTGGTGATATGTCTGCTCTGGTCAGACTCACTGCTGCTTGACAAAGCTTGTATTTTCAGTCTCTGACACTTTAGTATATCAGTTTCCCAGCCTGAAATGTCCCCCTCACTTTTCCTTTATCTATCCAAATGTTAATCCTCTTCTAAAATGTAGCTAAAATGCCTTCTCTATTTCAAAGACTTCCTAGAAATCCTAGAATCAGGGATGGAGAACATGCAGCCTCGAGGCCACATGTGGCCCTCTAGGTCCTCAGGTGTGACTCTTTGAATCCAAACTTCATAGAACAAATCTCCTTAATAAAAAGTTTTGTTCTGTAAAACTTGGAATCAGTCAAAAGACCACACTTGAGGACCTAGAGGGCCACATGTGGCCTTAAGGCTGAAGGTTCCCCATACCTGTCTAGATCTACATGTTATCACTCTCCTTCTAGAAGCTATATCATTTATCATCTGTGCCTTTCACTTGAAAAGTCAATCATAGATTCCTTGTAGTGTTTTATCTATTCTTAATTTAAATGATTATTGAACTTTTTAAAAATTAAAACTTAAAGAGGCAGGCTTGTCATGTATTAAGTATAAGAGATGACACAAGTGTAAGAGTTATGCACATTGGCCGTTGCACTGGAATCAACAAAGTGTGGCAGGAAACCTTTAGGAACTTAACAAGATGCTTTAGGGAGGTTTTTGGGAATGACAAGACAGAAGTTAGACAAAATGAGAATACCTGAATGGATTGTGATCTCAACTAGGGAATAAAGTACCCACATGAATGAGTTCATAGAGCCAAAGTGCATCTTCTTTGAGTTCTTGTCTCCCCAGTTAATTTATAATTACCTTTAAGACAGGGATCTTATTTAATTCTTCCTTGAATCTCCCATGCCTAGAACAATGTCAGCATTCCCCAAAAAATAATTCTTAATTTGATGTAAGGACACATGCTTTGTAACCACCAGCAAATCATTTAACCTTTCCAAGCATTAGGCAACTTTCTAAGACTTAAAGTTCAAGTTTTAGAGCTCTTGTGCCGTACAGGTCTGGAAATGAACTTAAGGTCATCACTTCATATAAGTAGAGGTGGAAGGAAACATGGAAGCTACCTAATTCAAATTGCTCATTTTACAGTTGAAGAAACTGTGTTCCCAAGAGATGAAGTGACTTGACCAAGGTCTCAAATGGAGTCATTATCAGAGATGGTATTTGAACTTATGGCCATGCATCATGCTTAATGCTTTTTAAGCTTACCAAAATGATATGGTTTTTGTCCCCCATTCCACCTCAAGAATCTTATGTTCTAAAAGAAATGACATGTTAGAAATATACACAGAAACATCATTTATAAATGAAAATGCCATTTCCTTCCTTCCCAACCCCTCCCCAATGATTTGCTTTTTATCTCTGTTTAGTTACTTATACTTGCCTAGAACAGAAGTCAGTAATGGAATTTGAATCACATGTCTCTCCATATCTCCTATGGGGATCCCAGATTTTCCTTATAGTGGCATAGTACAGTTTGTTGTACTATATTCCATGCTTGAAAATGAGAATATGATGACAAAAGTAATAAAGTCTTTTCCTTTAAAAATAAAACTTATAATTTTACTGGAGGATATATATAGATATAGGTGTATATGCATGTTTTATATATGTATATACACATATATAGTTATAGTTACATGTAAAGTTAGACAGTTATATATAATTTATTGTTGTTCTTTTGTTCAGTAATGTCCAACTCTTCATGACCCCTTGTATGTCAGGAGTCAAACATACCTCTGGCATGTCAGGCCCTTCTATCCTTCACTATCTCTGTCCAAGCTCATATTCATTGCTTCTATGACACTATCTATCTACCTTATCCTCTGCCATCCTCTTCTGCTTTTACCCTCAGTTTTTCCAACATCAACATCCTTTCCAATGAGTCCTAATTTCTTATTATGTGGCCAACATATTTAAGCTTCAACTTTAGTATTTGTCCTTCCAATGGGTTGTCTGAATTATTCTAAGTAATTAAAATCAGTAGTCTGAATTAATTTATATATAATTACATACAGAGTAATTGAAGTGTGGGATGGGCATGAATAGCTAGAGAGATCAGGAAAAGCATTATGTAGAAGGTAGTGTTTCAACTGAGCCTTATAAGACTCCAGGGATTCTAAGAGGCAGAGTTGAGGAGGAGTATATTCCAAGGAAAGGGGAAAATCAGTGCAAAAGGAAAGAGATGGAATATCTTCTATTAGAATTAAGGCCAGTTCAGTAAATCCTAGTGTACATTAAAGAGAATAATGTATCATAAGTCTGCAAAGGTAAGTTGAGGTTTCTTGTTTCTTAGCTGAAACTACTGGTAAGGAATGAGGCTTATGTTCTCAGGCACAGTGTATTCATTTTGTTTGACTATATCTGCTTGTTGCAAGCAAGAACTTTTATTTATGGAGACAGTTATGGGAGGAGTAGGGCTACTGATAGACCTACAAAAAAGGAAGAAAAAGTGTCAATAAACATTTAAAATTATGCAGAAAAAGCAGAACAAAACTCAGAAGTGGACAAAGAAAAGCAGAGCAGAATTGGTCTTCTATGTTAAATTTGTTATATACTTTTACAAGATGCTTTATATGTTAAGGGATTTATGGTTTTATATATACTGCTTTGATGTATATGAAAATGTCTTATTGTGTAAGAAGTTTATAATTTTTTTTAAAGACACAGAAACAGGCTAAGTTTAGAGCCTGTTTATGAAGAACTTTATTTCGTTTTATGTTTACTTTCTATAGTCATGATTTATTTTTCTAAAATTTATTTATTTTTAATTTTCACCAATCACTTCCATAAGATTTTGAGTTCCAGATTTTCTCCCCATATTTCCCAGTCTCTACCCCAAGACAGCATGCAATCTGATACAGAGTCTAAATATACATTCATATTAGACATATTTTCACATTAGTCGTGTTGTAAAGAAGAATTGGAACCAATGGGAGAAACCACGAGAAAGAAGAAATGAGAGAGAGAGAGAGAGAGAGAGAGAGAGAGAGAGAGAGAAAGGAAAGGAGAGCGGGAGGGAAGGAGGGAGACAGAAAGAGAGAGACAGAGAGAGAGCACAAGAGAGAGCAAATAGTATGCTTCTTTCTGCATTTAGACTCCTTAGTTCTTTTTCTGGATGTGTTTAGCTTTTTCCATCATGAGTCATTCGGAGTTGTCTTGGATCCTTGTTTTGCTAAGAAGAGATGAGTCTATCAAAGTTAGTGCACAAGGTTGCTGTTATTGTGTAAAATGTTCTGCTTCTTCTTGCTTCACTCAGCATCAGTCCATGTAAGTTTTTCCAAGTTTTTCTGAAGTCTGCCTGCTCATCATTTATTATGGAACAATAGTATTCCATTATATTCATATACTATAACTTGTTCAGCCATTCCACAGTTGATGGGCATCCCCTCAATGTCCAATTCTTGGCAACCACAAAAAGAACTGCTGTAAATATTTCTGTACATATGGGTCCTTTTCCTGTTTTCATCATCTCTTTGAGATACAGACCTAGAAGTGGTATTGCTGGGTCAAAGGGTATGCACATTCTTGTAGCCATTTGTGCATAGTTCCAAATTGCTCTCCAAAATGGTTGCATCAGTTTACAGTCCACCAATAATGAATTAGAATTTTGGAAGGACTTTAAATGTAAAACAGGAATTATTTGTTTGATTCTGAAAGTAATAAGTAGCTGCTAGAGCTTTTTTGGTAGGGAAAATAGATAGTTTCACCTGTTCTTTGGGAACATCCTTTGATAACTCTGTAGAAGAGTAGACTATCTTCCTAAGCTTGTTTGAGACACAAAACAATAGGAAAACCTTATTACTGGAGAAGAGAAACTTCTGACCTGTTAGTTTTATTTGAAATAGGTGACTCCTCCAACTCTGTTAGCTTCAGGGAGTCATATCTTGTCTTTAGTGGTGGCTAAGTGCTATAGTATATAGAGTGCAGAGCCTGGAGTCAGAAAGGCTCATCTTCAAATGATGTTCAAATCTGGCCTCATACACTTATTAGCTATGTTACCAAAGTCAATTAATCTTTCTTGCCTCAATTTTACCACTTGTAAAATGATCTAGGGAAATATAAAGTCAATCGTGAGCAACTCTCCTGAGGACTGCTGCCACAAATAACTTTAAGGATCTAATCCTATAGAGTTCTCTATTTATTCATCAATACACTAAAGCAAAACATTTGAGAAACAAAAGCAGAACATTCACAACAATATAATATAGTAACTTATTGGTAAGGTGGCCACATAGCTTTAAACAAAACATCATTCAGTATGTCACAATCTCCCCAATCAATATAGAGTACCTAAGTCAAGTCTTCTTTTATCAACTCCAGGCTGGCTTCCAATCATTGTTAAGCCAGTAATCATTAAGGGGTAATCATCCTTAAGTCAGTCATCCTTAAGGGATATCAGAAAGTACAAACACTATCCAACCTAAGTCATAGTAAATTACAATATCATCAGTCAACACTGAGTCTCCAAGTAAAATCTTCTTTCATCTTAACTGAATGCTGACTTCCAAGCCCCATGGCTCTTCTTCCACACTCCCAGCTCTTGCCTAGATTCACATGCAGGCAATTCTCTACTCTGGTTCTATATATCAACCCATGGGGACTATTCCACTTCAAGCCCTCCACAATTTCCGTTTCTAGGAAAACAAAGCTCAACAGGGCTACAACGATATTTACACACATTGCTGGCACTATCATCTCAATTCACTTTCTGTCTGAGAAACCAACACAATTCAACAGACAGAATGCATCTGTCTGACAAAGTACACAAATCAACAGACAAAATGCTTCTGTCTGACAGAGTAACACAAATCAACAGAGTGCTTCTGTCTGACAAAGTAACACCAACACAGAACAACAGACAGAGTGCTAACAACACAAACTTTCTATCTCTTAGCTCTGCTTGGTCCCAGTAGGAGCTCAAGCTTTTATCTGCTCTTCTCCTTTCTGTTCCATTCTTCCTGTTTCAATCTTTCAACGAGCAGGTCTTCAAACTCTTTTAGGCCTATTAAGGGCAACACAATGTATACTGTTTCCAATAAAGACTTGACACAATCAAAGGTGAGGCTCAAACGAACCTGAAAAACTGAAACAAGCAGCAAAATACTACTTTACTTGCCATTACAAGAAGAAAATAGCAAACCTTTCCAGTATCCTTGTCAAGAAAACCCCAAATGGAGTCACAAAGATTTAGCCATGACTGAACAACAAATAACTTGTCTTTACTGAGAGCCTTGAAATGGACAGACACTACTTTCTTTGAACATAGATGGTAAATCTTATAACAAAAGGCAGAGGGCTCCATCTTCTGAGTGTGGCCTTATAGAAGAGTAAGAAGGGGAGGAGGGCTAAGTATATTGTCTCATAGAATTTTACAACTTATACTTGCCTTATATGGAAAATTAAGAGATGCACTAGATGACCTTCAAAACCCTTCCCACCTGCAAATACGTGATCTTATTGATATCTGGTGGACTACCTTCGTCTTATAAGTGAGAAAACTGAGACACAGAGAAACAATGTGATGTGCCCAATTAAAAGGCTAGTTTATGTAAAACTGTTATGAATCATTTGAGGTTGCTGGCAACCAACCTGATTTGTTTTTTTTTAAATACATTTTAAAAGCTATTGGATAATGTTTTAAATTTATTTAAGCACTTATCTGCAAACATTGGAAGAAGTACATAAACTTTGCATGATGAATTTGCACAGCATCTCAGAGAGAGAGAGAGACAAGTAGGTTACAACTGTAATTAACATCCTTTATGGAACACACTAAGCATTTTCTTGAAGTCAGTGTAAATTAACAGTGTATTGGGAAATAGAAATTACATAACTCTCAAGTCTAGCCACTCTCTTTGCCCATCTATGTTTTCAGAAACTTGATTTCAGTTGGCATCTAAGTAGTATAACCTGAATGCCCCTTAGTTTGCAAAACTGTCCATAGAATTCATATTTTATTTTAAAAAAAAGTTCACAGAAAAATTAACATATATCAGGGTCCTCAAATTTCCTTTTACCTAATTTTGCTATTTACTTTAATTTATGTCTTGGCCATCAATTTAATTCATTTGTTTATCTATTCATGTATTTATTTGATTTTCTGTTTCAATTTTTCCCTCCTTCTAACCCCCTCTGTCACCTATTGAGAAGGGAAAATATATGATATTCATTATTTATATATATTTTATATATATATATAAAGTTATGAAAACATTTCCACATTGGCCTGTCCCTCCCCCCTCAAAGAAATTAAAAAAAAAAAAAGCAAGAAAAATAAAGGAGAAAAAATGCTTCAGTCTGCACTCTGAGTTCCACACTTTTCTATCTGGCGGTGGATAGCATATTTCATTATGAGTCCTTTGACATTGTAGTGGATCATTTTATTTATCAGTTACTAAGTCTTATATAGTTGATTATCTTTAAAATATTGCTGTTACAGTACAGATTATTTCCTTGGTTCTGCTTACTTTATTTAACATCAGTTCAAATAAGTCTTCCCAGATTTTTGCAAAATTTTTCCCTTCATTATTTCTTACAAGTACCATAATATTCTTACATGGAATGGTCATGCTAGGTGGTAGAATGGATAGAGTGTTAGGCCTGGAATTAAGAAAATTTATCTTTCTAAGTTCAAATCTGGCCTCAGTTACTTACTACCTGTATGACCTTGGGTAAGTCACTTAAACTTGTTGCCTCAGTTCCTCATCTGTCAATGAGATGGCAAAATAAATGGCAAACCATTCCAGTATCTTTGCCAGGAAAATATCAAATGGGATAATGAAGAGTCAGATACAATTGAAATGCTGAACAGCAACTGTACATTCATATACTATAACTTGTTCAGTTATTTTCCAATTGATGGGCATCTTCTTAGTTTCTAATTCTTTACAACCATATTTCTGTACATGTGGGTTCTTTTCCTTTTTCTTTATCCTTGGGTACAGACCTAGTAGTAATATTGCTGGATCATAGGATAGGCAAACTTTTATAGCCTTTTTTAACATAGTTCCAAATTGTTCTCCAGAATCATTGGACTAGTTCACAATTCTACCAACAGTGCATTGAGGAAACCATTTCCCCACATCTACTCCAGCAAATCTCATTTTTCCTCATCTGCCATCTTAGCTAACCTGATGGTTGTGAGGTGGTACCACAAAGTTGTTTTAATTTGCATTTCATTATTTACTAGTTATTTAGAGCATTTCTGTCAGGTGATGATTGAAAGCTTTGATTTCTTCTTCTCAGAACTTCTTGATCATATCCTTTGACCATTTATCAATTGGGGAATGGCCATATTTTGTAAAACAGATTGATTGAAGAAATGAGATCTTTATCAGGGAAATTTGCTGCAAAATATTTCCTCAGTTTCCTTGATTTCTAACTTTTAATGTACTGATTTTGTTTGTGAAAATGCTTTAGTTTTCTGTAATCAAAATTATCCATTTAACCTCCTGTGATCCCATCTATCTCTTCTTTGATCATGAATTTTCCCCTTATCCATGAATCTGAGATGTTCTTTCTTCATGCTTCCCTAATTAGCTTAAGGTATTATCTTTTCTATCAAAATCATGTACTCATTTTGAGCTTATCTTGTTATATAATGTGAAATGCTCTTCTCTGCCTAGTTTCTGCCAGATTAGTTTGTCATCGTCCAAGTGATTTTTGCCAAATACTGAATTTGTGCCCCAAAAGCTTGAATCTTTTGGTTTATCAAACACTAGACTACTGTGTTCATTTGTTTCTATGTATACATAAACTCTTCCACTGATCACCCCCTCTATTTCTTATGCAGTACCAAATTATTTTAATATTAGCACTCTGAAATACAGTTTGACATCTTGTATGTCTAGTTCCTTTTTGGCCATAGATTTTGAAGATGAGTTAGCATTGTGGGGGAAAATGTGCATATAACATCAGAACCCCAAAATCAAACTTGTAAAAAATCTGAAGTACTAACTAGGGACCTTCTGTTAAAAGAAAGAGTATAAAAGCAAGATTGATTTATTTTTCATTACCACTTAACACTGTAATCCTAATTGTCTTCTTTAGAATTGACTGGGTTGGTTGCTAGATTTCTTTCTTTTTTGCTTTTTTGAGGGCAATTGGGGTTAAGGGACTTGCCCACAGTCACACAGCTAGTAAGTGTGTCAGGTGTCTGAGACTGGATTTGAACTCAGGTCCTCCTGACTTTAGGGCCAGTGCTCTATTCACTGCACCACCTAGCTGCCCCTGGTTGCTAGATTTCTGTGTGTCACATACATACCTATAAGACCAATTTATACTGAGAAATCTCTACAAGTTCATTCAACTAGAGATTTTAAGCATGGTGAATTGGAAGGATCATTAAACTGAGGCAGAGATGTAGAAGGGGTCCAAGGCATGACACACAGAGAGACAGAGAGACAGAGAGGAAGAGAGAGAGAAAGAGAGAGAGATAGAGAGGGAGAGAGAGAGGAGCAGGGAGGGGGGAAGAGAGGGAAAGAGTCCTTCCTTATCTGGGTTTTAGGGTGGTCGTCTGTAAGATAAGGAAATTAAACTAAGTAATTTCTCAGATGTCCTCTAAGTCTAAAAATCTCTAATGCTTGTCTTCTAAGAGAGCAAATGTTCATTTAGCAGAATGTATGGCACACAGCAGATGCCAAATTAATGCTTGTTAATAATAGGTCATATTTATATGATTTAAAATTTGTGAAGCACATTACATATGTTGCCTCTTTTGATCTTTGCAACAAGTCTGCAAGGTAGGTGCTCCCTAAATATTACAGGCGTTTAGAATTTCAACTGTGAGGGGGCATAAAATAAATTTCTGAGGTGATTATTTCAATTATCTCCCTTATTCCTTTGCCCTCATACCAGCCATCTTCAGCATTATAGAATCACAGATTAGAAGAGTTGAAAAGGATGTCAGAATTAATCTGTTTCAATCTATATCCAACCAAACAAATGAAGTTTTTAAATATAATATTGATACCAATCTAGGAAGCACTCCCCAAATGAGCTCATTAAAAAGGAAAATACATAGATGAGAGAATTATGATGAAATGATCGATCCATTTGAAAGAAACATAATTTCAAAGTATTTTGTGATAGAGATTTATAATAAATAAAAGCCATTATAGTCAGTTAAAGGAAATGAAAGAAGAAAGACAGGATTTAGAAAAGCAAAAAAAAATGACATTTCTTTTTAGCATTTGGTTTGCCTTAAAAAGTGAGAGAGTGAGTGAAACTCTATTTTTCACATCCTTGGATTTTACATAATCACTTTTCTGGTTACCGTAGGGAAGATTAAACCAGGTATTTTATGGAGTTTCAATCGAATACTGTAAATGCTTCATAAAATGAGTCAAGTCATACAGTTTTATAGCAAGTCTAGATAACCAGTGAGTCATATGAGATATGTGCAGCATGATTTAGATTTATATATGGCACATTCTCTTATAGTCATGTTTCTAGTATTGAAGTTTTGCTGCTTCTATTCTTTGACAGCAGATATTATTGGAAAGCATTTTTCATTCTTTTGTTTGTCTTTTGTTCTTGGATTCATCCAGATGCGTTTATTAGGAATACTGCTTTAGGAAGAATACTGTGAGAGGTGAGACTAATATTTATAATGCAATGTGTGTGTATGTGTGTGTGCATGTGTGTGTGCGTGTGTGTGTGTGTGTGTGTGTGTTCCCTGCAATTTTAGGTAAATATGAAAATAGAATTATAGAGTCAGTCAATATTGTGTTTTGTTTTGTTTTGTTTTTAACAGTTGTCTTTTGCCTAGATTGTAGGAATGAAGAATATAAGCTTTTTTTTATATTAACTTTTGGTTTACATCATTGATTTCCTCCGTCTTTTCCCTACACACCACCCCAAAATAGCAATCCCACTGTATGCCCCCTCCCCCAATCAGCTCTCTCCTATATCCTCTTCCATCACCTCTCTGATTTTCTGGTAGGGGAAGATGGATCTCCATATCCCAGTGCCTGTATATCTAATTTCCCAGTTGCATGTAAATAATAATAATAATTTAATATATATATATATATATATATGTTATCATTTGATTTTAGAACTTTAAATTCTAGATTCTTTCCATTCCTACTTTGTCACCCAACCCTGCTGAAAAGATAGGTAATTCGATACAGGCCATATATGTGTAGTTATGCAGAACATCTCCACAATGAAATATTGTGTAACACTGACTGTATTTCCATCCTTTCTGTCCTGCCCTCCACTTGTTCTATTCTCAACTTTGTCCCTGTCCCTTTACCAAAGTGTATGCTTCTTACAACCCTCCACCCCAACCTGCCCTCCCCTCCATCATCTCCCCTCTTATCCCCTTCCCCCTTGCTCTCCTGTGTGGCAAGATACCCAATTTAAAGTGTATATCATTCCTTCCCTAAGACAAATTCAATGAGAGTAAGGTTGACCCATTCCCTTTTTACCTTCCTGTTCTTCCCCTCCATTGTAACAGTTATGCTTTGCCTCTTCTACATGAGATGATTAACTCCATTCCGTCTCTCCCTGTCTCTTCTCATTCTATTCCTCTCGCATCTCTTGATTACACCTTTTAAAATATCATTCCTTCCTATTCAATTGATCTTGTGCCCTCTGTCTACATACACATAAATACCCACACTCACAAATGTATTCATATGCATATATACCCTCCTATACAGACACATGTGTATGTATACATACATATACATATGTATATTCTCTTTACCTATCCTCATACTGAGAAAAGTTTCACAAGTTAAAATTCTCATTTTTCCATGTTGGCATGTAAATAGTTCAACTTTGATAAGTTCCTTATGATTTCTTTTCTATGTTTACCTTCTCATGCTTCTTGTGTTTGAATGTCAGATTTTCTGTTCAGTTCTGGTTTTTTCTTCAAGAATGCTTGAAAGTCCTCCACCTCATTGAATGACCATATTTTCCCCTGAAACATTATACTCAGTTTTGCTGGGTAGGTGATTCTTGGTTTAAATCCTAGCTCCCTTGATCTCCAGAATATCATATTCCAGGCTCTTTGGTCCCTTAATATAGAAGCTGCTAGATCATGTGTTATCCTGATTGTGTTTCCACAATATTCAAATAGTTTCTTCTGGGCAGCTTATAATATTTGCTCCTTGATCCAGAAACTCCGGAAATTGGCTATGACATTCCTAGGAGTTTTCATTTTGGGATCTTTTTCAAGAGGTGATTGGTGAATTCTTTCAATTTCTATTTTGCCCTCTGGTTCTAAAACATCAGGGCAATTTTCCTTGAGAATTTCTTGAAGGATGATTTCTAGGTTCTTTTTTTGATCATGGCTTTCAGGTATTCCAATAATTTTTGAATTGTCTCTCCTGGATCTATTTTCCAGGTCAGTGGTTTTTTTCAGGGAGATATTTGTGACCTCTGTCTACATACACATAATTTTTTTTCATTTTTTTTGTTTGTTTGGATCTGTTTAATAGTATGTTGATTTCTTACAAAGTCATTTGCTTCCATTTGCTCCACTCTAATTCTGAAGGAATTATTCTCTTCAGTGAGCTTTTGAGATTCTTTTTCCACCTGGCAAATTTGACTTTTTAAGGCATTCTTCTCCTCACTGGCTTTTTGGGCCTTTTTTGCCATTTGAATTAATCTATTTTTTAAGGTGTTATTTTCTTCAGTCAGATTGTTGACTCTCTTTTCATGATTTTCTTGCATCATTCTCATTTCTCTCCCCAATTTCTCCTCTACTTCTCTTATCTGGTTTTCAAAATCCTTTTTAAGCTCCTCTATGGTCTCTATCCAGTTGGTATTTTTCTTGGAACCTTTTGGTGTGGGAGTTCTAACTGTTATCTTCCTCCCATTCCATGCTTTGGTCCTTTTTGTCCACAAAAAAGTTCATTTGCTGGGCTTGCTTTGCTTACTTTGCTTGCTCATGTTGCCAGTCAATTCCTTGGCTTTTGGGCTCACTAGTAAAACTCTGCTTTCAGAGGGAAGAGCTCTGTCCCAAATCACTGGGGTTTTCACAGCTGGTGGAGCTATTCGGAGGCCACTTTTTTGCAGCCCCCACCAGCTTTGGCTCACTGAAAATGCACCTCAGGACCATCACCCAAGACTGTGATCTTGATCCAGGCAGCTCAAGGAAAGAGTACTTAGCTTCTGAATGATTGCTTGGCCCCCCTGAAGTCTGTAGGCCAAGAGCTTCTGAAGCAGCCACATGGTGGTGGCTGCAGGGCCCAGGCTTCAGACTGCTGCTAGCTCTGGAGGCAGTTTGGCCAGACCCTCTTCCCCAAATTTAGCTGAGTTCCACTGACCTTTTCCCTTTGTCCTTGCCTCTTGTGGGTTGGTGATTCTGGAAATCACCACAGCTGCTGATGATCCACTCTCCTGAACACTACAGCCAAGGCTTCTCCTGGTCACCCTGGGACTGAAACCGCATGGGGCTGGGCTCTGCTTCCAGCGTGCTGCAATGACTGCCTGCCGAGCTGCCTTCAGCGGGAGCTTTGTTACTCCATCATTTTTGTGGAGTCTGGAGCTCTAAAATTTGTTTAGAGTCATATTTCATAGGTATTTTATGTGGTACTGGGGGGAGCTCGCAGAGTTTTCCTGTTTCTATGCCGCTATCTTGACTCCGCCCCCCAATATAAGCTTTTTAAAGAACAGGCCCATGTCTCATTTCATCTTTTATCTCCCAGAGTCTAGCAACATACTTTGCCTATACTGTATGTTTAATGAATATATGTAAAGGGATTTTTAAATTTTAAAGCATTACATAAATACTAGCTATTATCATTCGCTTTTATTGAATTGATTGCATTCGATAGTTTGAAAAGTCAATTAGAGACATATCAATAGGAAGATAAACATAGTGACTTTATTTAAAGTGTTCATAAATTCTAGGCTTCTTCCTGGTATATAACCCATTATACTGGCATTGACAAAAAAAATTTCTTTGAGACACTTAGAGAATTTATGAAGGAAGCCTTATTATAATTTAAAGAGTTTAATATTTCAGGCACATACACTAGAAAAAATATACTAAGAACAAATATATTGTTTGGAATCTGAAAATATTTTTGAGATAATATGAACACCGTGCAAAATATGGAATACAAAAATAATAAATAGCTATATCAAATAAATACCATTTAGAACCTTTGACTCAGTAGTGATATCATCTTAGATTTAATTATTTTTTCATATCTGAATTTCATATTATATAAGACAAATTAATTGTCCTAAAAGCAAAGAATAAGTCTCTGTGGTATAGGTTTTCTGCCAATGTGATTTTTTTCTCCTTCCCATAAATATGTCTGCTACTCAAGAGAATGCAACATTTTCTGAAAGTAATATGGATAGCTTGTTTCAATATTCGGTGGCTATTAACAGAACATATTGACAGGAAATCTTCCCATCATGTTTTATTCTATGACTGTGGTGGGTATTGACAGGAAATCTTCCCATCATGTTTTATTCTATGACTGTGGTGTGGAGTGATACAACAGCATATCTTACCAGAGTATGCCAATTCTCATGTACTTTTTGTATTTTCTCAGGGGGTGAATTAAGTTAATGATAAAGGACACATGCCTTTCTGTATTGTAAGAAAACCTGCCTTTTACTGTAACAATGACAAATTTTTTTTTTGTCCAAAACCTAATAGTACAGTTACAAACTACATTGTCCCTTTCCCTGTGAACTGTTATGTTAGTAGATAGTCCTATCGCTTCACATCCACAAGTTAAAATTTCAAAATAATTTTTCAAAAACTTGATATCTTTCACAATCCATATTTTATTATCCATTCTTAGTTATCTTTGCAGGAATCAATACCTAAGATCAGGTAACAGATATGCAATATTGGGCAGTTTGTTCCTTCCCTTTAGGCGGTTATGTAGAATACAGAACAAAAACATCAGCTGTACGTTATTTTCAACAACTTTGGGATTGGGTAACATTGCAGGAAATCAAGTTCAGAGATTGGTGAGGGAAAATATTTTTTCATTTTTTTTCTGAAGGTCTTGAATATTCTGGGACCTGTACCTTATGATTATTGGGACTTTAGGGGACTTAAGGGACAAACTGTTGATATGTATCAAAATTAAATTTTAATTACCCTCTTAAAATATTGGAATCTTTAAAGACTGGTAAAATGTGTTGCTATGATAATTCAAGACAATATAATGCCTTGTGATTCCTGTCCCAGTTTCTTTTAACCAATTAATATCAATTGGCTTTTGTGAAGAGACTTTTCTGGAAAGATTTGACAAGACAAGAAGTTGTAATTATTTTACTCCAACATCTGCTGATATATACTCTCATATTCCACCTTAGTCTTCTGAGAGTATGAACTTAAATTTAAATTTAATGCATCTTCTATATACCATTTGGCCCACCAATTTCACTTTTAAATGCCACAATGCTGATGAAAGGACACGTCCTTATTTCTTATACTGTTGTTGTGGTTCAAGCAAGTCACTTGAGTCTTTGCTACTTATCATTTGTTTGTGATAAATCCTGGTATGTACTCCAGTTCCTGGACCTCTGATAGTTTACACTCTGACCTTTTGAAACATACTCCAATCAACAAAAGTGTGAAAGAATGGATAAAACAGAGAAAGAAGCAATAGCCGGGCCATATGCTATCAGCAAAATGGTTCTAGTAAGAGAAGACCTGTGGCTCCTCACTTTCTGGAGTCCTACTACAACTCCTCTAACCTGTCAGGTCAGAAAGAGCAGAAACAAAAGACCTGCTAAACTTGTTTATTGTCTTTTGAATGCTTCTCAGTTCAAGTTCCATGATCAAACAAAAAGTCTTCTCTTACCATATAGTTAGTAGACTAGAACTAGCATGTCCATTCATGGTCCAAAGTCCATATGGTAATCATATTGACTGAAGACATAAATATAAAAAAAATCCAATACAAAAATACATGTCAAGTATTCTCCTTATGATTCCTTCTCTTTATTCACCATCCTGTGACTTCCCAGTCCACAGGTGACATTTGAGAGCCAATATTTGTAACTAATTAGTTCTCAAATATATAGAAATGTGTTTCTCTGCCTATCTAAACATATATGAGTACATGTAATACGTAAAATTTATATGTTGCAGTTTTTAATGTGAAGAATGCAAGAAGTCTTTTAAGGTCATGAAGTATAATTTTGATGAGCTAACCTAGTTTTTCTTTTGTCAGTCAGTAAGCTAGATGTAAACAGTTTGTGATAGTGATTGTTTTAATTGAATCATCTTCTGAGGCAGTGATTGTTTTAATTAAACCTGCTGGATTCCCCCTCCCCCCATAGCTGAAGGCAGTGGAACTGGTTTTATTTGTTTAAGCTCTGAGGGAAGATGACAATACACTATGAAAGATTTTTTTTTTCTTGATGTACTATTATATTAGCATCTGGAGTTCGAACATGTTTTGCCTCCAAAATGACCTGAGTTCAAATGGCAATCTAGGTAACTACAATGATAAAATCTTAGACTGAAAAATGCCTCCGCATTGTCTTATTTTTTTCTCTCTTTTTATTTTCTCAAGGTTCAATACCCAAACAATTAGATTAATAATAAGTTCATTTTTATCTTCTTTAGAGAGGGAAAAAAAGCACTCCTGGCCTCCTAGTTCCAGTTTTCCAAAGTTTAGGTTTATAAGTGTGTCTTCTAGACTATATTTGCTTCTTTTTTCACAATTATTTTATTATTTTCTATTGGATTCTTTGAGGATATTGTTTTTTTTCTCTTACTTTGATTAAAATTAGGGGTATAAAAATGGAGATACTATCATAGATTTGATTAAAATCATATAGAAAAAGACCAGTTTTCTTAGGAATATAGCAGCTGCTTTCAAAGATAATCCTGGCTTGAGCAAGCATATCAACAACTAAAGCAAAAACAACTATAATACCAGGAGAACTTGATGGCTAGACTTGTACATCTGAAGCTCTCTTTCGTGGATTGATAGACAATGATGTATAAATATGCAGAGAGAGAATTCCACAAATAAACTGTACAGAAAACACATTATTATCATAGACTGAAGCATGGCATGCAATTGCCAGGGCAGAACATTGATCCATAAAAACTTAAACACATTTTAATAGATGCCAATGTGCCAAATTCTCATAATCTCCAAGAAGGGTGGAACAACAAAAAAAAAGCTTTCAAAATATACAGTAGCAGAAATAAAAATCATATGGGAATAGGATGAGATACATATCATCTCTGTCATCCTGTCTGCTTCTGGAATTGTACTGAGGATGCTTTTAGTAAGCCTACAAAGGTTAAGCCTGCATCCTAGTGCTTTTATTCAACCATGAAAAAGCAGATATTTTATCAGCCTGTACAGTTCATAGGGCATTATTTAAAAAATAAAAAATAAAAAGGATGCCAGGACTACTTCAAATCTGAGCTCAATAAAATAAAAATGAGAACAAAATAATGGTAATAACAATAAATATACTCCTAATTTTGTCTAAAATATGAACAAAACATTTAAAAAGTAAATATATATAGATTTCAATCATTCTCTACTTATTGAGTCAAACATTAATCCATTGGGCAAAAATTTGATCATTTCTACCCTTTTCCTTGGAACCTCAGTCTTTTAATTACTTGTTATCTAACTTATCCTCTAAATCTGTGGTTCTCAGCCTTCCTAATGTCACAACCCTTTAATACTTGTATGTGGCTATGTCTGCATGTGGGTGGACCTGCCTGGAGATGGATAGAGAAGTGGTGTCTCGGTTCCTAAGACCATCAGAAATATGTGTTTTCCAATGGTCTTAGGCAACCCCTGTGACTCCTGTGAAAGGGTCGTTAAACCCCAAAGGGGTCATGACCCACAGGTTGAGAATTGTTGCTCTAAATGATATTATTTATTATATTACATATAACCCTATATTTGCTGATCTGGAAATTAGCAGAGTCCCACTGAATTTATTGTAGAATTGGAGCAATCTCATGTTGGTAGCTTATTTGTCATCTATCTTATTCTTCTGTAACCCTTTTGAACCAGGATAGCCATCGATTTCCCATAATTTACTATCTGAAGAAACACCATGGTGGGGGGGTGTCCTTTAAGGGTCAGCATAATCTTGAAAATAGTTTTCACTACTTGCTCTCTTTTGTTTTTTGTTTTGTTTTGTTCCTTCTTTTCCATTGTTCTTTCCATTAGTTACAATTTAACTAATGTTTAATGTGAAGATATTTGTAGAACCTATATCAGATTGCATGCCACCATGGGGGGGATGGGGAAGAAAGGGAGGGGGAGAAAATTTGGAACTCAAGGAATTGTGTAACTGAATGTTGTAAACAAAAGTAAATAATTTTTAAAAAAAATTAAAAAAGAAAATGGTCTTCAAAATTAATTAGCCACGAGAAATGGCTGAAAAAATTGTGGCATATGATTGTTATGGAATACTATAGTGATATAAGAAATGCCAAAAAACCTGGGAAGACTTAAATGAAGTGATACAAAAGCAACATGAGTAGAACCAGGAGAATATCGTGCACAGTAGCAGCAATACTCTAACAGTGATCAATTTACTCTAACCAGTAGAATGATCCTCAACAATTCCAAAAGACCTAAGACAAAAAAATGCTATCCCGTTCCAGAGAGAGAAACAAAATTCTAAGTACAGACTGATTCATACTTTTTCCACTTTATTTTTTTTTGCTTTTTCTTTTTTTGCTAATATAGAGATGTTTTGCATGATTCCGTATATATTATTGGTATTATATTGCTTACCTTCTCATTGAGTGGGTGAAGGACAGGAGGAAAGGAGAGAATTTGGAATTAAAAATTTGTAAAAAATATTAAATTTAAAAATTGTTTGATAATTATTTTAAATAAAATAAATTCATTTAAAAATAAAAAAACATGCATAAATATATTTTTTAAAGGTAATTAGGTACTGCCATTGCTTTCAGCTTTGTCCATATAGTTGAATTGACAGATCCAATGAGTGTCTTGCCTCCCAATTGGCCATTGATGATATAATGTGATGTGTTATTTGGGTAGCACATGTGTAGCTTTTCATCTTTATTGTCTCTGATTCTCCCTAGTTTTCACAAGGTAGAGTGTTACCAGTTTATCTGTCATTCCTAACCTCTGTTCCTTCTTATGGATTCCCTCAGAGCAGTTGTGTTTGTTATTCATTCTATTGCCTGCTTAGTAAATATAAAGTTCTGTTTTCCATACTATTGACCTGCATTCTGATCCACTGCAGACAATTCTGAGGAAATGAAAATTTCTACCTTGATCTTTTATGGTCAGTTCCTCATACATCATAGCAGTAAAATACCACTAAATATAATTTAGCCGGTTATACCTCTATTCGTGGTATCTCATAAGAAACATTGAATAAAGTATTCATATATTTTACTTCCTCCTTGCTCTCTAAACTACATCTATGCCTAATGGTACCTTATATTTCTAGAGAATTTACCTACATACTTACATATGCAAACATGCAATTTTCTTGTATATTTATATCATTAGCCTTTGTTTTTACCTTTCAACCTTTTTTCCACATTTTTCCAGCTCACCTTTGCAACAGTAACAAGAAAGAATGTTTTCTGCTTATATAATCTATCAAATAGTACTTAGTGTCTTTTCTTGCTTGTCTTTTACCTGTTCCAAACAGGTAACTTGATGAATGGAGTGCTGGGCCTGTAGTCAGGAAGATCTGATTCCAAATCCAGCCTCACACACTTAGTAGATATATAACCTGGTGCAAGACACTTAATCTCTGTCTACCTCAATTTCCTTAAGTATAGAATGGAGTAATTATATCACCTACATTCCAGGGTTGTTTAGAGGATCAAATAAATGCTAATCATTATCATTATTGTTATTAATATCAGTATTATTTTTCTCAGTTTTTGCTTACCTTTTTTTCTTCATTATTTAAAATACCAAGGCTGAAACATATTTAATTTTTTTGCCTTTCTTTCTTTCTCTCTTTCTCTCTTTTTCCCTTCCTCCCTTCTTCCCCTCCTCCCTTCCTCCCTCTTTCTCTCTCTCCCTTTCTCCTTCCCTCCCTCTCTTACTCCCTCCCTGCCTTCCTTCTTTCCTTCCTTCCTCACTCCTTCCCTCCCCCCCCCCCGATTCCAGACATGCATACACACATCCCTACATATCCTCGTGGTCAGCTAACTTCTCTGGCTTTAAAAGACCAGATCCAATTTAGATCCAATAAACCTTCCAATACATAATATATTCTAGTCAAATTATACTACAAGTTCTTTCCAAGTCTTGTCCTATATGCATGGATTCATACATGCTGTCCCCAATCTCTACAATGAAGTTGTTTCACATCTGAGAGCATTTTTCTCAGAGTTACCCTTATATTTTGTATCCACAGAACTTATCTTTGTTTCATACACACAAGAGAAATTTAATGAACACTTGCTGAATTGAATCACATTTCTTTATTCCCAATCACGGTGTTATTCTATCTAGAATGTTTTAACTAGACTAGAGTAAAATTCATGGTTATAAAATTCTGCTACAAGAGGTAAAGGCAATGATCCTCATTCCTTTGCTGTATAGCTCATTAAGATGCCAATTATTTAAATATATGAATAATCTTCCCAGGATTAACTGCTTTCTCAGTGATTCTCAACCTTCCTGATGCTGTGACCCTTTAATACCCTTATATGGGTATAGCAGCATGAGGCTGGACCCGCCTAGAGACAGATAGAGGAACGGTGTCTCAGTTCCTAAGATCATCTTAGGAAATATGTGTTTTCTGATGGTCCTAGGTGACCTCTGTGACCCCTGTGAAAGTGTCATTTGACCTCCGAAGGGGTCATGATCCACAGATTGAGAACCGAAGATTAGCAGCAGAACTAGCGGGAGCTAATTGGCACCATCAATAGAGTAGTGAGTCTGGAGTCAGGAAGACTTATCTTCATGAGTTCAAATCTGACCTCCAACATTTACTAGTTGTGTAACTCTGGGCAAGTCATTTAACCCTGCTTGCCTCAGTTTCTTCATCTGTAAAATGAGCTGGAGAAGGAAATGGTAAACCACTCTAGTATCTTTATCCAGAAAAGCCCAAATGGGGCTTTTGGAAAGCCCCATTATGTGAGTCATATATGACTGAAAATGACTGAACAAGAAAAATTAGGCTACTATAATCTCTTTGATTTTTCAAAATTTCGGGGGGCGGAGCCAAGATGGCAGCGTAGCAGCAGCAACATATTGCAGCTCTCACATAGCCACCCCAAAATACGCATAAAATAGGTCTCTAAACCAATCCTAGAACTACAAAA